>CAXIVR010000002.1:242552305-242909805 GCA_964035755.1 Teleogryllus oceanicus | reverse complement strand
AGCTTTACGCTCTCTAGAGCGGACTTCGGTGCAATTTCAGAGGAGTCGATTACGTGATCAAAGTGAGGAAAAGTTTGTAGAACAGTAATGTAAAAAGGTAAGTTTAAACATAAAGTTACATACAAAACAGAATTTTTGAAAAACATTTGTAATCGTTAAATTTTCTCCTCAGTTTTATTCCCTTTTCTTTCTCACAAGCAGCAAATAAGAACCTTTACTATTGATTTAAAGTTAATTTCTATTGTTATAATTTTTACTTACGTATTATTACTTACGTATAGAAAAACGTTTTAAAACTGCGCTTAAATAAAACACGACTTCACTGTATCTTAATGCGTGGTTCACAAATTAGAGGAAAGTGTAACCTACACAATGGAAAGAGAATAAGCACTGCTCGCAACATTAGAAAATAATCATTTACTGGGTACTTCTTCAAAACATTTTGTTTATTAAAAACGGAAAATGGTATAGCAGCAGTGTGTCTTGAATATTCTTAGTAAGTTATTAATAAGACATAATAATTGTAACTTTTAAGTGTTGAAACTTACCGGGGTAGGCTAACGTACGTTTATAATTGTGTAGAACGAGATAAAAGATCTACTGGATTTCTTTTAAATATGACAAATATAAAACGGGTTAACGGCGGTCCAGTAAGGACCTTAAACAGAAGTCATGTCTAATTGTAAGAACATCTTGTACCCTTTCGAGATACGACGCAGACACGTTGTTTGGGAGCAGTGAATACTTGATAGCCAACTTTAAAAAAATATTGTTATTGTCCGAATAATATTTCGGTCTTGATAGCTGGAGAAGGAGTAGAGCGATGTTCCCACTCGTCAGATAAGAGGCCTTAAGATCGATGTTAAATCAGAGCACAACAATAGAAAGAAACAAACAGCAATAAGTGCACATAACAGAAGACACAGAACCACGCAACTCACACCACGTGATTGCCGCGTCACCACGCAGTGTGGGCATCTCTTTCCCTGAACTCCTGGAAAATAACTCGGGGCGCCTCGGCCCCTATTCAAACTCTCTTACTTTCTCATACCGCCTCTGCCTACACTTATCCTGTCTGGCGCCGGCCTTCGTGCCAACGAGGTTCTATGGCAATACAATACGTTACAATACCATGGGTCATTGAGTGAAGGTTTTAAATATTTATTTTTGATTATCTGAAGCTCTGAAAATTGGTGCTACATTGCACCACGCCGTCTAAACTCATGTCTTGGTAAGCCTTATTATTGACATACATAAAGAGCTGAATTTTTTAGCAAAGAGGAATTTCTGTTCGTGAGGGTGAGAGTGGTTTTAGTAACTAAATGTTGAGTATATTGCTTCAAAGTAAGATTTTCGTCTAACAGGACACCCAAACGTTTTACTGCTGTATTGCTGGGAACCCAGGATTGAAATACAGTTAATTTGTAATGTTGAGGGTTAGGAGGTCGGCAGAGGGAACATATGTTTGCTTGTGATGTTTGAGGGTTCAATTTGATACGCAATTTTTTGACCAGAAAGCACGCATGTAAATAAAATTGCAGTCATGCGCTACATAAATATCAGAATTTGAAGTGTAAATTGCTGTATCATCCAAATACATACCTATATTTGCGTCTTCAAGGCGGGAGCCTGCTATGTGAAGTGAAAAATAGTGGGAAAGTATTGAATCCTGAGGGATTCTATTCCTCATTTCGCAACTCGGTTGTAACAGATTTTGGAACTTTAACTGAAAATCCCGAATTGTATCAAAAATAAAAGTGAAACAAAGTCATGATGTGTTTGGCGTTCATGATATAATGGGTGCTGAATAATGATGACTTCCTCAAATGAAAAACCTGTTAGAAAGTTTTTTAAAAATAAATTTAAATACATTTTAAAACCACATGACAAATTAATCACCCTTTTTGTGATCGTCAAGAATGTAAGTGTGAACAGAAAATAGCTACCTCTCTACTAAACCTACGAAAACAAAAGGTTAACCATTTGTTTCATGTCAATATATATTATTAATGTATCGTCTCGAAAGTGAATCGTGCAAACCTCAGGCACGAATATAAATGAACATTTACAACGAGTGATGCTAAACAGCACATACTTTTACGGAAAATTAAACGAAATAGTACCCAAACTTTCAAATAATTATCCTGACCTTATTTCAAAATTTATCTTTCAGGAATATATTTCATTAAGGTAATCAATGTCTATCGTTAATATTTTAGTTGTAGGAAGACAATAAAAACATTTTGATTTTTTTCAATTTTCGAAAAATCAGAGTTTTCAACCAACATGAGACCTTCGCCATTCTCTTAAACGTCCTTCCGATTATCACAATCAATAGTGACTTTTTTAAATTTTAAAAATGTCTCAGGGACTTCATGTAAAGTACGCCCGAAAATTAAAATATCAATTTTAAATTTAAGAGGCCGCAGACCAGAGGAGTTAATGCAAGAATATCAATTTTCGAGAAAATTGGCTGAACGATTTAGCCGATAGCGTTTCACAAACAGACAGACTGCCAGACGATTTGCATTCATTCAACTTTTCGGTATCAAGGTCCCACCAAACTTTAATTCTGGCTAAAACACGTGTCAGACGACTTTTTTGTACATTTAGCCACTCTATTTATCTACGTTTGTTGTTACTAGAGCCCTGTAATGCCTGTGAAATATTCACCGTTTTCCGCACAGCATTACATAACTTTCTCTCTACTCCGCAGCGACAAAGTTCTAAAAACGCAAAATCTGACAAATCTAGGACGAATTCGGTGTTGAATTTCACACACTACAAGTGAGATATCACTACAAAAGTCCTGCGATTCGGGAAATAAAACACCTGGATAATTTTCCATGCAAGGCGTGTTAAACAGTGTTCCGAATTGCAAATGCATCGGAATAAAATTCAAATTTGTCATTTCGGCTAAGACATTTTCGATTTGGTGATTTTAACGTTGAAGAAGAGAGAATAAACACAGTTTAATAAAGAATAATAATATCGGAATAATAAGGATAATAATATCGTTAAGAAGTGAAATTGTTAAGAATATTATAATAAATTCAAAAACGATGTTTACTATATATATGGAATAATATCATAAGATGTTAAGACTGGGAGGTCCCAGGGTTCCACTCCCGACGGTGGCAAGATTTTCGACACTAGCTTTTCAGCTAGGTCGAATTCAGGCGCAGACTGAAGGAGAAGTTTAGGGGCTGGCTGCTCTGATAGGTAGTTTTTGTGGTTTCTACGATTTAACACCAAGCGAATGCCCAGACAGTACCCTACCAAATGGGTCCCGAACCGTGCGCGATCTTTCCTTCCTCTTCCTAAACTCACCCCTTGCTTACACTTAATCTTACATGCACTACACTACCATATATGACAGGTGACCGGCTAGGAGCTTGAAGCTTGTCTCAGTTGGGGCTGTGCCCCGTAGATGGGAGATACCTGGCTAGGGAAAAACGCGTTAGCCGTCGGGAAATTCAGCGCCGGATTTCACCATCGCGAGAGGAAAGGTCACACCCTCCTCCGGAGGTAAAACACATCCTCCCGAGAAACACACTTACGGGAACAATGACCAATTACCTTTGCCCGGAATCACAAACCAATCAATAGAAATAAGATTAGCAACCATTTTCCTCCCCAGCCTCCACACATTTTTCTTGGCCACAGGCGGCGTCTGCTCGTCTGAGTGCGGACAAGGGCGTTGTGACCGCTGGCTCCTGTAGGGCTACCTTGGAACAGCCAGCTCTAGACAGACACTCTTCGGTCCTTTAGGGCTCAGTTCCAAGAGACTGGTCTAGTCTCATCGGGACCGCGCTCCGTAAAGCTCAGTCGAAACAGACTTTTCTAGCGTGACTCCCGGCGACTTGTCAGACCCATTTGGAACAGTCTACTCCACTCTAACGTTTGTCGTGCCCAATACGGCTCAGTTCCAACGCCTGATCTAGACAAACGTTCGCCAGTCTTCTAGGACTTAGTTGTAACAACCTTGGGAAATAGACATTCGCCACTGTATGCGCGTGCCACTATGAGTGCACGTATATTGCGAACATGTGCTATTATCCTTGTGTGAGACCCGGAGAGGTGATTCAGGGCATCAACTGATGTCACTGCAGTGCCTCTGACCGGGAGATTCTATGATCAAGTCCGGACAGAGGTAGAAACCCTAGCTTGTTAGCTAGGTCGAATTCAGTCGCTGTCTGGAGGAGAATTCTAGCGGCCGGCTGCTCTGGTAGTTTTCCGTGCTTTTCCTGATGAACACCACGCGAATGTCGGAGCAATAACTTAACAAACGAGCCATGGTCCTCGCACTATTTTTCTTTCTCAGGAAGACATCAATATATCGTGTTCATAACTCAACTCAAATAAATACTCACTAAATAATCACTAAAATGATTAAAATACTGATAGACAAAACATGGGTAAAGAAAAGAATATACGCCCAAAAAGTATAATATTAATTCTGTTTCTGTGCTTTATTCTTTTACCAAATGCAGTGTTGTTGAAAGTAATGTTGCACGTTCACCACTGACAATAGGATTACCCTCAAACCAATCGGGATTTACCTCTAACAGCAATGCTTTACAGCGATCACCCGGCCGGCCGCGCTAATCGCGAGATGCCCCATTAACAACCAACGGCGGCTCCCCGCCGGCGCGAATAATTCCCCCTGCCAACCCGCCCACGCTCAACCACCATTGCAATATTGCCCACTCTCCACCAAACTTCCCCCTCTCCGCCCAACATCTCCCTCTCCCCCATTCCTTTCACCACCCCATATCGCCTTCTCCGCCCCATCTCACTCTCCACCCCACCTACCCCCACCCCTCCCCTCTCCACCCCATCCTCTCCACCCAACATCCCCCATATACCTATCTTCCTCCCCTTTCCCTTGCCGCACCCTATCCCACCTTCCACCGCCGCACCTCAGCACCAACACGCTCACCGCACGCTCGGTCTCCTCCCCCTCGTTGGTGCAAGGAGTGGTGGGAGAGCACTCGTCCGACGCGCCCCTGCCTCGCGATCGCTGCCCATCGATTGTCTCGTCCCGCGCGCAACAGCCCTTTGCCGCTCTCAAATGGCGGGGCGGGGCGAGTGAATTACGTCCACGCGACGCATCCATTAAAGATGAGCTCGCGAAACTCACCGGCGCGCCGCCCACCGACGCTCCCGCACGCCACGCCCATGCCCACGCCACGCGCCTCGGAAAAGAAGAAGAAGAAGAAGAAGAGAGAAGAAGAAGAAGAAGAAGAAGAAGAGGAAGAGAAGAAGAGAAGAGAAGAGAAGAAGAAGAGAAGAGAAGAAGAAGAAGAGAAGAAGGAAGAAGAAGAAGAAGAGGAAGAAGAAGAAGAAGAAGAAGAAGAGGAAGAAGAAGAAGAGGAAGAAGAAGAAGAAGGAAGAAGAAGAAGAGGAAGAAGAAGAAGAGGAAGAAGAAAAGAAGAAGAAGAGGAAGAAGAAGAAGAGGAAGAAGAAGAAGAGGAAGAAGAAGAAGAAGAAGAGGAAGAAGAAGAAGAGGAAGAAGAAGAAGAGGAAGAAGAAGAAGAAGAGGAAGAGGAAGAGGAAGAAGAAGAAGAAGAAGAAGAGTGCGGTGGAGCTACAACAGAGCACACACTCTGTCGTAGCATTTATGATGGTTAAACGTTCTGTGTTAATAAGTTCCACTGCGCGCACAATACCATGAAGCCCCCGGTCACACGGCAGGAAAAAGTCTGCTGAACGCAACCACACATCATGGTTCCCCAAAACGTAGTTCCCACTCTGCTCCGGAACAACAAATAAAATAATAGCGTATAACAGTGCAGTAAATTAAATATTTCAACAAAGGGCTTTCAGAAATACTATTGTGACATAGTTCAGTACGTACAATACAACAGTTCTTTTAATATCAACCAAATAAAAAATGATGCTATTTCATAAACAACACGTGAATAGCAAATATTGTTGGGTTGTGTCTTCATTGGAGTCTTCATTGCTGTGTCTTCATTTCTGTGAAAGGTGACAGTGGTTTCTTTTAATACTGGGGAATTTTTGAAAACTCCAAAAATTACGAAAATTTCCACTAACTGACAAATGCAATTTTTATATTTTATTCCGTCTATCATCTTACTCGGTGCGTCACATTGCGACACATGCGTTGTGGGACAGCAAGACTCCAAAGAAGAAGCATCTCGACAATATTTGCTATTCACGTGTTTTATGAAATAACATCATTTTTTATTTCATTGATGTTAAAAGAAACTGTTGTATTGTACATACTGCACTGTTACAATAGTATTTCTGAAAACTCTTTGTTAAAATATTTAATTTATTGGTTGTTCTTGAGCAGTGTGAGAACTACGTTTTGAGGAACCATGATATGTGGCTTCGTTAAGTGGATTTTTGTTGTATTTTTCTGTTGTATGCCACTGTATGGTATATTTAGGCATATACGAAACTCACCATGAAACTGCTTAAAACAGAGTATGTAGTGTCAATTCCCCAATGTATTGGAATATAGACTTCCATGTGGATAATTGACTATATTGCCCCGTGTGCACCATAAAATCTGTTTTTTTAAATTTTAATCTTCGCTATCTACGTTCTCTTTGGATAGCTTTCAATAGATTGGTCTCTACTATTTACAAGAAAACTGGAAACTGCAGCCAATGTCAAAAATTGCAGTAGGCAAGTATACAACTAAGTTATGAAACTCCGATGTAACCCTCATTCAGAAGCACTAGCTTTGAAGTCTTCTTACGTAACTCCCCAGACACGTAATACTTGTTACAAAGTGAAAATAAGGGATGTTGTGGTTTCCGGGCCGCAGCAGGCGAACAATAACGTGTAATCATGTGCGGTTCTGTGCGACCCATTCTACAAAGAATCTCTTTACACTGAAGCCTACACTGAACCTTTGAAACCAAACCATTTCGTTCAATACGAATTCTGAAAATGAATATGCAAAACTCTCCAGCTCCGAATGTAAGACCGATGCACATTACTACCAACTAAACTCGGTTGACGACTGTTGGTGTTATCATTTTAAAGGAAAATTTAAGATCGCGGGTAAACTGATCTGACCAGGAAACTTTGTGATGTACCCCTAACCGAAATGTTTAATATCATATACTTGGAAGCGAGAGGTGGTGATTGTATTGATACAGGAAGATGAATTTCTTTTCGAGCAAAGACAACCGCAAAACGTATGTGATCAAGACACATTACAAATCCAATTTTATTGCATTTTCTTATTCGGTATTAGAGGGTTTCAATACTTCCAATAAAAATATATGTCAAAAATGTTGCCCAAGTTATTCATATATTACAAAGAAACTAATGGTGCTAAATAATTGCAAAGACTATCTCTTACTAGCTAATTTTCCAAATTCTTTAGTGTGAGTTAGTTTTTCAGTTTTGCCCCAGCTGCCATCTATTGCCGCCTAAAGGTAATATTTTTACATTATCTCAACTTTTTGATCCGCTACGATAGAACTTAAATATTACAAAAGAGTAAAACGTGCCCTATATGGAAATTTGGGTTCATAATTTTAGAGCAGTTTTCGAGAAAATGTTGTTTGAGCGTTTCTAAAAATGTACAATTTTGAGCTGACTTTCACACAACTCTTAAAATTTCATTGAACTCATTGGAAATTTTTTGAAGCACTTTTACTCACAAATACAATAATGTAAGAACTTTCTTTATTTAAATATTCTCCACGTGAGATATATTTTAAAAAAATCCATTTCTCTAATTTTGGAAAACAATCTTAAGTATAAATCAAAATAGAGTTAAAGGCATGTTATGTAATGCATTTAGCACTACCTGTACAAAAATGATAAATTAAACATTTGCAGCCGGTTTTAAGAAAATATAGTTTGGGAGTTTCTAAAAGTGCAGAATTTCGAGCTCATTTTCAAAGAAAATTGCTTGGTTTTGAAAAACTTCATACAGACGTCATTTGAAGATATTGTACATTCACATGCAATAGTGCATACACATTACCGATAATATAGTAATTAACGACACGAGAGAGATATAAAAACGTCAAATTTGAGTAATTTTTATATTCTTGCTACAGCTTTTCCAATATAGAGAAAATATTGCCATTCTACTGGGAGAACAGCAAATTTTCGAAAAAAAACAAACTTTTATTGCCGAACCCTAGTAACGAAAAGTACATGATAAAGTAAAAATCTGAGAAAATATATTTTCTCTTTCTCTTTCAAACAAGAATAACACGTTTACTCATTAAAAAGAAACTTTTTCGGGTTAACTACTCTGAAAATCGTACATAGCATTTCTCAAAGAAAACTGGCAATGATGGTTTCGAGGAAGCATTGCCGTTGCCTCCGCAGTCTCTAACCGGTAGTTCACGGCCTCTAACTAAAACTAGAAGTGCTACAACATCACATACTTTCTTAGATGATTAGAAAAACAGTATTCTCTCGTTAGCACAAACTCGCTTAACAAAAATTTCATCCTAACACGAACAAAACTTCGGTCCCTAAAAAGGATTACGGTAATGAGGACATTTATAATACTCAGATAACACGAATTTTCATAACACGAAGTTCGATTATTTCAGTCCCTTGGAATTCAACTCAATTCAATTCAATCAATCCTAAAATGGAATGTACATATAACAGAATTAAACACTAAATTAAGCTCATTATATTATGCAATCAGAATTCTTTCTATTTTTGCCAACCTTCATGCAGCTCGTTGCGTGTATTTTGCAAATGTACATTCCCGCCTGAGATATGGCATAATATTCTCAGGAAGCTCATCCTTTAGTGCCCAAACATTTAAATTGCAAAAGAAAATTATCCGAATAATGAAAAAATGCCATCCATGTTATTCCAGCAAGCCTCTTTTAATTGAGCTTGGAATCTTACCATTACCTTGCCTATTTATTTACGAATCTGTAGTATTTGTCAAAACTGACTTACGTAACGGTGGGAACTTATTTTTATGTAATATTCATTCATGTAATATTCATTCATTCATTTCATGTTTTCTGATATTTATAGTTACAACACTCGACGTAGAAGTCATGTTGCAGTGTCAGTATCAACAGCTCACTACAAGAAATCCACATACAATACATATACGTTACTTTACATCGCATTGCCAGATGAATTAAACAATTAAAATTGGTACACAAATTTAAGTTAAAAGTAAAATCTTTTCTGCTGCAAAACTGTTTCTATACAATTAGAGACTATACTGATCGTCAAAAAGAAAAATAATGTTTACTTTAACAAAAACAAGATATAGTATAATGAATTAGTCTACATTTGCATTATATAATTTTAAAAAAGACTCAATATGCCTGTAACAAATAATGTACTTCCGGGTCAATGACCCCCATCTCGATCGGGTTTTTGACCAGTTTCCCTGGTCTATTAAGCAAATGCTGAGATGGCCCCTTGATTTGCTTCTGGACGTACATGTAGCTTCACTATGCGCACCTGTTGTTGAGCTTTCCTTTGGTTGTAATGGAAGGGTGAGTCTCTATTTGTTAGTAATAGAGAAAAATCAAATCTGTTTGCCGTTACAAATAAATTTTCTATAATTTGGCAACGAAAATATCTAGTTTTCGAAATGTTAATCTCTCGCTTTTTTAATTTTTTTATTATTATTATTATTATTATTATTATTATTATTATTATTATTATTATTTATCTTTCAACTATTAATAGTTAAATGGTTGGGAAGGGATTCTGAAACTCAAGAAAACGTGCGCAGATGATTTTCTCCCCCACACGTCACATAGAGTTTTTGACTAAATAAATAAATAAATAAATTCGAGTTAATGAGAGTTTACAACAGTTAAGGCTGTAAAATAGCTTGAATTTTTGGGAGAGCATCAGACGATGATTCGGGGTGACAAAATTCCTGCCACCTTTTCCTCCCTTAACACAAGAGAAAATTTTGAAAACCAAGTATGTAAGAACTATTAGTTTACCTCAGCGTAAGAATTATTGAGTATTGAAGAAAGAGTATTACCTCGTCTGAGCGAAAAGAACATCGTTTTCTGTCGTAATTCGGGCGCGATAAAGTGTTAAGGAGAGGCTCCGCGCTAAAACTCTGTTCACGAAGTCTGCACTGCTGTAAGGTAGATCACTACCAACATCTACTACAACAACACATACCTTCTAGCTTTCATTTCCTTCGCTCTTTAGATGAGCGCGGCGTACAACCACTCCGCTGACGAAATACTGTCTCTGGTCGCTTCCCAGTAGCTGGCACAATCTCGCGAGCGCCTTTGAAAGCAGTTCAAATTTTCAAAGCAGTTTCAGTCCTTTCAAAGAGTTTCATACGAAAGACGTGTTGCCTTTCTCTCTGAAAGCCCGCCCGCGGTTTTTACAAAAAAAAAAAAAAAAAAAGGCAAACGCGAGACGTTCAAAATGCATACCCTTTGATTTTAATTAGTGTCAAGGAATTGTTATAAATAATTGAATTCCAAGTATGTCGCCAAATTTGAATTAATTTTGGCCGCCAATATGCCAAAAAATGTAGTTACGGAATACTGAAATATTGGAATTTCTGCCATACTAAAAACTCATTTAGAACTTCAAAAGATCGAATTCAAACGAAGTGCTTGTGTCAGAAATAGTAATTATTTCTAACTTTTAACAATAAAACAAACAGAAATAAGTTTAATTATTACAGTATTTCCAGCACATACAGAAAAGAAAAATCCGAAGTCTGAGATCAAAATTTAATAAAAACATTTGATGCCATTACTTTGAAAATATCTCAGGGCTTCGTGTAAAGAACTTCCCCCAAAAGAAAATTAAAACATCGGTTTCAAATTCAAGGGGGTACGGCATCAGAAAGATGAATTGCGAAATATCCATTTTAGTGAAAACACTGCTTACGGTTTAGCCTTTAGCGTTCTTTACAGACTGAGACGTTTTGCCGTCAATTAATTTTTCGGTATCAAGGACCCACAAACCATGGATTCTGACTACACAGCGTCTTAGACGTAGAGTAATTTAATATATACCGAGACAATGTTTATACACTGTTTCGTTACCAGGATGGCGCAATAAGAGTTTTTCTGTTCAAAATTTGCCTTATTTTCCCGCAGCATTGCAATACTTTCCTTACACAGCGTAAGTAGTGGCGAAAAATTAAAAATATATTGAAGTTACAAAAAGTTACCGAAATTCTTCAGGAGAAATATGGCATTTTCCACAATACCCTGACATACATACTATTTGACATAATCTTGTTAGTGAGGGAGGGACGTTTTCCATCATTTAAAATTTCCTATTTTGCAAAATATTGCCAACCCTCGCACGTCCCTAAAATCCCTTTCGTGCGAAGGGAAGTACCTAAGGCGTATTGAGGAATTATAGAAATTTCTCCTTTTTATTTTTTTATTTTTTATTTTTTTTGCTGCTTCCACGATTGCGTGAATGAAAACTCATTACTTTGCGGACTTCAAACGCAAACAGAAATATATACTTGAAAAGAAGATCAAAGAATTCGCGATGTAAACGAATTTTTCCGATAATCAGATATGCGTGTCAATTTTCAAGAAAAATCTCCGGAGGAAAACATTCTTCGAAAAGAAACAAAAGTTACAAAATGAAATATTACTGTTCACAGCAAGAGCGCTAGTAAAGGCAAAGGAAATGTTCGTTAATTTTTAAATAATGACAACTACGAACTCCAATGAAGTAGTATAATTCAAATAAATTTTAAGACAGTTCTAGGAACGGAAGACATGCTTACTTTGGTTCTTATCCCAAAAAATAGTGGTATAAAAAATTAATCAATTTTAAAATCCCTTTTTTGTGATTACTTGAGCATGAGACGATGCGTGAGAGCTGCCTCATTATTTTAATACTGTTCGAAAGTTATTACATAAATGATAAACAATATTGTACTATGTGATATACGCATCATTTCTAAAATGTACGAATTCCGAAATCGAATGCTTGTAACAGCATATCTCCCAGTACGTGTTCATGTTCAAATTGGAATTTGGTACAAATTATTTATTCAGAAATGCAACCACATTCAGAAGGATGTGTTACCATATCCATTTCACTAAAAATGAAAAAAACTATCCCCACCAGGTCACTGAACGCATGCCTGAAACGTGAGAGGTAGTCGTTCTGATTAATTCCGCCCGGCCCACTGGCCAATACGTTGCAGGCCGTAAAGGAGCGCCGCCCGCCCAATTCCATTAGCATGAAATCGGAGGCCATCCCAGGGGCGCATTCCGCCAATAATCCCTTCTCATTACAATTTTCAATACAGCGCCCTAACGACCTGTTTACAGGCCGCTTCGAGAGGCGACGTGGGACTGGAGGGCGCGGGGGGCCGGGCGCGGGGGGCCGGGCGCGGGGGGCCGGGCGCGGGGCCGGGCGCGGGGGCCGGGCGCGGGGGCGGGCGCGGGCCGGGGCGGGGCCGGGCGCGGGGCCGGGCGCGAGGGACGGGCGCAGGGGCCGGGCGCGGGGGCCGGGCGCGGGGCCGGGCGCGGGGCCGTGCGCGAGGGCCGGGCGCGAGGGGCCGGGCGCGGGGCCGGGCGCGGGGCCGGACGCGGGGGCCGGACGCGGGGGCCGGGCGCGGGGGCCGGGCGCGGGCGCGGGCGCGGGCGCCGGCGCGGGGCGCCGGGCGCGGGGGGCCGGGCGCGGGGCTGGGCGCGGGGGCGCCGGGCGCGGGGGGCCGGGCGCCAGGCATGACGGTAGGGGCAGTAGCCTTGTTAACACATGAGGAAGGGGAGTGATAATACGGTGATGTAGCATGAAATATCGAGGACAGAGTTGGTAGAAAAGACGGGGACGGAGGGGACAGAAAAGGCACGAAAAAGAGGCGGGGGAAAGGATGGACAAGAAAGAGGAGAACGCGGAAAGAAGAAGTCGGGGTGAAAATGCGCGTAGTGGGTGTTTGAGGGATTAAGTGGCAATCGCTGGATTGACGAGAGATGATGGAGGGCGCAATCAGAGGGGTGCTAATGCTTAGAGTAAATCCGGATGAAGAAGGAAGGAGTGGAGTGGTCGGGGAAGGGACGAAGGGGAAGTGGCGAATTCTGGGTGGGGTGAATGGAAGAACGGATTAAAGGCATTAGAAGAGAAGTAGCGGGGCTGAGGTAGGAAAGAAGGAAATCTAATGGGGTTGGTGGAAGACCGTGAACAAACAAGAGGAAGACCAAGATCGGAGTTTGGGGGGGGGGTGAGGGGGAAGTCGGCGGTCGCGTGCACCGCATACGAAAGTCTCTATGATTGCGGCGATTCACGGAGCAAGTCCCCTGACCGGAATACGCGGGTTCGCGTCTTTAGTTTCGTTTTATAGATTTCTCTGATTAGATCTCCGACTTTTAGAAATAATCTCGTTCTTGTGTTTATTTATTCCTTTACTTCTGGAATAGAATTGAATAGACTTGTGTTCTACGGTGACCCATTTGACATGCTACGGACTACTATTTTAGATTCGTACTATTCTTAACTCACACTCATTACAAAGGACCGTTTTAGTAGTACCGATAAAAAGACATACCGAGTAAATAAACGATTTTTATAAAAGGCGCAGAGTAACTAAAAACTTTGCGATCACACGTTGCATAAAAGAGAGCAAAACAATCATCTCAAGATTTAGCTTTTATTTAAAAATATATCCTAACGATCTTTATTTTTACTATTATAATATGAAGTCACGAAGAAAATATTACACTATAGAGAAGAATTAAATGTTACACCGCGAAAATATTCACTTGAAAAATAATAGATTTCAAATATTTATTTTACTCTTCAAATTTTCAAATTTTATAGAAACCTGTTGTTGAACAGGGTCATAATCTGAAATCTTCGTCAGATGGACTTCCACAAAAGAAGATTAACAGAAGATCATTAATGTCCATTTTGACGAGAAGATACTTAAATATTCGCGAATCTTTAACGAAATATCGTCAAAAATGCATTATTCTGGGACGTCATAACTTTGGAATAATTTTACATCGTGACACTTTTTTCTCTTATCATAAAATACTTGCACCATTGATAACTGTCGTAAGACAAAACTAATTACAATCAAAGTATATAACCATTAAGCAGAACATTAAAGGATATTATTTTACTTTCTCGTATTTTCTTCGAAGGGGAGAAAGTTCTGCAAGAAAATGCCGAATGTGCTACATAAAGACATTTGGTCCCTGAAAACGAAAATATGGATCTTGCTGCCTCCTCAATTATCCCAATTACATTCAGAATGTAGTGTGGTATGTAGTGCAGTCAGAACCTACGTTTCGTGGGTACTTTACACTGAGAATGGTCTTTAACAGAAAAGAATAGAGAACAATCCATTTAAGTGAACGGCAGAAAGTTCATTTGTATAGATACTTATTTTTTGAAATTTCAAAAATATATTTTTTTTTCAATATCTGGCGGTCTGTTTGATAATTAGTTCTTGCAAGTAAAAATAAAAACGCTGGTAGGTTTCGAATTTGAAATATATTACGTAATCGTTACTAATAATCCGAGAAAGTAATTACTGTTGTAGTTTATTCCGAGAGTAATTTAATTCATACCAATGAAATAGTTCTGCCGTGTTTAAAAAGAATGCAACACGATTTGAACCATAAGAAATAAGTTGAGAGGCCTTAGAAGGGTGTACCTATATTTCATACCCATTTGTCCTTATGTCTTTTTAATGTACACCCTTGACAGTAAAGCGAACAAAACATCGATCAAAGCCGACTTCATTCAGGCAGTTCGTTTGAGAGTTCATGCTAAATCAGTGGTGTTTAAAACCT
The DNA here is from genome assembly GCA_964035755.1 of Teleogryllus oceanicus. NCBI lineage: Eukaryota > Metazoa > Arthropoda > Insecta > Orthoptera > Gryllidae > Teleogryllus > Teleogryllus oceanicus. The sequence continues at coordinate 242,895,061 of CAXIVR010000002.1, read as the reverse complement.
ACCTAATCGATAAATCTAATAATACAGCACCATCTCCATAAAGTTTGTTTGGAACTATTGCTGATTGCTAAAGTACATGTCACAGTTTCACGTAATCGTCTCAACATTTTAGCATTTAAGAAACATTGCTCAGACATGTGTGAAATGAATGCCAATTTGATAGCATCTTGCATGTGTATAAAATCTTGCTAAATCATTTTATCTTCTCCACAGTCATCTTTTGACTATTAGATGCAATTCATCAATAAACATCTTTTTGTATTTGGCGTGAAGTGAAATGGAGAAATAAAGAGAATGGATGAAGTAAAACGATGAATAAGATGTTTTATATTTTTTTGCAGGCAGGTTAACGGGACTTAGTCAGAAAAAATTTTCTATTTGTTTGCCAACGTTTCGGAAAATTTTATTTCCATCATAAATTTTTTTCTGACCAACCCCGTTAACCTGCCTGCAAAAAATTTCATTTATGGTCGTTAAGAACTCTTCATAATGTTTTAAATATTAACAAAATACGTAAAATATACAAAATATTGCAATATTTAAAGAAATTGTAATTAATTTGCTTAATACAAAATATAATCTTTACGGTTCCCATCAACTGCTAGTTCCAACTTTCATAATTATATCTGAATAATAAAACTATCCACTTCTGTTAAACTGAACAGTTTCTGTCTAGCCCTTACATGCGTACGCACACCATCACCTAGCCTTTGATCCCCTACCTTGCGTCATTCCAATGCCGACTCTGCTTGTACGAGAACGCGTCGAGATGGCATCAAGCTTTCACTCGGCGATCCCCGAGGCAGTCAAATCGGGAGAATGATCTACGAGCGGAGTAATCCCAGACGGATCCATCACTTTGGAGGGACGGCGTGGTGCGGCATGCCCCGCAAAGAGAAAGAGTTTGTGATTGCGGCGCTGCCTCAAACCGCCGCCGCGCTCCGCCAGCAGCTGTCGACCGCAGACGATCTCATTGCCACTGGGAAGGGGAGACGGAGCGGTTTATTGAGCTACTGATCTCGCTCTCTTCAGTTCGTGAAAGAAGAAATTTAACATTCAATATTTTTTCTCTTGTGTGATTTTTTTCTGTCTACACGCATTCAAACGATTGATATAACTTAATAATAATTCGAGTATACAATACTGAGTGCACTTATCTGAGATGATAAATGAACTAATATTTGATAATTAGATAATTTAATATGTAAGTGGATCGGTTAAAAGTATCGGACTGTTAAACCGAAGTTCGCAGGTTCAACCCGATCAAAGCTGTGGATTTGTCCCTTTCCTTCATTTGGAGGGGAAGTAAAACCGGCTGTCCCATGTTGTAGATTCACAGTATATAAAACATTCTCAAGCCTAAGAGCTAAACTGAAGAAGCTTCTGAGCAATATTCAAATCGCCAGTGTCGTCGTCTGAGTGTAACCACCTGTATCTACCAAAGGTGAAAGGAGCGTAGCGGAATTTGCATGGTTTGATTGATTTTTTCATATTTTCGGGCGCGTCAACTCCTTTGGTCATTAGTCCCGTTAGTGTAGTGCATGTTTTTGGTAGATGACGGAGATCCTCCCACGCTGGATGGCGAGATCCGGCGCCGACCTACCGTCGGCTAGTGGGGCTTCCTCCTAACCAGGACTCTCCCACCAGCGGGGCACCGCCCCAGCCGGGACAGGCTCTGAACTCCCGACCGGTCTCCCGGAATATGTAGTAGTGTAGTGAATGTTAGTATAAGTGTATGTAAAGGGTGAGGAAAGGAAGAAAAGATCACGCGCGGTCCGTGGCACGTTTGGTTGGCTACTGCTCCAGCATTCGCCTGGTGTTGATCGGAAAACCACGGAAAACAACCGATCAGAGGAGCCGACCGCTAGAATTCTCCTCCAGACAGTGACTGAATTCGACCTAGCTGAAAAGCTAGTGTCGAAAACCCTGCCGCCGTGTAGAGTGGGAACGTAGGACCTCCCGGTCAGAGGCGCTGCAGTGACATCAGTTGATGCACTGAGCTACCGCTCCCGGTAATTTGCGTGGTCAGGCAGAAGAGCGAGCCTGATGGCCTGAGCCTTGCCACGGAAAATAAGGCACGAATTGAATTGCATTGTATTACAATTATAATTACATGTAATTATATACGCGATAAATAGACTATTCCAATAACGAAAGAGCACAGGCAAAATGAGAGGCAAAAGAAAGTAAGAAATCTTGGAAACTCTTCCATGACCCCCTTTACCTATCACAAATTTCGTATGAATCGATAGGGATTTCTTACTCCTTCTGACTACTTACAGGGAAAACCCTCCTTTATAATAAAACAATAAATTTGCATCAAACTATTTTTTCATAAACTGTGATGCCAATACTCTGAGTTCTTTACGCTCGGTGCTCTTGCATAACTCTAATATATTTCATTTGTTTACCCAAAATACTCAAGACAACAGAACTGTTAACCACTTTTATAACATTTATGGTCGTAAAGGTATTTCTTAAATGAAATTTAATGGTTTAAATATAAAAAAATATAAGGTACCGAAACCCAATTACTTCTATATTTTTCTACTTTCTTAAATTTTAAACACAAAGGATATTTTCGTTACTGAAAAAAGGCACAAATATCAAGAAATTGAAATAACGTTGGCCTCACATCGTTGTTTGGACTTCCAACTGCACTACTTTATGAACCGGAAGTTCTAGAGCAGCACGGTGATAAATACAAGTTATTTTGTGTGCACAACTGGAATGTGGAAAGACCCTTTGGTAAAGTGCAAATCTTTTACGACGGTTTATCGCCAATGCGCGACATTTTCTCCGAAACTCCCAGGCAGTAGTGGATTATCAAGATTCAGAGGCCAGTCAGGTTAGTGGCTATCGTTAAATTTCATTAGTTAATTAGTGAATAAGATATGTTTTCAGATTAATATATTTTTTTGTTGCGAATTATTTCAGCGCGTGGAAAATTCTGAAAAAAAATAGCGTTAAACTAATTATATATGTCAAAACAATTTTTACCAATAATTGTTTCATAAATCGAACGGCCGTAGTAAGTACTCCAACATTAAAACTATTTCAAGATACCCCAGGGATAAACTAAATGCTTCAATAAGATTGCAAATTGAATATAAAGGATCGTTAAACACCCATATATAACATGAAACAATAGAATTTCACAAAAAAAATAAAAAAATAGAAAATATCCAACCACTAAAGTAAGAGAAACGTAACAAAGTAATAGGGAGCTTCGACTAAATGAACTCCCTGCCTGCGTATGCCCTAACCCAGTTCTACTGTTAAGTCGTGCATGTCTCTGTAAAGCTGTTAAAAAAAGTAAAACTTCTAAGCATGAAATCTAAACAAAATTTCAAATAGTGTTTAAAGGTATGTGTGAGGCGGGTGTAATAATGGAATTCAATTCAATTATTTTGAGTTTACACACGCGTCAACTGCTATGGTGGTTGGTCGCGAATGTGCAGTGCCTCTTTATCGTGAGGCGAGTGTGATCTTCCCTCGCTGTGTGGCGAGATCCGGGGCGGACCTACCCGTCGGCTAGCGAGGTTTTCCCTACCCACGTATCTCCCCCAATGGCACACAGTTTCGTCCAGGAGAAGCTCTAATCTCCCCACTGATATCATGACATGTGTGGTAGTGCAGTGCATATAAGTGTCTATATGTATGTGTGTGTGTGTGTGTGTGTGTGTGTGTGCGCGCGCGCGCGCGTGCGCGCGCGCGCAAATGAGCAGGACAGGAGAAAGAATAAGTAGGAAAGATCGCGCGTGGTCCGTGGCCCGTTTGTTAGGGTACTGCTCCGGAATTCGCCTGGTATTGATCGGAGAAACCACGGAAAACCACCGATCAGAGCAGCCGGCCGCTACATTTCTCCTCCAGGCAGGGACTGAATTCTATCTAGGTATCTAGCAAGAGTCGAAAATTCCGCACCGTCGGGATTGGAAGCCTAGGACCTCCGGGTCAGAGGCGCTGCAGTGACACCAGTTGATGCCCTGAGCCACCTTAACCGGTTGCCGTTTAGCCATCGCGGGCAGAACGTGCGGTGAACAAAGCGAGTTCTTAGCTTTCCCCTCTTCCCTGCGTCTCATTCCACCATTTTACATCACTCACATCATCATTACCGCATATCGTACTTATTAGATCGTTGCTCGAAGGTCAAATTACGTTTGCTGTTGAAGGACTTCTAAACGCCATTAAATAAAATACCCAATAAATGACAAAGATCAACTCTTATTTCCGTAGTCTGCCATGCGGGATATATTTGGTTTATTAAATGTCAAAGAATAACTATTATTCGAATTAGTGAAGTTTAATTAAATGAAGCTAAACGATTATACATGAAATAGGTCGTGGAAGTTTTCTTCATTAGAACAGATGTGCTCACTCTACATTCCCTCTGCGTGTGGCATCGCACGGGAACACGGGTATTCCATTAACGAGCTGTCACAGTTTTTCCCAATATTCAGTGGCCGTGTATATCAGAAAAAATATGCCTTTGCAGAAAACACACCACCAGTAACGAAGATACATCCACGCATGTCTTCATAGAACATTGTTTGATTTCAAACAAAACTACAGAGGATATGACAAAAATCTATTTCATGCAGATAAAACATATGACATCGTATAACAAAATAAGGAATAATATTGTCAATGAGAGACCTTAAATTTTGTAGTGCAAAATACACTGTTCTTTTCGTCTACAATTTCTACTAACTCCAAAATTTGAAATGAAATCATTTTGTCCAATCGATTTCGTGAAATGACCAATCGTGTATCATTTTGAAATATCTGCTGGTGTTCTTATCTCGATCAGGTTTTTCGTCCAGTTTCCCTGATCCATTGAGCAAATGCTGAGATGGCCCCTTGTTTTGCTTCTGGACATAAATGTAATTTCATTTCTGTGCACGTCTTCTAGAATTCAGTGGGAAATACATTTATTCAAATTATCGTTTCCATGTTGTCGCGGCAGGAAGTAATAAGAGCCAAAATTTATTGCTTATTTTCTTTGAAAATAGATATTATTACATGGGAGTTTTTTGTTGTTTTTTTCTCCTTTCAAAATTCAAAATTTATTGCTTATTTATCTTAAAATGATTTTATTACATGGGAGTTTTTTTTTTTCTCCTTTCAAAATTCAAAATTTATTGCTTGTTTATCCTTGAAAATAGGTTTTATTACATGGGAGTTTTTTGTTTTTTTTTTCTCCCCTTCAAAAATTCAAAATTTAAGTAGTATATGACTTGGTGTAGAGATCGCAGAATTTTGAAAATGTGCACACAATTCACTTTTCCCCATAGCACGTCATACGCAGTTTTTAACTGTTTTTTTGACGCAAATAAACAAATAAATATGTGCAATCTTACCTAATATTCTGTATCTAAGCAAGCTACCAAATGAAGTCTTGAAAAATACGTAGAAACTAAGTCTCATCTGGATAACCTGAGTCGATCCTGCCGTATGGGGTGTTGTGTTTAAAGTTGTTTAATGAAGAGGTATTTACAAACTATAAACTGATATACTGTATATTGAGCCCGTACAATCCCTTTCGGGCCAAGGCCTCCTGAAGGTCGGGGATAGCTCCTAAGTATCCATCAGAGCAGCCACTTCTGATGCCTGATCAGAGCAGCCAAACTGATATATTAGAGACATATTATTGGCAACGATAGTCGCTATCATTTCACATAACTCTTACAAATAAGCTAAAAATTCTGTACCATTTTATAGTACCACTATTTTATACTGAAAAGCACATTTAAATGTATTAAAGGAGACAAAGTGCTGAATTTTCAATTTATATGAAGATCAAAATCCAAAGTGCTGATTTACAAAGCCTTACGAGACACACAACTTTCTCCCCCTGCTTCATCATTCCTTCACTTCCTTTCTCTCCCCGCATCCTTTTCCTTTTTGTGCCATCTTTCATCTTTCTCCCTTCGATACCCACCTTCCCCTCTTCCCTTCCTTTCTCCTTCCACTCTCTTTCTTCCTCCCCCCCTTTTCCCCTTCCCATTTCCCACCCTTCTTCATCTACCCACCCACGTATCCTTCCCCGTTCCTCCTGAACCTCTTCCCCCCTCTCTCCCTCTTTCTCTTCACCCCTTTCCCTTCCTCCACATTCACTTCTCTCTCTCTCTCTCTCTCTCTCTCTCCCCTTCTTCAACCCCCCGCACGCCAGTTTCCAGCCAACACGAACCACTTAGAAGCCCTTCTCCGTACCCAAATGGGCCGCCCCCCGAGTCTCGTCTGGCTACCTTCCTCCCAACCCCTCTGCCCTCACGTGCATATATACTTTCCCAAGGGTTTATATTTAGTTCTAAAATAACTTATTTTCCATGGAAGATAGGTGGACCTTATAAATAAATAAATACATAAATAAATAAATAAATAAATAAATAAATAAATAAATAAATAAATAAATAAATAAATAAATAAATAAATAAATAAATAAATAAATAAATAAATAAATAAATAAATAAATAAATAAATAAATAAATAAATAAATAAATAAATAAATAAATAAATAAATAAATAAATAAATAAATAAATAAATAAATAAATAAATAAATAAATATGTCTTTATTGGTGGCGAGGCTCAGGTCATTTAGCCTGACCACTTTCAGAATTTATATTATAATAGTACATAAAAAAGGAAGACATTCAATGAAAAATACGCACGCAATTTGGATGAAGATTTTCACATGGAAGACAGGAGTGAAAGCGAGGGAGGACGAGTTTGATAGGAAATCGGAAAAGAATCGAGATGAATGGAGCGGTAGAGAGAAAGGAAAGAAAAAAAAGAAAGAAAGAAAAGGAGAAAAAGAATCAGTGAAATGTTAATAAGTGCGGTTAATTGGTTCATTGCGGTTTTGAAGAAGCTAAAATTGCGTACGTATTTTTGAATTACCCCTAGAAAAACTAGAAAGGGAGGGAATCTCGTTAGCATACAAGCGAAGACATATCAAGTCAAGAGTTCAAGCCTTGGGAGAAACTGAAAACATTGAGAGATAATGGTCAATGATTTTGCATATATTTACTAATATTCACAATAATAATAATAATAATAATAATAATAATTATTATTATTATTATTATTATATGATAAAGTGTCGTAAAACTATTTAGTTCTTAAATAAAGTTTAAAAAAATTAAAAATGCGGATATAATCAATTTATTTTTAGGAAATGTTAACAGTTAAAATATTTCACAAACTAGCAAATTGGAAAATTTTAAGAACTTTTTACCATTTAGAGTATTTCCAAGAGCTGAAAACCCGACCCAACATCTCTTACCCGTAAGCCAACGATTTATTCTTCCTTTAAACCAATTTAAACTATAGAGGTAAATATTAAAAGTATGTTTAAATGGTTTTCTTCCCTCTCTCCGTTTACACGTACTACTCGCGCACCTTTTCTTGAACGATGGCCTTGCTTCCCCCTCCCTTGAGCATCGAACAGTTGAAGGCAAAAGCTCACAGCAAACACTGGTGACAACATTCCAAGCATTAAAACGTCGTTGGCGCGAAACAGAAGCTAGTCAAAGCTAGTTTCTTTCATAATCGAGAACGTCTGTTCAGCTTTATTACTATTATACGCGTATAAAGAAATGGCTGAATTAGGACCAGGTCCTTCAAGGGAGGCTCCTAAAACTCCTATCTAGTGTCCCTGCTGTTGGCTACTCAGAGTAATGTCCTGGTCGCACACGTAGCAGATTTGACATCGATTTTTCAGATGTTGGCATTACTGTAAATACTCTAGTGACGGACTTTGTAACTAATACCCCCACTCCGCCCGCATTTCTTCAATTCATCGTTCAAGAAAAGTTGCGCGAGTAGTGCATATCTTAAATACAGGTGAGTCACATTACTTTAATACCTCCTGCAGTTTTTGAACGGTTGAAGTTATGGCAATGCAGTTTTCACGGACGTTCCTGAGGGAATGGGGCTAATTGATACACGTCTTAATTTCTATTTTATCACTTGTATTTTACGAGATATTTAGGTAACTTTCTTGGTATTTTCTCAAATGAATGAATACATATGAATGAATACATTTAGTCTATCATGACAAGCGTAAAAAGACGAATCCAATGATAAATATTGTCATATGTTAGATAAGCATTTTTTGGAGTAATTTTGATTTTTTTCCACTCGTATTTAACGGAATTTTGAACGGATGACAGTCCGCCACACAAGGTCACGCAGCGCTCCCCTGCTAATGCGCGTTTGGGCAAGGAAGGCTGAGCCCAAAAAACTAAATTATTCAAAAATATGCTTATCTAACATATAACTTTATGCATATCATTGAATGAGTTTTTGTATGATCGTCAGGATAAACTAAAAAATATGTAAAGTTCCATTTGAAAATATATAACAAAGTTACCTCAATATCTCGTAAAATGCAAGTGATAAAATAGAAATGAAAACGGATATCAATTAGCCCAATTCCCTCATGAACCTCCGGGAAAATTGCATGACAATAACGTCAACCGTTCAAAAACTGCAGAAAGTGCTAAAGTAACGTGACTCATCCTGTATAGATGGTACACATAATTTATATTGTCTCTTGTTAGTATACCTTCTACGCTGCACCATCAAAACAAACAATTAATGATATATCAAAAGATTTTTAAATATGCTTTTGATACTGTACACTTCCGTCTCGTTTAAGCAAGTTAATTAATTTAACATTGCCATTGAAAGTACTCCCACGCTTTGAATCGTGCATAACTCAAAACGGTGAATCCTGGGAGTGCTACCAAGGCCGTCCAAGAACTACCGAAGTATGTTTCTTTTACTATGTAATCTACAACATGATAGTTTATGCACTATATCATTACATTTACATTCTTTAGAGTTTTCGCTGCTACGTACTTTCAACTCCAAAGCACGGGTAGTTGAAAATGTCGATTTCTATGCAAAAATAATTTGAATTTAATTTCGTTGCGTTTTAATCGCACGGCTCTAAGTGTTCTTTAGCCAGCGCTTAACAATATTACAATGTTTACTAACACACACACTAGACCTACATGTGTAACGCACATTTGCAAGCTTTGGCTTTTGAAAACTGGTTTCCATTGCATAGATACTTTCACACTTTCATTAACAATTTACAAAATCCCAAATGTTTTTCATGGCTAGAATAATAACAACAATAATTGTAACAACAATAATAATCCTATTAAGCTGGCCCCTCGGTGCAGGCAGCTGCGGCAGCCGACGTCAGCGCCGAGAAGGCTGCAGGTTGTTGTCCTGCTAAAGCGTGGCTGTATTTGTGATTGTCTCTTCACCCCTCACCATCATATCACCTCGTAATTCATAATTCAAGGCTTAACAATCTAGCCTTACCCAGGGATTACCAAAACGCTGATCCCCATAATTACACACGTTTACACATAATTACACACTATTTACCGATTCATATTTTATTGAAATTAATATAACAACTATTTCTGAATGATAGAATTCCTTGAATTTTTTTATTTAATAGATAATTATTATAGAGATAAATTTAATAACTTCATACTATGTAGCGAGGCCGAAGACCTACGAATGATCTATTCCAATATCGATAACCTAACGTTTTCTAACCTTTCGAAATATGGTATTCACCCCAAAGCGTCTCCCTACTGTATCGATGCTGAGGAAAGGGACCATAAGGAACGGCCAAGGAAGATATCTGTGAAGGGGGAAAATCCTGCCGTCAGAAATCAAGTACACACTAATCTACCAAACGTTTTCTTAACTAGTGATTTACATCCCGGCACGGACGTCACACATTCTCCTCCCAGTCTTTGGCCTCCTCAGCATCTGAAATGAAACTGCGCCGCAGCATATCACCCGCACCCACGCCTTTTCGCTTACTTAAACTACTACTACTACTAACTTTCTGTGCCCATTAATTTAAACCGCACACATTCCCTTGCACCGTCCATTCTACTTTCGCTCCCAAATTCCGTTAGAGGAATCCAGGCTTTTGCCACGACCAGTTCGGCGCCCGCGCGGAAGAAAATGAAGCCCTCGCCTGTCCATCGATCATAGGGGCTAGCGCCAGCGAACGCGTCCCGCCCGCAGCCTGCCTCTAATCGGCCAAAGGGCTCTTTCCCGAAGAGAGCGTTTTTCCGAAGGGCTGTCGAGATAGATCATCAGCCCAGCGGGCGCCCTTCGGGGACATAAATCGAAGGATTTGTCACCTTTATCTGAGCGTACAACGCGCAGTGCGAGTATTTAAGCAAAGGCGGCTTTCAGTAACGTTCACAGGTCTATCCCGGTGGCAGCGCTAGTCGTTGGCACATGTAGCAACGTCTGGGGCTAAAGTTGAGATGAACATAGTGAAGCAATATTGAAGGTTCATTTTGCTCCCATAGAAATTTAGAAACTCGTCGAAGTAAAATTAAAATCATCGAAGTATTGACAGAAAAAAAAATTATGACCCTGGGTAAGTGGGAAACATCTGTTAGCTATTTAAGAAGTTCCGATGTTTTGTAAGCATTTGTAAGCACACTACCTCTTTTTAGTTAGAACGTAAAACCTGTTAACTTATATTGCTTTTCCTTCCGATTTTTAACTATTATGTTTACTTATACAGAACTTCACATTCTGGGAATTCTCAGAAATGAAACAGTTTCCAAAAATGTTGGGTGTTTCTACACGTTCTTCAAATCTGATTAACATGTTCTTGAAGTTTAAGAGTAGGACGCGTACAAAGAGCATTCAATCACACGTTGCAAAAAAACAAAGAAATTCGTTGCCAGAGAGTGAAAAATTAACAGTGACATTGTGAATAAGAGAATGGCAAGCCACATGACGAATTTTGCTAATCATTTATTAAGTTAAATTCATCTCGGTTTTTGGAGGATTTACAAAGAATAATAAAATGAAATACACCACACCTGATTTAAAAAAATCTTGGAAATATATTTTTATTGACCTTTTAAACTGTAATTCAAATCTGTAAAAGTGAGACAATGTTTGAACTTGAATAAAACTGGATTCAAGAGACCTCTTAATAAGAAAAAAAAAGTCTGCTCTTGAAATCCCACTTAGCTAGGTTCGTTTACATGTCTATTGTTTATATCAAGTAGTTATACGCTCAAGTTTATATTGCGACCTTTTGGTTCAATTTACCTTCAAAATTAACTGTCTGCTCTTGAATACAGTACAGAGCACACAGCGCAAATACCTTCTTCACTATAGATCAAACTATAATTGACACTTCAGATGAAACTATAATTATAAAGGATCAAATGGTTCCCAGAAACTTCAATTGATGCATTTTACAACGATAAATATTGCGCAATGTTGCCCCACCCTTTTGAGTGGTCTGCGAGTGGTTCATCCCCTCGGTTGCTGAGGCACGAGGAGGGGGCTGCTATCGTCATTAGAAAGGGATGGGAGCTGTGCCGTTGCGAGAAACTTCCGAGAATCTCAGGCGACTTAATGAGTGCTGAGAGTAGCGTTGCGCCTGTGAAACGTGGGAGCCGTATTGCAACCAGAGTATTTCAAACACTTCGTATTTTCATTTAGAATGTTTGAACTTTCTACTCAACCAAATTTCGTGAATTTTGCTTAAAATGAAAGGTAATGATCTCTATACTTCGGTTTTCTAACGAGGCATCTGAGGGTAGTATCTCCAAGATGGAACATAGTAGGGCATGGCTTTTAACATCTTTCTCAGTCGTGTCGCTAGAGTCGCTTGATCTGCAGCACTGCTCGATACGGTCGCGACCATGCGAAATCTTGCGGCAGGATCGAGAAAGACGCAAAACGTCATGCCATATTCCATCTTGGAGATACTACCCTCAGATCCACGTTATAAAACCCAAGTATATATTTGTCACTTACGCTTATTAACAGATTTCGTATAATAAACACTGAATATTCAAAGTATTTTAAACTTACTTTCTGTGAATGGACGATTACCTTCCATCATTTTTTCATTACTTCGTTGCGTGATATTTAATGGATTTAAAAGGGAGCATCGTGCAAAATATATGAGTTTGAGTTTCAGTAAACAAAATGAAAAGTTATTTTCTCAAGTTCGAAAAGTGTTTTGTATACACAGATTTGCGAGTGCACAGGAATGAAATTTCCAGCAAACGTCTGGTAGAGGTGTCTTTTGACAAAAATTCAGTGATTTTAATTAACAGTGGTGGCGTACGTTTTAAGTGAAGAACAGTAGGATTGCTTTGCCGTAGTTCCCTGCAACATACATGTAGAGATGTTGGTAAAAATTAAACATTTCACTTAACTTTTTTGAAATATTTTCACCACTGTTTCCACAGGGAATAATGACGGTTAATAATGATTGTTTCAGGATTTCTAAACCTACCTCCTTTCATTAGTCTTAGAGAATAAATACAGAACGGCATGAAAGTTTTATAGTAGAAGTTTTCTAACTTTGCTTCTTCTATTTCTTTAGTGCGATGTGATTGCAAGGGTTCAGTTCGTTATTTTTGAAAAGGGGGGATTACTCTCCGTTTCTTTGTAAGTCAATTCGTCAGCATCAATTAATAATACAGGCATTATACATATCTTCAGTTTACATATGTTGGTTCATATAAATACATTATTCATTTAATACATTCACGTGTAATCCAAAGTTTCAATTCGTATTTGTTCATCTTTTTGAAGACACATCAGTTACCATATATTAGCGTGGACATCCGTACGATTAGTGGAGGTTTTGTGCGTGTCAGTGAAGTAATTACTGAACAATACATCAAAATTTAAAATAATAGCGGGTGTTTATTTGATCTTTCTCCGAAGATGACCGGAGCTATGCTTGCCTCAGCAATCGAGCCCTTGCTTCCCCGGGGATTTGCCTACAAGGGGCGTTGGTCGTTCGGAGCGTAGTTGCCTACAAGTAGAGTTCATCAGGCGTGTTGGTCGTTCGGCGCGACCGACCGATTCACCAGCGTCCCGAGAGTGTTCAACTGTGCATCATGAAATCATCTTTGAAACAGAGAATATTCCTCTACTACAACTTCGTTCTACTTAAGTCTGCCAGTAAGTGCCGCAAGAGGTTTATTAACAATTTTCCGGGCGTGAATATTCCCATTAACGCTTGTAAAGAAACTTCGCATCCATGGAATTTTAATTGACAAAAAAAAGTTTCGAAAGCGCCATGATCTGACAGAAGAGAAGGTGAACGAAATCTCTTCCAGATTACAACAATCCCCAAGAAAATCTTTGAGACGCCTATGGTTATTTTCGACAGGATTCAGTAATTACTCATACAGCTGTTCGATCAATGAACTTTTTAAATAATGTTTATTGTGACGATCGAATAATTAGTTGTAGATTATACCCTCCTAACTCACCAGATATGACTCCTTGTGACATTTTCCTTTTCGGGTACTTGAAAGAACAGATGTATGCATAAAACCCGCTTTCGGAGGAAGAGCTCCGGCGCTCTACTGAAGAGAAAAATCGCAGAAATTCTACGAGACTTACTTCAAAGGGTAAATAATAATAAGGAGGTCCAAGAAGCATTCGAGCTGAGGATACAGCTTTCTGCATTCTTTAAGGTAAGATAGCGCAGCTATAGTTCCGTGTGTCAGCACGGGAGTTGACTCAGCGCTTCGCTGGGCGAATGAACCCTCGACTGCCCGGGCGACGCGGCTCGAAATTTCGGCGAACGATAAAAAAAACTGTGTTCCATCAATGCGTAACTTCCAGCAGATTAACTCGCTTTATTAACATCTTGTCAGGAGCATTACAATGAGAAAAGTGTGCGATTCATTTTCTTGACCTTTCACATGGTGCAGAGAGAACTGAAGAACATGGCTTATTGTCATTACGCAGAGCGAGAAAGTTCCCTGGTGCCTGAACACTTCAGAGCGTCGCATACAACTTAATGAGGACAATGCATTAATGAAACAATACTTAATGAAGGCAACTTAATAAAGCATGGCTGCCACTGCGAAACTCGATAGCAAACACGTGGAATTTAAAATAGAAAAGTCGACGCCACAGCACATTTCAGTATTTTCATTCATTAAATTGCTACTTAACAAGGTTTTAGAGCACTTCTAGAAATCGTGCCAATGTGAGACAATTTGTGCAATGTTAAACAGTTAGTTTTATCTGTCATTTACGTACTCGTGTACGCTGTATACAGAACACAGTTATTGCTACTAGAATGGACAGGACATTCACTTTTTTGACAAACTCACAAAAGTTGTCTGCACCTTAATAAAGGAAAGACTCACGTTGCTCACATAGCACTGGAAATAAAGTCAATAAATTCTACCTACCGTTAAAAATAGTTTGTCCACTGGTTAGGTAAAGTCAAACATTACGCACTTCGAATCAGTTTTGTAACGAAGTACTTTACCGCCTGGTTTGGTAATGTACTTCATTACCACATTAGGGCGTTCAAGTAATGACGTACTTTGCCACTCTTCTTTTGAAAATGTTTTGGACTTCTTTGTCGTGTATATTTCACTTTTCCTCTTTAAAAATACCAATAACTGAGAAAACGTACTTATATCAATATTGTCATTAAGTGATACTGTTCTCTTTAACAAAGAATAGTAAGTCCAAAGACAACTTGGTTTCTCCTCCTCTGACTTACCAGAAAAATAAATAATGAAAACATTTTCGGATAGGGAATGAATTGTTTTACATCTTTAAAAATTATATACTCACGCTCATATTCTTTCTTGATTTGTTGGGTAACAATGGATTTATAGCAGCATTTGCTGATATTTCTATTTCTTAATCAGAACTACATTCACTAATACCTAAAAGTATACACTAAGTGCGTTTCAATTGTTCTTCATGTAGAGAACAGTGTCGCCACTTGTAGGAAAAAATTGTGAATACTAAATTAAGGCATAGGACGAAAGTTAATGACATTAAATTAACAAATTTTTACAAAGTAGATAAAACGTACACATTCGCGTGTTAACATCTGATTACAACACTCAATTGACTACCAAATTCGGCCTAACGGCAATTTTCCAATCTCGTATTGTAATCAGATGCTATACGACACTACTATTGTAAATAACTATTACTATTTATAATAAATACACCGTGTTAACGCAATAAAGTTTGCACAATAAGAAGAAATTCATTTTTGAGATCATTCAGATGAACGGCGAGGCTTTAAAAAGTCAGGTGGCCCTGAGATGAAAGTCGCCATCGGTTATCGTTATTAGGGAAAACGAGGACACTCTCGTTTCCAGGAACTCTTGAGACTCCATGCGACTTCATAGAGGCGAGGTATGCTTTGCAGGACCCACGCGTGTAATGCTGTTGCTATATTGCAATTTTCTCCAACAGGTAGAACGCTCCGTAAAAAGGTAATTCTGTCAAAAAGTATTCGGGCGGTAGAGGTAGCACAGTGCATCAAATGATGTCACTGCAGCGCCTCTGACCGGAAGGTCCTAGGTTCGAGTCCTGACGGCGGCAAGGTTTTCGGCACTAGCTTTTCAGCTAGGTCAAATCAGGTCCTGTCAGGTTCAGGTCGAATTCAGTCACTGTCTGGAGGATAATTCTAGCGGCTGGCTACTCTGGTAGTTTTACGTGTTTTATCCCATCAACACAAGGCGAATTCTGGAGCTGTACGCTAACAAACCGGCCACGGACCGCGCGCGATATTTCCTCCCTCTTTCTTGTCCTATCCTCACCCCTTACACACACACGCACATTACTTACACTAACATGCACTACACTACCACATATTCCGGGAGACCGGCCGGGAGCTACGAGCTTGTTCCAGCTGGGGGCGGTGCCCCGCTGCCATGGTGCGCGGTGGGAGAGTCCTGGTTAGGGGGAAACCCCGCTAGCCGACGGTAGGTCGGCGCCGGATATCGCCATCCAGTGGGAGATCATCGCTATCACCCGATGAAAGAGCATCCACTACACTAACGGGACTAATGACCTAAGCTGTTGACGTGCCCGGAATCACCAACAACCAACCAACCAACCAAATACGTATTCGGTACATTACAAACTCGACCGCGTGTTTCAAAAAACGAAGCTTCTCAAAGTTTATTACGTCTTAAGCAAGTTGAGGGAAAGAAATAATGCAAGTGATACGTTGAGCAATTCATTATCCCGTACATTCCCATGTATGGGATGGATCCCGAAGGAAAGCAGATATCATTATCCCGTTCATTCCCATGTATGGGATGGACCCCGAAGGAAATCAGATATCATCATTAGGCAGCACGTGAGCGCCCCCTCGTTGCCGGAGACTCCCGAGTCGCATGCCACTTAATGAAGGTGAGGCCCGCATTTCACGACTGCGCCCATGAAACTGCGTTGCGCAGTTCTCCAGCAGGTGAGACGCCCAATACTACAGTATTGTTTGCAAAATGAGCTCGATGCGTCGAGCGATTAGTTGCTTTACAAACTGAGGCAACGCTTCTGAAAGATTATCCCATTTAGGAAGACTTTCAGGAGACATAATGCGAGAAAGTTAGTGGAATACTGGCTGATTCATTTTCTCGACTATTCGCATGTATGAGATGGTAACAGGAAGGGAGCGTTATCGTCTTTACGCAGCTTGACGGCGTTCCCTTGCTGCCGGAAACTCTCGAGAGACGCATTCAAGAAATTCGGGTTGCAAAGTTATCCAACAGGAAGGACACCCAATACAACAGTAATGTTTTCAAAATGAGCTCTGTGCATCGCACGATCAGTTGCTTCACAAAATAAGGGAACACTTCCTAGAGATTATCGGATTTATGAAGACCTTCAGGGGACATAATGAGAGAAAGTCCGTGAAACATTGAGTTGTTTCCTCAATTATTCGCATGTATGGGCGTTTTATCGACTATTCGCAAGGATGAGATTGTACCAGAAAGGGAGCGGTTATCGCCATTACGCAGATAGAGAGCGGTCCCTTGTTGCTGGCAACTCTCGGGAGTCGCATGCGACTTAATGAAAGCGAAGCTCGCGTGGTAAGGCCGCTCCCAAGCAACCGGGGTTGCGAAGTTCTCCAACAGGAAAGACACCCAGTATAAAGGTAATGATTTCAAAATGAGCTCAGTGCATCGTGCGATCAGATGCTTCACAAAATGAAGCTTACACTTCCCAAAGGTTTGGATGACTTTCAAGGAACAAAATGCGAGAAAGTTTGTGGTATACTGGGTGATTCGTTTTCTCGACTATTCGCAGCTATAGATTGGGCCCCGGAGTAAAGCCGGTATCGTCATTAGGCAGCTTGACGGCGCGGCGTTTTTGCCGGGGACCCCCGCGAGTCGCATGCGACTTAATGAAGGCGGGCTCGCGTTGCACGACCGCGCTCTTGAAACTGGGTTGCGAAGTTCGGCGGCGCGCGAGACGGTGGCTACAGCAGATACCTGCGCGGCAACTAGCGAAGCGGCGCGGTAGTTTTGGAAACAACTAATTATGGAGATGCGAAAAGTTTCGCGTCCGCACCTGATCCTCACGGGTAGTAGTGACTAAAGACCTGCCGTCACGACTCGCTTTATCTCGCCTTTCACGTGGCTTTGCGCTGCCGCTGCCGAACAGGTGTAAGGTAATCTAAGATACGTCATAAATGTTTCGCTGGTAGATCCATTGCGTTAAATTATTCAGGGGTTTGAAGGATAAAAAGTTAGAGTCTCTCAAAATTTACGCACTTTTACTTCAGAGAGAAGGGAGAAATAAAATGGATGAAAACTTGGGTGGGAAAAAATATTGTAATTTAAGACACCCACCGTAATTTCAAATGCGGTGATTTCCTTCAGAACTGATGCAATATATGTCTTAAATTTGTATATCAAATCATAAGTGACAATTTGCATTCGTTACAAATTATGAGGAAATGTACTACGTATCAACATTTTTATATTACTTATATACTGATAGGTTTAGCATTGAAAGCCAAATGTACTTTGGGAACATCCAGTCGGCATCTAGGCCAGTGTGGTACCTGTGAGACAACTCAAAATATTGAGTATTTATGTAAGAAACGAACAGAAAATATAAAATATACAAATTCTAACTTATAGAGCATCCAACTACCTGGAATTACGTTCATGAAGTAATTTCGGAGCGGGCGACTATGTTATCGTCAAATTACATAAAAAATACTCATTTTCCGAAAGTTCAACAAGAAATTATTTGATGATCCGTTTTTAATAAACATATTTCTTTTAAAAAATTGTATTTTCACAATTGTAGTTGTAGCAATACGCCGAAAAGTTTTTATATTTTAATTAAAAATATCATACATTTGAACCAATATAAGACCTTCGCCATCTAAGCGTCCTACATGCTATCTAAGGTATAAAATTAATCAAAATTTTTTGCTGTTTTGAAGAAAAAATGGTTTCAAGAAAATGAAAATTGCCTATGTTCGATGCAAAATTTTGCAAAAAATACTCCAATTTTTTAAAAATTTGACGAAATTTTTTTTATATTTGTGACGAAAAAACATTAATTTTTCAGTTTTCAAAAAAATCTCTTAATCGTACTTCACAGTCAGCAACAAAGTTTAAGCAAAAACGATGGAGTCATTACCCTCCAAAATTAAAATATCGGTTTCAAATTCAAGGGGCCAGACACCAGTCAGATTGATTCGGGAATATCAATTTTGGAGAAAATAGACTAAACGGTTTATCCGCTAGCGTTGTTCACAGACGGACGGACGTTTTGCCGTCAATCGATTTCTCGATTTCAATGACACACAAAATATGTATTCTGGCCACACCACGTGTTAGAATTTTTTCTAATTTAGAATTGGGATTTATCAACTTTTTCGTTGCGAGGGTCCTGTAATAAGAGATTTTCTGCCGAAAATTTGCCGTTTTTCCGCGTTACTTTACTTTTAGTTTACCGCGGTTGTGGCAGCGAGAAAGTAAAAAACTCGTTTGTGATGAATTTCTAACTTTGTGGTTCACAGGGTATACGTATGTAAGAAGTTGCTTCCGGGTAAAGAATCCTTATAAAAAAGACCTTAATAATGGTGGAAAAGAAAGAAGTTATATACAGATATGAAGAGCATGCAACAAACATTTCAATGCGAACATTTGGGCAAAGAGATTGCGAAGTCTACGGAGCGTGTAACGAGGGTTACATTCGGCAGAAAGCATCTTTTCAGCGTTTTAGTCAGCTTGTAGCTATTGCAGCATTAAATATTAAGATAAATTCAGCATTGATTAGGCTATGAGTCTCATCGACTTCATCCCATCATTCCTTGTAGATTCAGAAGAGCGGTTACGACTTATAATTATGAATAAGCGCCCGTTCTATTTATCATATCTCTATATGTACATAATACACTAAGGAAAGATGACGGTTATGAACTCGCAAGTTGAACCGTCTTAAGTGGCTCAGGGCATGGGAAGTTTAGAGTTTGTCCCAACAGGGATGGTTTCCCGCTGGTGGGAGATATCTGGTTGTTGAAAACCCTGCAGGCTGACGGTAGGTCGGCGCTGGATCTCGCCATCCTGCGAGGCAAGATCATCGCTACCTTTCGAGCAAAAAACAGGCACCGCACTTACGACAACAATGACCTTAACAGTTGACGTGCTCGCAATCACAAGTAATCAATCTATAAGTCAATCAATCGAGGATTGGGACGTAAGTCTTTTTTTTTTTTCAAGCTTACGAGCACCGTTGGAAAGTATGAAATATACACATGAAAGAACAAGGTATGAACTAAGTGGATGGATATTTTACAACACATCAAAACTGTTTTTCTCATATTTATTAAGGTAGGTATTTGAAATGACAGTACTGGTCTCATGTTCCCATGCGTATTAGCATATAGGAATTCGCATTATTCCAAAAGCATTACATTCTGTTCTAAAGGCCCGCTCAGGCAGATGCTCGGTTTCCGTAGGCATATGCCACATCGGTTCTCGTGTGCTACGCAAGGGTCGTCACGTGCGTTGCTCATCTCTGGTTGCTACGCATCCTTGCAGAAGCTCTTTGGCTCATCGCGAGACCGTTCGGTACGGGAGGACACTATTCCCAACAGCATTCACCAATTTCTTGTGAAATTTTCGGGCATTTCTTCCATGGAGACCGGCTATCTTGATGTATGTAAAACTCCTTAACGGAGAAACTGTTTGATAGGGAATTACTACCCCGGGATTGTATAAAACAGGTAAAAGAAGGAAAATGTAGTAGTAAATGGATTATGGTATACGGAACTTGGCAGGCACGAATGTGTAACATTTACGGACATGTGTCTGCAGCAATACACAATAGTGCATAACTTCAAACAGTGCGATGTAAGTTCTTAGGACCAGATTTTTATGCCTCCTAGAGAAAGTAAGGTTTGATAGGCTGTAAACTTCTAAATGAGTACAAATGTATTGTTGTTTATAACTCTTAGCAACACTACAATGCTAGGCTATTTACGGAATTCTTACTTATCTTTTTACAACGATTTTACAAACTACGTCAAATTTGTACAGAGCTAGTTATTTATTAATAATATCCCTACAAGGACTTACAATGTAAAAGGTAATATCACAACTTAACGGCAAGAAAAAATGCTAAACAATTTCTATCCACAACGTTTTGCAGGCCGAACAATCCAGCATCTCCCCATGTTTTAGAACATTTCTCAAACGAATGAAAAGTTGGCTCTGACCGCTCTGGGGCCCGCACGCACGACAACTAGCGCGTCGTAAAGTCCCCAGAGCGCCTATCTCGTCTGGCGCGCCCCCAACTCGGCCGACGAGGTCTCGGGGGCAAAGGGCCTGCGGAAAGGGCGTGTCGCGGCGAGCGACTGCGTCTCGTCGATAGCGGAGCAACGACGCCACGCGACGCGACGCCACACAGCAGCCTCGACGCCCACGGCGGCGCCGTCGCCACGCGCGGACACGCACCTCCCCCTCGCCAAAGCCCACGGCCAATTCAGTCGCTGTCTCGAGGAGACTTCCAGCGGCCGGCTACTCTGAGCGGTACTTTCTCCCATCAACACCAGACGAATGCCGGAGCAGTAGACTGGGAGCGGTAGCTCAGTGCATCAGCTGATGTCACTGCAGCGGCTCTGACCGGGAGGTCCTAGGTTCCCACTCCCCACGGTGGCAGGATATTCGGCACTAGCTTGTCAGCTAGGTCGAATTCAGTCGCTGTCTGGAGGAGAATTCTAGCGGCCGGCTGCTCTGATCGGTTGTTTTCCTTGGTTTCTCCCATCAACACCAGGCGAATGCCGGAGCAGTAGACCGGGAGCGGTAGCTCAGTGCATCAACTGATGTCACTGCAGCGCCTCTCACCGGGAGGTCCTAGGATCCCACTCCCCACAGCGCAACGACTTTCGACACTAGCTTTTCAGCTAGGTCGAATTCAGTCGCTGTCTGGAGGAGAATTCTAGCGGCCGGCTGCTCTGAGCGGTACTTTTCCCTGGTTTCTCCCATCAACACCAGGCGAATGCTTGCTTAACAGACGGGCCACGGACCGCGCTCTATATTTCCTTCTTGTATTCTCACCCCTTACTGACGTATATTCGCGAATAAATAAAAGATGTAATCTTCGTCAACATAGTAACATACTGTGTTGACGAAGATGACCGCTCTTATTTATTCGCATAAGAAAGTCAACAACACCGAACCAGTATTTCCACAATTTACGTGTATTTAAGCCTACATGCACTACAACACACATGCCGGGGGACACAGCCTGCTGGCTGGCACAGCGCCTCGCTGATGAGAGAACTTCGGTGAGAACTTCGTAAGTCAAGGAGTAGGTTGGTACCGCATCAGGCCATCCAACGGGGAAATATGTTTGCCACCTTCCGCGATAAAAAAATATACCTTACACTTACGGATCTGATGGCTGCAGTTGACGCGTCCGAAAATAATAATCAACGTATCAACGTAGCGCATGGCGCATTTGTAAATAGGTCTAATCGAGACTTCTGTTCACTGCGTGTTCTATCGTAGGTAAAACGGGAATTAAAAATCTATCGTTATTTCTGGTCTGTTAAACATGATACCCCAGCATTCTTTTGGAAATAATTGAAAGAAATTACTGAAACTGCGAATTAGAGCAGACGATGCGACATCGAAACTTTTTCGTGGTCGTCATCGCCCAACCGCGATTACTTAACCGATTCCGGATATCCATCAGTGACGTGCTTTGAACCTGCATTACAAAACAGCATTTCGAGAACTCGCGGGCACTGCCTCCAGAGAAATTGGCGCGAGATTTAAAAGTAAAGGTTCTACAAATTGCGAAGGAGTGGCGTTTAAGTCACTGGATACCTTTCTTATGACAGGCCACTATTCACTGCCTCGCGCCGCTACAGTTGGCACATGTGCACCCCTTTCTTGATTTTAAAAGGAAATGAATGTGGTGTGAGGGGAAGTTGCCCGGGCCCGTAGGAGCGCTGGGCTCCTCAGGCGGGCAAGTAGCTCGTGCGGGCATGCTTTGACGTGCCTGGTTTAAAATGTAAATTCCTTAAGTATTGTTCGGCAGAGCAAAAACAAATGAAATATAT
Source organism: Teleogryllus oceanicus (assembly GCA_964035755.1). Classification (NCBI taxonomy): domain Eukaryota; kingdom Metazoa; phylum Arthropoda; class Insecta; order Orthoptera; family Gryllidae; genus Teleogryllus; species Teleogryllus oceanicus. The sequence goes on along the minus strand of CAXIVR010000002.1, from coordinate 242,872,652 downwards.
TTCGTATCGATATAAATAAAGGAGAACACAATAGTTAGGAGAAACTTGTTGTATGGAAGACTGTGTGAACCGACATGTCATAGAATAGTGTAAAATCTGTTTCCCGGAAAGAGAAACGAGTAACGGTCAGTTTTTAAACGTATAGTGAAATGCATATTTAAAAAGAGTACGACGTGTAAAATCTGTATCAGCGGCCGAAAAGATTATTTTCTTCCTATTTACCTATTATCTTATTCTCTTCCTACTGTAATCCTACTATATCCTTCTCAATAAAGAAACTGTAAATAGTACAGTATCCGATGTTTCAAATTTTCTCCTTTATAAAAAAAGTTATTAGCAAACGAATAGAAAATGGTTTCAATGCAGTTTTCCATTTCAAATAAACAATTGTGTACTCCATTAAAATGAACGGTGTGCCATTGACTGATGTTATAGTAACAACATTTTTAGGGCTCTCAATTTAATCAACCTTCAAATGTAACGTTCATTTAAAGGAATTGAACACGAAATTAAGTTCATTGGGCTACACGTTCAGAATTCTTTCAAATTCAACCAACCCTCATACTGCTAGTTTTAACGTTTCGCGAATGTTCATTCCCGCCTGAGATGTATTTAATATTCTGGGGAAATACATTTTATAGCTTCCAGACTTCTATATTGTAAAAATATGCAAAATAAAAAGTCGCACAAATTGTACAAATAACAAGCAAATCTCACCAACGTGGTTCTCGTAAGCCCCTGTTTATTAATCCATAATTTTTCCATTATCATGTCTCTTAATTTACGAATCAGTGGTTTTGTCAATAATAACTTACTTAAGGGCGGGAATATATTTGCAGTTAACGCTGATGTCTACAACTACAACACTCGATGTAGAAATCATATCCATCAGGTGACAGTATCAACAGATCACTACAAAAAATCCGTGTACAATACATGTACATTATTTTACATTACTTTGCCACATTACATTAAACAATTAAATTCGATACAAAAGTAAAGTTTAAGTCCCAAGTAAAACATTTTCTGTTTTATAAACTTTTGTTATACAATTAGCGACTATATCGAGAACTAAAAAGAAAAAATATAAAAAGTTAACTACGATATTTAATGTATTATTTACCATTTGAACTGTAAAATTCTAAACAATCTGTAACATTGTACCTGAGCTTCTGGGTCAATGACTCCAACTCAGTTAGGTTTTCCGTCCAGCTTCCCTGTCTTTGAGCAAATGCTATGATGGCCCCTTGTTTGCTTTGGGACATAAATGTAACTTAATCTGTACGCGTCTTCTAAAATTCAGTGGGAAATACAGTTATTCAAATTATAATTCTACATGTTGTCGCTGCAGGAAGTATTATTCCTTCGAGAAGAAAATTATGAGGGATAAGAACTCAAATTTTTAGCTTATTTACCCTCTAAAATAGATTTTATTACATCGGAGAGAATATTTCTTTAACAATTCTCGGAAATTACGTTCATTTCTTTCTATTCAAAATTAAACTAGTGTTTGGCTTAGTGTAGTGATCAAAGAATTATGGAAACGTGGACAGAATTCACTTCTCCCCGTAGCTCGTCACACAGTTTTTAACTCGTTTTTTGACGTAAAATAAATAAATAAATAAATAAAACTAGTATAACAGCTATAGCGCAATTTTTGGCAGTGACTTAAGACGCCATTCAAGATTTTGCCTGGAAATCGTTGGGAGAAATTACTGAAAAGACCGATTAGAGCAGACGACGCGACATCTAGGTTTTCTTACGGGTAGTATTCATCGCCCATATCACGAGTATTTCGGTGATGCCTGAAATCTGTCAGTAACAAGCCTCGAATTGACAATAGACAAAGACTCAGTTGCAAATTTAAAAGTATTCAAGAGGGTCTTCCAGTGTCCGATTTCCGCAATTCTGACATCAGAATATCGACTTAGGGTCGATACTGAACCATATTGGCACCGGCAGTGGATGGCGCATTCGAATTACGAACCCTTCAAAGCGACACTTTCCCCTTTCGAAATATGAGAAGACGTTAGAAATTCGGTCCATGACTCGATCTTAATAAGGGATAGGGACCGGATTAGGAAGGATCTAGAGCAACCTATAGTCCGTTGTTTAAGATTCTGGAAATCGAGATGAATCCAGTGAAACGATTCCTCTTCAATTCAGACTCTATAATTCTCATTCCGACTCTGTGGCTTCGACCTGGCGCCGCTGGAGTGGAATATCAAATACAGTCAGGTCATCGAGCGAGGATCTTCTGGTACACGAAGCTACATGTGGGAAGTTAACAATATTGAAATAAAAGTGTTTGTCCAGTTTTTGCAATCCAGTGCGCATCCTTTTGACATCCTTGCGGGCATTCCTGCATATACCATGGCATTGTCGTTTGCGGCCGACACGATGAAAAAGTCTCATCACTTCGCTAATCCCGCATTTTTTGCCCATTAAAACTCGAGTCATATAAATGTTTTGACAAAAGACAGGGGGGCTTCAGTATCAGACAGGAATTGATCAAAGGAAACCACGGAGACCAGTGGACCATTGTTGGAAGTACTACTACAACATTTACTAGAAAATTCACATGAAATGAAGAAACTGTCTAATTGATAAGCCGATATCTAGAATTATTATCTATGTAGTGATCAGGTTGGATATATTTATTGAGAATCGAAAATCCGTTAGAGCCCGGTCGTCAACCTCTGTCCTCCCGGTTTCCCCTCAGTATTTTTTCAAAATGAATATGGCTCAAAGAAAAATGTTTCTCCGCTTTTAGTTTAATTTTACATATTAAAAACTAATTAAAAGCTTTTACTAATTTTCTATACTAACAAAAATTATTCAATACATCAGTTGTTCACGCCATACGTTACAAGTTAAAATACATTTCATATTCATCGTAATAATGTTTTAATAAGAAAACTCCTAGGCAGTTGAACTCTTATCTGTAACCCCTCTCCCCTACGAGATAAATTGTGGGCGTGCCCGTGGATCAAACGTTTGAAGGTACGCATACTGCTTAGAATCGTGGAAAGAAATCGCAGATATAGCTCTCGCTGTAGCAAAACACGATCTGTAATTCTCATTCAGACATATCAGAATCTATTCAGCTATTTATCTAGTGCTGAAAATCAGTTATAAAATGCTGTCGGAACTTTAACATTCAGTATTATCGAAGGAACATTTTCTTGCAATTCTTTTAATCCGAACAACAGTGCGAATCTTCACAGCCGCCTCGCCAACGTCACGGCGCCTGTGGGAGTTGATGGCGCCATGCTGCACTTCTACTTTCTCGCTACGGAGTAGAGAGGAAGTTATATAATGGTGCGTGAAAAAAGGCTATTTTTTGGCAGAAAAACTATTATCACAGGTTCCTGGTAACGAAAAAGTTTATATATCCAGTTGCTAAATTTAGAAAAAAGGGTCCTTTAATACGAGGGGTAGTTATAATACACGTTTTGTGGGTTCTTGATGCCGAAAAATTGATTGCCGGCAAAATGTATGTCCATGAACAACGCTGGTGGCTAAATCGTTCAGCGGTCCGTGGCCCGTTTGTTGGGGCACTGCTCCGGCATTCGCCTTATGCTGATCGGCGAAACCTCCAGACAGCGACTGCTCCAGACAGCGACTGAATTCAACCTAGCTGACAAACTAATGTCGAAAATCTTGCCACCGTCAAAACTCGAACCGAGGACCACCTGGTCAGAGGCACTACGGTGGCATCAGTTGATGCGCAGAGCCGCCTCTCTCGCTAATATATGTTGACAGATATTAGTTGATTTCTAACACTGCACTGACAGAACTATCGTCTCTATTAATAGAATCTTGGCCGAGGTCTATCTAATAACTTTACATTTTAATTAGGCAAACTTACTTCAAAAGTGAAAAAACGAGCCCTGCTGTAGCAATTTCCTTCTCTGAACCGGGACGTTAATTTACCCAGCGTGCCAGCATTTTCATTAGAGATTGTTTCTTAAATATAATCAGTACGAAGAATATTAATTTTAAATGAAAATGTGTTGAAATTAAGAAACACAATTTTGTTTCATAAAAATCACGTAACATATTTTCAACTAACTCACAAGAGTAATAAATGAGAATGGGATCCTCATACGTATGCTGTAGTATGTTGAAAAATGAACTAACAAATGTGAAAAATACGAATTGTAATCTGCGATGAGAAACCAAGACTAACATTGAAGCATATGAGATGTGAGTTACAACGTTGCTTTAAGGACAATAACGTAGATAATTACTTACACAAAAGACCATATTTGGGAGGGAGAATACGCCCAAACTAATTCCTCATTAGGTCAAAAACTCATTAAGTTACATTAACTTGTACCGAATACCATTCTTTCATTAACATTTCCAAACCGTCCTTCAAAAACCACCGAAACCCCATTTTCCTCCTCACTTTTTATATTGCTGAAGTAATTTTAATAAAATACAGTACAATTTGGATTTAAATAGCTTGTAAGTCTGCTAGTGACATATTTAATTCCGCAGGACATCTTGGGGAACTTGTGTGTTATAAAACTTTCGCCGAAAATTCGTGTGATTGTGATTAAATAGCTCAATTGTAAAACAATTTTAATAATAATATTATTAATATTAATAATAACTAATATAATAATAATAATTATTATTATTATCATAAATATACATAATGACAACCTATCAAGGCAGTAAGTGCCATCAAGTTGGTACTTTTATTTTACCTCCTGAAAAGTATTTAGAAAGAATTAGTTTCTCATCTCTTCTTAGGAAATTGCTTTGTTGAATTTCAGATCTTTTTACAGAGCTGCTCACGCGTGCCACGCTGAGCGTGCCCGGCCCCACGCCGTCGCCCGCGCGTCGAAGTCTCCCTGGCTGTGCCTGCGCCGGCGCGTCGGCCAGCACGCGAGGCTGCACCACACAGCACGCGCCCCGCCGCGCGGGAACACACCACATGGGGGCTCCGAGGCAATCGACAACCACGCGGCTGCACGACGGCTTGCGCAACTGCACCTTCTGGTTTAGGCGGTTTTGTGGACGGGGAAATTAAACCAAGGTTTCAGAGAAGCACAACAACAGCTGACGAGTTATTGAAGCTAAACACGCACAAGTTTTGGTTTAAATAAAATAAATTTTAGTCGGTAAAATACTAACGTGAATCTTTGTTCTAAATGCATCGGTTAATAACATTAATATTTTAACCTGATTATTACAGAAAAAACATTTCGTTGGTATACGTTGAATAATGAAAATATAATGGTTAGGTTAGGTTGGCAACGGACATAAGGAGATTTTAAGGGGAACTTTTGTTATTTATGAGGCACGACAAGGTCGTGATAACTCCCTGTTAACCAAGGACACTGCGGAAGCCTCGTCAAATGTAAATTTCGAACTCTAAACTGAGTAAATGAAGAGCAAAAGTGTGAAACAACATAATGTCGCCCTACCTGGTGCAGGCACTCCCTGGAGCGGTCGCCGGCGGGCGCGCTGGAGATGAGGAAGAGCACGGGGCTAGCCACGAGCACCGACGTCACGAGCAGCATGGCGACGGTGAGCGAGGCCTGGTGCACGGAGTGGTTGCTGCGCAGCCAGTAGCAGGGCAGGCAGCACAGCCAACGGCCGGGCTCGGGCGGCGCGGCGTTGGCGGCGGGCTGCGGGCCTCCGGGCGGCGGCGTGGGCCGCGCGCACACCGACCCCGAGCGACCCGCGCGCCGCCGCCCCGCCGCCCGCCCCGAGCAGCCGGGCGTCGCCGCGGGGCCCGCCGCCGCGCTGCAGCCGGCGCGCTCGCGGCCGCGGCCTTGGCTGGCGGCGCGCGCCGCCGCCGTGCTCGCCCGCCGCCGCCGCCGGGCCCCGCGCCGCTCGCGCTGCTGCCGCCGCCGCCGGCCGAGTCCATGCTCGCTGCCAGACTGCGCGCCCGCCCCATTGATCGTGGCGGCGGCGGCGGTGGCGGTGGCGGAGGTCGGCCCCGCGCACGCGCTGTCGCCGGCGACGCCGTCTCACCTGGCGCGAACGGCCGGGAGGGGGGCACGGCACGAAACACGCGTTAAATGTTTAGTAAATGATTTTTTATTGTTACAAAACGTTTGATTATATTGTACAACTTTCGTCCTCTTATTTCGTATCCATCGTTAATCGCTACGATGTTTGCAAATAAAGAAATCCTCACTATGCAATTGGCTTGGAGCAGCGAAACGGCTGGTCCATCCATCCTCACAAAGTAGCACTTACCCTGCTTAAACGACAAATAAAAAATACTGTAACATTACAATAAATTATGTATTTTAACGAAAATGGCCTTCACAAGTACTGCAATAACTTTACTAACGAATACTAACAATTGCTTTTCTATATATACAGTACAACTGTTCTTTACAAAGACGAACATACAAAAATATTCCTTACTGCAATATGTGAATAGCATATATTATTCTCGGTCAAGCTTTTCCTGTAACCTTACTGTCACATGGCATCAGCTTGGTCATAAGAAGTAACGCATTTCGATCATTCAATCGGTACGCGCAGTATAAAAGAAGTGGAGTAACGCATTGAAACGCGTGTGATCAAAATAGAAAAAGGTTGATTGATTTTGTACTTTTCTCGGTTCCCTGAATATCTAATGAAACAAAAAACTTCCCTCGCGTTTCCCGAAACTGCATTGTTTTTCGTCAATTTATAGGTATATTATAAATAAGGAATATAGATATTTTCCTAAGTCAGTCCAGTTCTTAAAAACTCAAAATAGATTGCATTTCGCAACCACAACATAACGCTGAAGATGAGTAATTCAATTACCCATAAGCGGAAACGTCTTCGACTGTGAGAAATGGAAGTATGAATATATTAGAACGTAAAATTATTATCTCTACGTCACTATTTTTAAATATGTTTGTTATGGTATTGTTTTACAGAAAGTTGCAAAGTGATTAAGCAAACCATTATTTTAAAAGGGGTCCATCGAAGAAAAGGATTGGGAATCCCTGGTTTATAAAGGAAGTGTAACATTTTGTGTATTGTTTTATGTGAGTTACGAAATATTACAATCTATTGCAGTGTTTGAACGTGAAAGGTATTTTAATAGAGTATCGCCAGAAATACACGAAAATGAATGTCAACAGTATGAATTGCCCTTATTTCACCTCTTTGTTGAGATATTTTGAAATCTACGAAATATTCAGGTTAAATAGTCGAAAGTCAAGAGAAAGCACTGTCAAGTGAAAAGTCAAGTGAAGTAAAATAACTTAACTTATCACGACCACGAAAAACGACAAATTTAACAATGTACTACATATGATCTACTACATGTAATAGAGAATTCTGTTCCGTGCATTTTCAGTTTTTGGTGACTCGGCCAACAGAAATTTTGTCTCTTCCAGTCTGCGGCCTGCGAAGCGAGGCCAAGCAACATCGCTGGAAACGCGAGCTCGTGCAAGGAAAGTCAGGCAGATCGCGGTCATTTAAAATACAAAATATTTTACAAGGTCTCATCGAAATAGAAAAATAAATAAACGTTTTAATGATAAGTTATTGCTTGTTATTGCCTTTGATATGGATCTCAATATGCACTGCATAACTTACCTCGATCGAGAGGATCATGGTTTCGAGGGAAATGTGGAAACAGCTGAACGACGCTACAAGTTCTCTTATGGAGAGAATTATGAAAGAGAATTATGAGGCGGGGGGATATGACAAGGCAATTCGAGTCAAGTTAACATATAGTAGATAAAAAAGTCATTCTGAATTATTCAAATTAGATACAATTCTTGTATTACCACGTACGTTCATGAATTTCACCGATCTTGGGCGACAAAATGTCACCACTCTATTATTACAACCCTTGTAACGTCCTTGGTACAGAAATAACCATACAGCAGGCATGACAGAATGCGTCCGCTGGAACTCTATCGAGCTCTATCTCCCACTTGGGAAGCCTGGCGAACCTGCAAGCAGAGGCACCTTCCCCTGACTTCGCTCTCCTTTCCCCTTTTCATGCCGACAGAGGTGACTTCTCGCGCAAACTAGCGGGTAAAGTAAGCATAAAGACGGTCGGAATATCAAGACAACCCACTCATTTTAAAATCTGTTTAGAAGCTTCATTTTAAAATTTGTTTGGAGAATTTTTCATATGAAATTTTACTAGGGGTTTGAAACTTATCGATAAGTTGGCGAGTCGTGTTGCGACAAGCAGAACTGGGTTATACAATTTCACGAATAACAGTCCTCGATCGATTTAATAGTACTAATATAATTATATAAAGTGTTGAAAAATGTTCTTCGTGGAGTGTTTCAGGCGCTGTATTGATTACTGCAGTTTCCCTCGTGGAAGGAATATTTAGTTATTTTTAAAACAGTTGAACTCCATCTGCGGTAACACGGCTGAGGAAGCTACACACGTGAACTTTTCGATTTTAGGCGCCCATGATGGGTTTATAACATTGTTATTATTAAACACTATTGGCCAGATTGAAACACACAACTCTTGGGTACAATAGTTTAGCTAAAAGTGAGATTTGATTTATATTTACACACAAGTATATGGTATTACTTGTCACTTGTTTTCATGTTTCTTTTCTTCTTAAATTCTGCCTTGTATAATCATTTTTTGCCAAGTGACAGAATGACAATTTCTTTGTTTTCGTTTTTTATTAATCGATTCTGTTATTTGTTGTTTACAGTAATAACGTGAAAAAAATTAACAAGTAATATATACTTTCTCCTAAAACTTCTTAAATTTATATCCCTTGTACATGAGAACAACTCTTTCAACAGTGAAGAATTTTTGTTTCTAAGTCGAACGAAGAAGTTAATTCAAATTTCAGTCGTAAGTATACGCAATGTTGATGCAAATATTACATTCTTAAGTAAGTCCGATTACGAAATCAAGGTTCGTTTGATTCAAAACATTTAATTCTACACCATTACTGGTTCAAAAATTACTGATTTATTTAGTTCTAATGGATAATACTTATGATTTAATAAAAGATACGGCAGTTAACGTCGCTAAATTTGGGATAAATGTAGATCGATTTTTACAAAATATATCATAACTCTGTTACTTACAGTCACCCCGAAGAAATCTATACAACCCTTACTTTTATAATAACACATCACTTGCCCTGAATACAGTGCCTCCGATCTGGTAAACAAGCTGCTACCTTTCCCGCGACCTTGGCACGCCTGTATTAAGGGAATTCTGCTTTCTTTTATTTTATATTTTCAGAGTTTTGTCATGAAGCAAAATGGATTGAGAGAATGTTATATCAAGTAATATTTTTATTTTAAAAGAATTACATTTCATTTTATCAAATAAATACGAAATTGGAAAGAGAAACCAAATGCAAAGACGAAATCAGTGATTCTCACTTTTTTTTCACAATCATATTTTGTCATTTCCCTTCAAACGTTCCACAACCAAAGCCAATTCTAATAAACTCTTTTTGCCTACACAACACACGCATTTACATAAAATTACTACATAAAAATATAATTTTTCTTTTGGGTGGAAAATAGTAAAAAAAACATCGGTTTTCAGAAATTTGGTATTTTAATTTCTCGTATATATGGAGTAATATACGTAGTTCAGAGAAAGTTATGTAATGCTGCGGAAAATAGATTTCGACGGAAATATACGTTTTTGAGTCTCCTGACACCGAAAAGTGTTTTTTCAAAATGTCTGTCCGGCCGGCCGACCAATGTATGTGGACAACACTAGTGCCCAAACAATGCATATATAATTTTTTTCCAAACTGAATAAAACTCAGTCGATCTAGATTGAGTTGACACTGCGATTTTGAAAAGCATTCTTTAACTTTTGGAGATACTTTACATGAGGCTCGTGCGACATTTTCAAAATTTTCGGAATTTTTCATCTCAAAAATTGCTCCAGATTTTTTCTTTAAATTTCTTGTCAGAACAGAGAGAAATATTCTTATACAGATGGCATAGGTCCGATTGTTACTCATAACTCTTAATTTTTGAAAATTACAAAAGTTAAAAATTTTTTCGGCGTTTTCCTACATCTAGAAAATTGAAAAGAGAGATTTTGCATTCAAGTAATTTTTTTCTATAATTAGTTCTTGAAGTGAGTTCCTGAATTTTTTTTGAAAACTTTAGTACTTTTTGCTTAATATTACGTGCAATATATACAATTTAAGAAAATAACAAAAAAGAGAATTTCTGAAAGATGCCTCCAAATTTTTTCTTTAAACTTTTGGTAAGGATAGTGCTAAATGTACAAGTATGCTATGAAATGACAAACTTCATATTGCTCTATCCTTCTGTTTCTTCAAAAATTACAAAAATGTATTGTTTTACTAGCCTCTCACGATGTTAATATTTACATAAGCGGCAATTCGCATTATTGCATATAGAGTATATGTGCTTTAAGTGATGTCAGATAAAGTATCTCGAAAAAACGATTTCTATGAAAACGAGCTCAAACTTTCGCATTTTCACCAACACTCAAACGCAATGTCTTCAAAACCAACTCCAAATCGATTCATGGAACTTTTCGTACGGATAGTGCACTGTTTAAGATGACATATATTTAATTTTCCTGTATTTTTTGTTCTTCCAAAAAATGTATATCTTATTATGTATATATATATATATATTGAGATATACCAAAATTTTCCTCTCTCTCTCTACATCTATATCTGCTAAAGATCTTAGCGTCCGGCTTGCTGGGTCAATGGGTCACGATATAATTATAATCCTTATTACCTCTGTAATGGATTATAGGATCCGCCGACTATACAGCGCAGCTGGGAATCTGAAAGGGAATGATTCTATTCCTAGTTCATTACTGTTTGGATTGACTAAATGAAAGATCACTTTCTTTTCTAAAGAACAAAATTTAACAAAGTTTATTTTTACTTTTTTATCAAACAATTTAATGAATTTAAGTTAGACCTTTGATCATGATCTCTTTCAATTTACAATTTTACACCGCGGTTAACTTATCTTTTCTTCGATGATGTCCCTCGTAGACTTCTTAGTCGAAATATCTTGCGATCTTGCCGTAGTCCAAAGTTCCAACGAAATTCTCTTCTGCCCTATCCAAGCTGGTCTCAAACTATTAAAATTACTAGTCCTGATTACGTCCTATGACATAGTCCCGAACTTGATTACCACTCCCGACAAAGTTCCATTTATACTTCAATATTGCTTCCACATGAAAACATCTACGACAGTTCAGAAGCGCTTTCAGAGCAGAATGAAATCTTCCTGCATGATTCATCCTCGAAGACTTCGTATTAAACTACCTTCATTTTTTCATAACATTTGACCGTCTAAACTTCTCCGCCCAATCCCAAAGTTTCTACTTTCGGCATCAACTCCATCTCTTAATGCATTTAGAAAAACAAAACTACATTGTTTATTCACGGTCGTTGCTATGCTCTAGCTCTCGTGATATTTCGTAATGCATGTTCCACCATATTGTTCCAAATAAATGTTAATTATTTAACTGACATATCGGTATGTCACAGCTTCCTTCCAAGCGTCATTTGGTTTGCTACAACCAACTAAATGACAAGACTAAAATTGAACACTTCTTCTGCTTCTTCACACTAAACGACATTAACACTTTAACTTTGCACTGCACTAGGTCTGTTACTTGCTGCCTTAAACTATTTACATTTTCCTTTCGGAATGTGCCAACAATAACCATTTCATCAGGTATTCTAATAGCCGTATCTGCCTAATATTTGTCCCCATTAACTTAATTGAATAACATACACATTAAATTAAACTCCCTACAACTAAACTGACAAAATACACATAATAACAAAACAATAACAAAAGAAAACTATTACACCTAATATTTACAACTATTTACAAATCTCTGTTATGACCAGTATATTTAATCATGCGTGTCGTCCCTCATATCGGCTTCATGTTCCTGTAGTTATATGTTCCCATTTGCCGTCCATTTTCATCATTCAAAATCGCGGCATTCTTGCTTAATACTTTACAAATTCGATAGGTCCTTTATACAACGGGAAAAATTTATAAAATAGCTTCTATCCACTGACGACACTTGAGGTACTCTAATTAACACTTCATCACCCTCCTTATACTCGCCTCGGAAAGCATTGTTTCTGTTTTAGTTTTTTGGCTGCGCCTCCCTCAAATTGTCATAAATTATTCGCGTATCTCTCACATCATCTGGGATCCACTTATTTCGGAGGTATCCTAACTTCGAAACGGATCCTTTTCTCCTTTCCTACCCATGTGACCTCTATAGGCGTGCTTCTGCGTGCTCCCATGCGTGAACATTATTCAAAACATAGTTCAATACTGGAACGGCCTCCATCCATCGTTATGGCTTTCCGAAATGTAGACTCTAAATAAGCGTGAAATCTCCTTCATTATTCTTTCGCTGGGTTAGCTTGAGGATTCCAAACATGTCGTGTAACATGTTTGGATACCAATTCTTCCCATGTCTTGTTCCCATTTTCCACTAGTAAATGCGTCCCCAGATCACTAATAATTTTTTAGGTATACGAATTCTTCAAAATTTGTGGTATTGCGTAATGCAACTCTGTGCATTCGCCTTTCTAATGGGGTATAATTTGTGTGATTTTAGAGAAAACATCCATTATTACTAATAAATATTGATTCCAAATTTGGATTTAGATTATCCATGAAGATCCACAGCGTATATTTCCTAGTTGATGTAGGTATTATCGCTTCGTGCTCCTCATACCTTTTATTGGGGTGTTTGGTTTTCTGACAGACGTCACACTTATTGATTTGCTTACGGATTTGTCGCCCCATGCCCTTCCAATAGCATTTTGATCTAAGTATTACTTCGATTTTGTTACACCCAAAGTGGCCGAAATGTTGGTGAGTAGATGGAATCTGTTCTCGCCTATGCGCTTGGTATCCAAATTTGATACTGCGTCCCTCGTTTCCTGATCCGATGTAATAATACCCTCGTACATCTTCCACATTGAAAATTTCGATCATCCTGCCGTCGGTCGTTATCCTCCGCCGAAAAATGCTCAATTATTTGCCTCCCCTTCTTTAGCAATTCTATTATTGGGTGTATAATTTCTGAATAACCTTTGCAGAACCGGGAATACTAATTGCACACCCTAATCAATCTTCTAACTTCCCTTACATTCCGAGGTCGTAAAATTCTTAATCAATTCTTCTTTTTATCTTGCATCGACATCCCTTGATCCGATATGACGTGCCCCATAAATTCTATATTCTCCTTCCGAATTGGCATTTTCCAATATTTAATTTTAAATTATACTTCCGAAAGATTTCGAATAGTTTTTCTAACTTCTTAAATGTTCAAACATATTGGTAGAGAATAATACAATATCGTCGACGTACATGAGAGTAGTTTCCTTTAGTTCATCCGGTATTACATCGTCCAAATAACTGATTAAAGCCGCGCCACTGTTCTTTAATCCAAAGGCCATCCTCTGAAACTATACGTATTGCCTTCAAATGAAAAACTGACAAATTTTTTGCGATTCTGGGTGTAGTCCAATTTGCCAGTACGACGCAGTAAAATCCAGTCCCGTGAATATCCGAGCTCTTTACCTTCCACATCATTTCATCTAATTTCGGCGGTTTTTCATGACGAGCAATGGTCTCATATTGAGTTTCCTAGCATCAACACAAAATCTGATCTTATTAGTCTTTCTTACGAACTATCACTATTGGGCTTACATACGGTGTCATCGATTTTTTTATTACATTATCCTCAAGCATCGTGTTTATTTGTTTACGGATTTCGCTTTTATATACATGGGGAATCGGATATTGTTTCAGATTAAAAGGTTCCTCGTCCATCAATTCAATTTTAAATTGATATCCCTTTACCGGCTCACTTGAACTCCAAAAATATCTCTATATTCATTGACTAACATTTCAATAGCTTCACTAGCATCTATTCCGTTTTCGTCGACCGCGCCTCTGCAGCCGTGTGGATCTGGTCCCGGTCTCTTCAATTTGTTCCGCAATATCGCAAATACACATATCTTCGCCTCCTGGTCTTTGATCCTTAAACAATGTTGTTGCCCTTGTCACCTCGCAACAATACACTCCTGTTACCTATGTCGACCTTGGCGTCACACATTTTAGGCCATCAATCCCAAAATAATTGGACGAATCAAATTCTTCACTACAATTGCCGGAAACTGAATTGATCCCTTGAACTTCCACTTCCACCCAAATTTGCCGACTTCTCGTTCTGATGCGCCTTCCATTAGCTGTCCGAATATCCAAACTCCTGGTGGGTAGCTCATCAATTTTATTTCCCTTTTTCTTTAACTGCTCATATAATTTTTCCGACACTGCACAAACATTAGCACCTGTGTCAATTAAAATGTCTACAGGTATATTCCGAAATATCCCCTTCAAACTTAAACACGTGCTATTCTCCGCCCGTTCGTCCGTATCTTCCCTTAATAAATCTTCCGCCGATACTTCAATGCTATTCAACTCCTTAATAACCATCACGCCCTCATTCTCATCATGAAATTTTAGATGGCTTGGTTTTAAAAGCGCCGATGCATGAATTGGTATATTTCCCTGTGAACGCATCATGAATTCATTTTCTATCTGTTCAATATTGTCCTTAATGTCCGACATATGTTTCCTGTGAATCATTAACTTTGGAATTAATTTTGTTGCAGATTCTTTTAATTCCTCTGCATTTGGTCGACTTGATTATTAAAAGACTCAATTTTTATGTTCATTTCTCTAACATCTTAAGAATTAAATTATTAGGGTCCATATTTCCTAACGGTGCAGCCATTATTTCCTTTTCTTGTGGTTCAATTCTCAATAATTTCACGCAAATTTCTCCTCGTTAGTATTAGCAGACGCCATATCATCTACATTAACATTCTCCATACGCAATCTTTTGCTCCTAGTATCCATTTCGAATTCTAATACAAATTAAAATCTCTCTGTTAAATTATTTTAAAATCACACCAATGAAATGGTCTCTTGGCCCTTTCTTATAATTAACAATTAATTTCAAATGTCAATCCATAAATTTCAGATTCCCTCTGGATCACTATATTATAATTTATAAGACTGATTTTATCCGTGTCACCAATTGTTATAAATTATAACAAATTATGCATCACGTTGAGGCGCCATTTTGAGATGTACCAAAAATTTTCCTCTCTCTCTCTACATCTATATCTGCTAAAGATCTTAGCGTCCGGCTTGCTGGGTCAATGGGTCACGATATAATTATAATCCTTATTACCTCTGTAATGGATTATAGGATCCGCCGACTATACAGCGCAGCTGGGAATCTGAAAGGGAATGATTCTATTCCTAGTTCATTACTGTTTGGATTGACTAAATGAAAGATCACTTTCTTTTCTAAAGAACAAAATTTAACAAAGTTTATTTTTACTTTTTTATCAAACAATTTAATGAATTTAAGTTAGACCTTTGATCATGATCTCTTTCAATTTACAATTTTACACCGCGGTTAACTTATCTTTTCTTCGATGATGTCCCTCGTAGACTTCTTAGTCGAAATATCTTGCGATCTTCCAGTCCAAAGTTCCAACGAAATTCTCTTCTGCCCTATCCAAGCTGGTCTCAAACTATTAAAATTACCAGTCCTGATTACGTCCTATGACATAGTCCCGAACTTGATTACCACTCCCGACAAAGTTCCTATTTATACTTCAATATTGCTTCCACATGAAAACATCTACGAACAGTTCAGAAGCGCGTTTCAGAGCAGAATGAAATCTTCCTGCATGATTCATCCCTCGAAGACTTCGTATTAAACTACCTTCATTTTTTTCATAACATTTGACCGTCTAAATTCTCTCCGCCCAATCCCAAGTTTCTACTTTCGGCATCAACCCATCTCTTAATGCATTGAAAACAAAAACTACATTGTTTATTCACGGTCGTTGCTATGCTCTAGCTCTCGTGATATTTCGTAATGCATGTTCCACCATATTGTCTCCAAATAAATGTTAATTTATTTTAACGTGACATATCGGTATGTCACAATATATATATATATATATATAAATATTATATATTATATATTATATAATATATATATATATATATATATATATACAAATATTTTTCTTTTATTATACTTTCACTTAAATACAAATGTATCTCTTTTAAATATATTTCACTCTATTAAAATGCACATTTCTTGCGATTTGTATATATCATTACATCTAGGAGTGGAAGTGCTTCAAATGACGTAGATATTTTAGTTAGTGTCACCTAACATGCAGTAGATATCTTCTAACAGTTAAACCAGACTTTAAATGGACCTTCCTGTAAATTACATTTTCAATAATGCTACAACTAAAATATTATATCTTCAAATGTATTTGCGATAATTAAACGATCCAGACTGTAAATTGTTGACATTAGTTGTCTCTAATGAATTAATGTAAATAATTGCTGCACCATTTTTACTTTTTCTGAGAGAGCTCGGAAACCACTTCTCAAATTTTCGAAACACTTATCAATTGATAACAGGCCTCAAAATGAAGACATTATTTCAATATTTCACTGATTTAAATTCACTCTTTAGAACAGAATGTTCTAATAATTTTGTAAAAAGGTAAATTTGATTATTTTCAATATTCTGAGATACATTTTATTTTCCCTTAAACACCCTATACTTGGGTTTTTCTAACGTGGAGGCTGAGAGTAGTATCTCCAAGATGAAATTCGACACGACGTTTTGCATCATTTTCAGACCTGTCGTTAGAGTCGCTTGATCTGTAGCACTGCTTGATGCGGTGACGATCATGCGACATTTTGCGGCAGGACTGAGAATGTCTCAAAAAGTCGTGCCGAATTCCGTCTTGGAGATACTACTCTCAGCTGCCATGTTGGAAAAACCCAAGTATAGATCATGTCAAGGTTGCGGGTAAGTTATTAAGCTTACTAGAGTTGGCGGGCACTGCTTCCAGAGAGATTGGCGCGAGATTTAAAAATAAGGGTTGTACAAATTGGGAAGGAGTGGCGTTTAAGTCACTGGATACCTATCTCATGACAGGCTTTGGGAGAAGTTACTTGACAGTTATTGTCACAAATTTGGTTATATTAAATCCCATTTTCTCTTTAGCTCAAAGAAATGATCCATTCCATGAAATACTACTGAGTCAGATTTCAAATTCTCAATTGAGAGTAAAAAAATTAATAAAAATTATGTTGATTTTGTAATCCTGTTTACTAGGGAGTGATATAAAAGCTTTAACTTTCTACGTTCAGGTTAGGAGGTTTAACAGATAAACATTCTTGCCTGTTGAAAGCGCTGTCAGACCGTACGGAAAAAATTTTAACTTATAGAGACTTGTTGTTTTATTTCACATTATTGCTACGACAAATAAATGAATGATTTAATAAACTATAACACAAAACAAAAACAAGAAAAAATTCTCCATTCAAACATATTCTTGCCCCTAGACAAAAAAAAAGTATATGAGATAGAATATAAAAAGGGAAAAACATGAAATAATAATAATAATAAAAAAAAAAAAAAAAAAAAAAAAATAAAAATAAAAACATACGAAGCCAAACAGCCTCGCGCCGCTCCAGCTTGCGCATGTTCACCCTCTCTGGATTTGGAGGGGAAATGAGTGCGGAGTCGGGGGAAATTGCCCGTGCCCGTAGCAGAGCCGGGCTCTCCAGGAGGGCAAGTAGCTCGAGCGGGCGCGGTTTGACGGGGCTGTTCAGGGTTCAGAAGCCAATTTTGTGTTGGTCCTTTTTGTATACAGAACCAACATAACAGCTTAGTAAACATTAAAGAGAAAATATATTCTAGACTTTTTTTCATTTGGGTAGAGAGCTCCCTCAAGAAATGGAAATTAAATTTGAGGAAGCGTGATGGAATTTAATTTGGTCCACCTTTCTATTTTACGTACGTATAGCTTGGTAGACAAAGAACGCGAGGACAGCCACAGTGGTAATAGCGGGGGAATGTAGGCGATTGCCGCAGGGCGTCTATTTGTGTCGATTAGTAGGTAATCACGACTTCAAAGGACGGATTCGGTTGCGGAAATTTGGTGACTCCCTGAAGCACAGTGACATGCGGTGCGCTTGAACTAGAGACCATCTGGATGTTCTTCGTTCGTTATTAAATGGACAACATTCATAATTATTTAAAAAGTAAATAAAACGCAATTCGGTTTTGTGGATTCAACATTCTACTTGAAATATGTTTATCTTTATAAAATAAAGTTTGATTGAGTTCGATTTTAAACGCCTAAATTGTGATTTTTTTATTTCTTATAATTATTGATTTTAACATAATCTTTGTCTTCCAATTGAACATGAGTTACAAAAGCACTGCAAATGAACTAGGGAAAATATGTGAACATTTTATTGAAAAATTTATTCTAGAGATACACAAAAATATTTACAGTGGGAAGGACTTGTTTAAAATGTTACGATTTTCCAATAAAAAAAAACTGTAATTGGCATTCTGGCTTCACATTGCTTCATAACATTAATTAACAATATATAGGAAAAATAAAATGGCTCCAAATATCTAAAACGTTTTGCAATCACCTTCCACAGAGGACAACTTTCATAGATTATTATTAAGTATATTAAACAGATACACGAGATATATGATTATAATTTTGAATGATAATACAGAGGTATTAAAACTAACCAGTTCAAAAATCCACTGACAATAGTTGTGAATAAACGATAATACGATATATGTAATATGTCCAGCACAAAAAACTTGTATTGTTGAACTGATCCGATGAAATAAACATTTTATTAAACAATATGTAGGTATAGAAAAGGTGTTCGTTGGTATTGGTGCCCGTGGGGATATACGATAGTAAAGGTGCTGTTTCATCCTCGCCTTCCTTCAGAAACACAACATAAAAATGCTGAACGTTTTCAGAGGCACTAGCTGCTCAAGTGCATGCTAAAGCAGTTTATTCTTGTTGGATACTTTTAAGAAGAGTGTATTTTCAATTATTCATCATATAAATTTACGATAGTTGCTTTTTCCTCTACCGGAATTTTAGTCATACTATTCGTTTTCCTGCGGCAATTGCAAAATGGCTGCAGTAAATTTTGATGTCATTTCCTATCACGTATAATTGAATCATTTGATTTATGACTCACGTTACGAGTACGATGGTATGTGGTAAAATTCAGGAGATAAATATAACGAAATTCTGGCTTCATCTCCATAGCAAAAAACTGGGCAAGTAATTCGGTGCATCAAACGATGTCACTGCAGTGCCTCTGACCAGGAAGTCCTAGGCTCGAGTTCCGACGGCGGCAGAATATGCGTCCCTAGCTTGTGAGCTACGGCTGCTCTGATCCTAGTTTTCCGTGGTTTCTCCAATCAACACCAGGAGAATGCCGGAGCAGTACCCTAACAAACGGGCTACGGACCGAGCGCGATGTTTCCTTCCTCTTCCGTGTCCTATTTTCTCCCCTTACACACACACTTACACTAACATGACTGCACTACCACACATCCAGGGAGACTGGTCGAAAACTTAAAACTGGTCCCGGTTGGGGCGGTGACCCGCTGGTGGGAGATACCTGGTTGGGGGAAACCCTGTAGGTCGGCGCCGGATCTCGCCATCCAGCGGGGGATGATCACCCCTACCTTCCGATTCATAACATGCACTGCGTTTACAGGACTAATGACCTCAGTAGTTGCCGAGCCCGGAATCAGTAATCGATCTATTAATCAATGAGAAAAGATATTGCTTTTTAAAATGAAGTATTAAGTTCAGTTAGAGTTAAACACTAGCTGTTTTGATATGAGCATTTGTCCACACACATTAACTTTCTTGGACAATTTCTTCTGTTCTTCATTTAAATATTTTATCAAACTTTTTTAATATGTCAACAACAAAAATATTATGACTCACTTAGTTTCTTTCACTTTCCCCTTCTCTGTCCATCCTCTTTCTCTTCCTCCCTCTCTCCTCCTCTTTCCTCTCTCCTCCTCGGTTATATTAGGCATGACGGGATTTTCGACGCGACAATTTATTTTGACAAGATTTCAAGGTTCGGTTTGTTTTTGATCACCTCGCATAGGATTGTAGATCACAGGAAGAGGTAAATCTTCATTCAATTTTCCCTTGCACGTGCCCCCCGCCCAATACATATCCGCCAATAAATTTCCCCTCGCATGTTCACTTGTATATCCGTACGTTCATCATATGTTTCCAGCATGTGCCTTCGCCTGTATCTCAGCATGTTCCATACATTATCCCCTGCATGTTCAACACAGGTTCCAACATCATGTTCATTCCAATGTTCAACGTATTGTTTAATCATTGCATTGTTTAATCTGGAAAATAAAAAAAACTCAATTTAATTGTTTTTTATTACGGAATAGCTTTTTAAATGAACGACGGTGTACAGTGCGATGCGTTTCCTTCCAGATGAAACAGAAAATTTTGAATACCTACAGTACTTGGAACAGCCAAAAACTACAGTAAGTGTAATAGAAGAGCCCCAAAGATTTTGCGCAAGAAATGCAACTTACGAAAACAGAAATTTTAAAATCATTGTTTTAAAAGTGAAAATATCTTCACACCGGAACCCAAATTTCAGCATTTCTAGCAATCCTTCCTACTAAGCGACGAAACCAGAAAAAATGTAATAGAACGACTTAGTCTCATTTTGTAGATCACGCTAGAGAAAACAAAGCTTGTCCTTTGTAGGGACACAAAAGACTGATTTTAATCTTCTAGAGTGCATCGTTTCCGAATTGTGAACGATGATAAAGTGTTCTTCGGCGCAATAGGTTTTGCGGATTGCATGCGTTCTTGGTAACAACGTATACAATAGTCTGCGAACTTCTATTCTTGTTTTTCGCCTTCAATTGTTTGATGCACCTCTGGGCCATAACTCTTGATCCCGCAGTAATATATATTAATAACAATATAACATTCCAGTATTCGATTTATGTAGGCATGTATTTGGACCTGGACCGCGATCACATCTCCGGAAGCAAGGACGTCACCCATGAGCCATTCTAGAGGTATATATTTGATTTCAATATTTGATTTATTTTCGCAAATGATCAATGGAAGAACTGATCGGATGGATTTATACATTTGTTGCCGAGTGCTAGGCATCCCGAATGCGCAGATGTTCGGCAGTGCCATGAAATCTCGTCTATTGCTTCAGTACATGACCGGTCGTTAACAAGCAGTTGTTTACGAACCAGAGGAAAATGTGATGAGTTGACGTTCCTGAAAGAAGAAGTAGTCGGCGGCGTCACCCGATATTGTTGTGCCCCTCTGAAGCATTAAAAAGACAGTTGAAGATTGTAACTGTGTACTGGTATATGATATGTATGGAATCATAGTTTGCGAAGTGAACGAATATATTGATAATAAACTCTAGAGCTTATGAATGATATGACATATATTATTCATTAATTATGAATAACAAAATGCCACATGCATAACTCCGTTATATGAAATTTTTCTCTACATGTTTTTGGGCAAAAGTGATTATTTTCGACCACTCCAGGAGAAATACTTCTAGAAGTTTGTAACACATTTTGTAACCCTGCACACGATATAAAAACATATGGTTTAATTAAATGAGACGTGAGGGAAAATTAAGGATTTTCAATCAGTAGTTTAAACTTGGCAAATTGATAGACGGACCAAGCAAAATATAGTTTATATACTTTTTTCTTATTACCTGTATCTTCTGATAAACATAGGTGCGATTTCAAAAAGTAAGGGGACCAATTTAAAAAAATTGAATAATTATTAATTGAGGTCATCTGGTCAACCGGTCATCGACCGGTTTTGTAACTTAACGTATTTTTTTTACAAAAAAAACCTCTCATTCACATAATAGATGAGAGGAGGATCACAAACTGTCAAACTTTTCTAGCAGAGACACCATCCCCGGCACTCCCACCCCCTGTACGTTCGATTGGTTGGTTAGTGATTACGGGCGCGTGAACAGTTTAGGTCATTAGTCCCGTAAGCGTAGTGCATGTTTTTCTCGGGAGATGGCGGTGATCTAAACCGTTGGATGGCGAGATCCGGCGCCGACCTACCGTCGGCTAGTGGGGTTTCCCCCTAACCAGGACTCTCCCACCAGCGGGGCACCGGCCCAGCCGGGACAAGCTCTAAACTCCTGACCGGTCTCTCGGAATATGTGGTATTGTAGTGCATGTTAGTGTAAGTGTGTGTAAGGAGAGAGAATAGGACAAGGAAGAGGAAGGAAAGATCGCGCGCGGTCCGTGGCCCGTTTGATGGGGTACTGCTCCGGTATTCACCTGGTGTTGATCGGAGAAACCACGGAAAACTACCCATCATAGCAGCCGGCCGCTATAATTCTCCTCCAGACAGCGACTGAATTCGACCTAGCTGAAAAGCTAGTGTCGAAAATCCTGTCGCCGTCGGGAGTGGAACCGAGAACTTCTCGGTCAGAGGCCCTGTAGTGACATCAGTCGATGCACTGATCTACCGCTCGCGGTCTGTACGTTCAAGTGCGCTGTTGCCTTTCCAGTAATCTCTTTGCTTTTACCCACCCCTCGGCTTTCTCCTGCTTCTTCCCCCCTTGGCAAACTTCCCTGGGCTGGCGCGCCGCGAACGCCCACCAAGGCACATCAGCCGCAGCGAAATAAATAAGAGGCGGGGGCGCGACGGCCCGCGCCAGCGTTTCTGCGCCGCGAGCGGAACACGCCCCCGCGCGGCAAACGAAGAAAAACGGCGCAGGTGGCGCCAAGGGAGCGCCCGCCACCCACGCGGCCCCACAGGCGTTTGTTTAATTCGAATTTCCGAGAACAAATAATTAACTTACGTCTTACTTTCAAGTTGCATGCTTCATACAGTAGAAAGTGTTCGAGTGTTAACTAACGTGATTCGTGTAAGCCTCTCTTCATTAATCTAGAAATTTCACCATTACCTTGTCTATTTACGAATCAGTGGCTTTTGTCAAAAATGACTTGCTTAAGGGCGAGAATATATTTTCAGAAAATGCCGATGTCTATTACTATAACACTCGACGTAGAAATCATATTCATCAGGTGACAGTATCAACAACTCATTACAAAAACTTCACATACAATACATGTATATTATTTTACAACACTTTGCCAGATGACATTAAACGACTAAATTCGATAGAAAAGTTTAAATCCCTAGTGAAATCGTTTCTGCTGCATAACTGTTTCTATACAAGTAGAGACTATACTGAGCATCACAAGAAAAGTAATATTAATTTTAACAATTATACATAATGCATTATTTAACATTTGGACTGTATAAATGTGTATAAACAACCTGTAACAAGTATTGTATTGCAGCCTCCGGGTCAATGATACCCATCTCGATGAGGTTTTCGTCCAGTTTCCCTGATCGCTTGAGCAAATGCTGAGATGGCCCCTTGTTTTGCTTCTGGACATAAATGTAACTTAATTATCTGTGCACGTCTTCTAGAATTGAGTGGTAAATACAATTATTCAAATTATCGTTTGCATGTTGTCGCGGCAGGAAGTGTTATTCCGTAGGACAACATGGATAAGAGTCAAAATTTATTGCCTTTTTATCCTTGGAAATATATTTTATTACATGGGAGCTTTTTTTTCTTTCAAAATTTAAGTAGTATATGACTTAGTGTAGGGATCACAGAATTTTGAAAATGTGCACACAACTCACTTTTCCCCATAGCACTTCATACGCAGTTTTTAACTGTTTTTTGACGTAAAATAAATAAATAAATAAATAAACTATTTTGCTCTGATAAATAACTCTTAAGTAATTAATAAAAGGTAAATAACGCTTGTTATAACTGTTTGGAGCCTCGTCATATCTATAATCTAACAACTGAAAGTATTTCAAGAATGAGAAGAAAGAAGGGGGAAGGGAAGGAAGAAAGGGAAAGAGAAGGAAGAGGGGGAAAGAGAAGAAAGAAGAAGAAGGGGAGAAAAGTAGAAGGAAGTAAGGCAAGGAGGAGGGGAGAAGAGAGTAGGAAGATGAGGAAGAAGAAAAAGAAGGATAAGTGGGAGGGAAGTCAGATTAGAAAAGAAGAAACGTTTTACTTAACCCAGTATTTTGGGTTATATATTCACGTAACTAATATTCATACAAGTATTTCGAGTATCTCTTCAGATCATTGTGGTCTCGCTTGTACAATGGAGCCCCTAATGCTACGTATTTAAAGAAATCACAAGTAATGTTTTGTTTCATGAACAACTACATTGTTTAAAATGTATTTTGTAATCCTGTACATTTACTTCGGAGGTGGAGAGCAAAGTTCCCGTGGCCCATTCATGGCCCACGTCAGGATCTAATAATGATTGCCTAGTCTTCGGCGGTAGGAGTTTGTAGTATCTAGGCGAGGGATTTTCAAACAGTACATCGCGGCTCTCAGGGGCGACGCAGCCACACGGTAGGGGCGTCGCGGTCATTTATTAAGAATGATCTTTGGATTTGATTTGCATTAACCTTTTTGTCATTTATGTATTTTGCACTGTCATACTATATGATATTTGTAATGTATATGATTTATTTCACTAATTAACCGTGGAGTAATTAAACCTGGCAAGCCTTTTATATCATTTACTCATTTGTGTTGAGTAATTAGTAAGCCTATATTAACTCTTGTATTTGAAAGTTATTGCTACGAGGGGAGCCGAGGAAAGTTTCGTTGAGGTCAAGGAAGCCGCGGACGAAAAAAGTTTGAAAACCCCTGATCCGGGACGAGCCGCCTCTTTGCCGTGGTGACTGACGCTTCCGTCAACATATTGTGGCCTTCCTCAACAGTACACAATGTTTCCAAGGAATGAATGAAGCGGATAGCCTAGATAATAGAAACAAACAATATTCAGATAGAAGTGACACAAAAGGGTACTTGGAAACTGAAGGAACGAATCACGGAAGAATACTTCAAGGTAGAAGGCAAAGATGAATCGAATATCAACATATTGTTTTTGCATTGTCATTTGCATGCCATATATCAGGTGGGAATGAACATTTACGAAATATATACAACGACCAGTGTGAAAGCTGACTGAATTTAAAAGAATTCTGAACGCGCAAAAAAATGGACTTTTGTGTTCAACTCAATTACACTGTCGTTCCACTTGAGGTTTGACTGAATTGAGAGACCCAAATATGTTCTTACCTAACTATCGGTAAATTGCACATCGCTAATTTTCAATGGGGTATGCATCTGTTTTTTTGAAATGGGAAAATGCATTGAAACCGTTTTCCTTCGTATACTACTAATTTATGAAGACAGAACTAATTGGAACAGAACATTATTATATTTATTACAGAACATTATTATATTATATTATTATTATTACACAGAACTAATTGGAAGCATCTGATATTGTACTATTTACTTTTTTATTGCAATATTATTCGTATCATCTGCAAAGAGAACTGTTATTTCTTTCTGAATCGACGAGGGCAATCGTTTACGTGTAGTAGGAAGGGAATAGGGCCCAAAAGCGAACCCTGCGACTGTGCAATTGGCAATGAATCGAAAAGGTTTATAAATAATTTCACATCATTCCAGTACGGTATTTCTACTTCTGTTATCGTTGTTTAAGGTACGATCATAACCAATCTAAAACAATATTAAGAATTCCCAGCGAAGGTAATTTTAATAGTAAAAAGTTATGAGCAATGACGTCAAAAGCTTATTTCACAATATCCAAGAAAAAAGCAACACATTTTTTCTATTAATAATAATAATAATAATAATAATAATAATAATAATAATAATAATAATAATAATGTATTTTTGGCGAGGCTCAAGCCGTAAGACCTGCTCTTCCCTTAACCACTTGAATATCCTTACATTTGTAAATAACAATGGAGGCGTTCCAGTGGAAAGTGTAACTAACCATCTCACGTTACTTAGGAATGTGCAATGATCGCCTAACCACACGGAGAGGGTTTCACATAAAATACGAATGTTGCTTTACTTACTCCTTCCTCTTACATCGTGGTCGGCCGAGCCGCAGGTCGAGTGAGCGCGGATGTTGGTAGCCCTGTCGGCGGTGCGGCGAAGGGGAGGGGGGGGCGGGCGAGCCAAATCGCATTATTGCCACAGGGACGAGCCAGAGCGTTGGTGCCGCCCGCCCAGCAGTTGCAGTCGGGAGGAAGCGGCAGGGGAGACCTTGTAACCTATGCGGCAGTGAATAGGGATTTTGCAACACTGTTGACACCGAAACATGAATTCGCTCGTTACAGTGGCGCTCGGTCGAAGTTTCTTGTGTGCCGAATATCGAAGAGTAGGTTCGAACGATAAACGAATAACAAATTATTAAGCTTATTTTTTTCCCCACTTTCTAGAATAGTGGGCAAACATTTCACATTCTTCTCCCTATTGCCTTCTCAATGTTGAAGGACAAAATAAGCAAACACAAAAATCTTGTGAAGTCTGGTGAACATGTATTAATCAAATATTATGAAAAACATACCTTCAAATATAGCAATAAATCATCATAATAAAACAAACACGTCAGTTCATATACTAAAGAGAAAATAAAAATGTAAACGGATAACTCGCGTTTATCTACAGGACTATTAATGCTCGGGCAACAACTGAACCAAGATATTTGTCACTGCTATAGTTGTTTGTCGCGCACGCTGTGGTTTGCACCTGATATCAGCGCATTTCTGCTGCAAAGACAAATCCAGTGGTCAAGTATCATGTTCATCGAGTGTCAGTATCAACAGCTCACTACAAGAAATCCACATACAATACATGTACTTCACTTTACAACGCATTGCCAGATGAAATTAAACAATTAAAATTGGTACACAAATTTAAGTTAAAAGTAAAATCTTTTCAGCTGCAAAACTGTTTCTATACAATTAGAGATTATACTGATCGTCAAAAAGAAACATAATGTTTACTTTAACAAAAACAAGATATAGTATAATGAATTAGTCTACATTTGCATTATATAATTTAAAAAAGACTCAATATGCCTGTAATAAATAATGTACTTCCAGGTCAATGACCCCCATCTCGATCGGGTTTTTGTCCATTTCCCTGATCCATTGAGCAAATGCTGAGATGACCCCTTGATTACGTCCAGAAGGACGTAAATGTAGCTTCACTATGTGCACGTGTTGTTGAACTTTCCTTTTGCTTGTAGTGGTAGTAGAGCTTAGGGTGAGTTTCTATTTTGTTAACAATACAGAAAAATCAAATCTGTTTGTTCCTTTATCGTTAAAAATAAGTTTTCTGTAATTTGGCAACGAAAATATCTAGTTTTTGAAATGTTAATCCCTCGCTTTTTTAAATTTATTATTATTATTATTATTACTATTATTTTTCATCTTTCAACTATTAATAGTTAAGTTGTTGGGAAGGGATTCTGAAACTCAAGAAAGCGTGCGCAGATGATTTTCTCCCCATACGTCACATACAGTTTTTGACTAAATAAATAAATAAATAAATAAATAAAGTAGCAGAGTGGGTTGTTGGTTCAGCAGCGCCATTCGTGAGAACACGCAGGGTACTAAAGCTTTGGAGTCGCCGTTGGGGCTACTAATTACGGGGGCAGCGAGTACCGACTCGCGTTAAAAGTCAGGATAAACTGAAAGGACAAGCTGTAGGTTCCCGAGCACCACCTGTTTGCAATCCTTCTTATCCAAGGCGCATTAAATACAATTGAATAACAATGCAAAATACTTAATGATAGTTTCATACTAGTTAACGAAGTCAGTTTAATTAGTTAAATAATCATTTTGTCTTTAATTTTCCTTATTTTATGTATCTTGAACCACCTAAGTTGACTACAGCAAATATCTTCGATTGATTGATTTTTTCGTGTTTCCGGGCACGTCAACTGCTTTGGTCATTACTCCCATTAGTGTAGTGCATGTTTTTCTCGGGAGATTGCGGTGATCATCCCCCGATGGATGGCGAGATCCGGCGCCGACCTACCGTCGGCTAGTGGGGTTTCCCCCTAACCAGGACTCTCCCACCAGCGAGGCACCGCCCCAGCCGGGACAAACTCTAAGCTCCCGACCGGTCTCCTGGAATATGTGGTAGTGTAGTGCATGTTAGTGTAAGTGTGTGTGTGTGTAAGGGGAGAGGATAGGACAAGGAAGAGGAAGGACAGATCGCGCGCTGTCCGTGGCCCGTTTGATAGGGTACTGCTCCGGCATTCGCCTGGTGTTGATCGGAGAAACCACGGAAAACTACCAATCAGAGCAGCCGGCCACTAGAATTCTCATCCAGGCAGCGACTGAATTCGACCTAGCTGAAAAACTAGTGTCGAAAATCCTGCCGCCGTCAGGACTCGAACCTAGGACCTCCTGGTCAGAAATATCTTCGAAAAATGTAGAGGTATCAAGATGATATTTAGATAGAATTATTGAAGATGATCCCGAAATCAAAATATTTAGTTTTCTTGTATGTAGCACTGTTAATTTTTGAAATATTGGTATACATATTTGGTTAATCATGGAGGTTGGCTATGGAGTCAGGCCATCTTAAATATTCTTGAAGGGAAATATAATTTGAATGAGTATTTATTTTAATTAGGGATGTTCCATTATACTTTTGTAACTACTACGTCGCTGGATATTGTTCCTGATTGTTGAGTTATTTGCTTTTTTAATTTTGAGCAAGAAAAATGTAATTTACTCTCGATAATTTAATTTAAACTTGCACATTAATCTAAGTAATAAATGAACCTCTGAACAGTGAAGAGAAAATCAGGAACTTTTTTCCGTTTCTTAAATGTGTAATTTGCACAGCATATGATGCTTTACATTAAGCTACAACATTTTAAAAGTTTAAACGGGGTTTACTGAACCAACGCTTTTGATTGGTTGTTTGGTTGGTTGTTAGTGATTCCGGGCGCGTCAACAGATTATGTCATTAGTCCCGTAAGTGTAGTGTATGCTTTTTCTCGGGAGATGGCGGTGATCTTCCCCCGCTGGATAGCGAGATCCGGCGCCGACCTACCGCCGGCTAGCGGGGTTTCCCCCTAACCAGGACTCTCCCACCAGCGGGGCACCGCCCCAGCCGGGACAAGCTCTAAGCTTCAAACCGGCCTATCGGAATATGTGGTAGTGTAGTGCATGTTAGTGTGTGTGTGTGTGTGTGTGTGTGTGTGTGTGTGTGTGTGTGTGTGCGTGTGAAGGGAGGGAGGAAGAGGAGGGAAAGATGGTGCGTGCTCCCTGTCCCGTTTGTTAGGGTTCTACTCCAACAACGCTTTTGAGATTAGGTGGCCAGTGGTTCAGTTAACCCAATAAAAATCTTATTGGATGTGATATCTTAACCTTTCTTATTGAGAGTTCAAGATGCCCAGAGTGAGGACTAGAACAACCAACTATCGAGTTATCCAGAGGAGCACCGGATAAGATGTCTCAGTGATAACAAACATTGGACCTGCAGCGTTTCTCATCGGTTGGTTCTAAGATTAGAGCCTAGACAGTGAAGTATTTTCGATCCTAGCTGTACAGCTGCCCGAATTCTGTCATAGTATGAAGATGATTTGAAGCAGCCGGCTCCGCGAAAAATTTTCCGTAGTTTTTCCTAACAATAGCAGGCGAATGTCCGAGCAGTACATTTTCAAATGGAAGACCAAGGGCGATCTTTCCTTCCTCCTCTGTCCTTTTTTCAATATGTCTCTTCCCCTCCCCCTGATTTAATTTTCTCAAAAGTATTACACGAATCAGGATTCATTTTCGTTTATTGTATTCGTTATTTTTGTAGTGAAACTTGTCTTAAGCGGTCACTTGGTTCCGGAAATCCTGGTCGCTCATTGAGATGTCCCCTTATATAAGGATATAAGGTAACTGGAAGCGTAAATTAAAATTAATTGTTCAATTTGCTAGGAAATGAAGTCTATCCCATTTAAAATTTTCGATAACCATAAAAGACAAAATACCATTTAAACAAGTTATGTTTGATAATTTGCCTTGTCTTGGCTAATATCAAAAAACGCCATTGGCTAGTCGCTAATTCTCTCAGACGATGATCTCAATTTCCGTCCTCACCGAATCAAACAAGCAAAGGAGCCTTGGCGATGGAATTCATTTTCCCCTAGGGATTTTATGCAGCCCACAGCCGGTTACCCTTTACGTCAATATGCGCATATTCGTCCACACACTAACCACCACCACACTTGCGGATCCCTCCGATCTGGCGTCAGCAGAACGCGAGGCCCTCCGCGACAACACACACATCAAAGAAAAGGCACAAACAACCATTGCAAAGACGGGACTCAAACCCGCGACCCTTAGGGCGGAAGCGCTGGGTCGGTACACGCTCTTGGCCACCTCAGTCGTCCAGGTCGGCAAATCCAATTCATATCTAGTAGCCACTTAACAGGACGGCCCGCTGACGTAGGAATTACCGAATGAACTCTGCCGTCTCAGAAACCGCTGCGTGTGAACCCGTTCACAATCTCGTGGAGCCAAACAGCACATACTTCCGTAGACAAAGGCAGGAGTAGTTGAAACAATGGCGAAGTGACGATTAAGGAAATTGGGTGTGTATTGTGCAAATCGGATGGTTCCTCCGTATTAATGTCTCCTTCCACATCATCCGTTGATCTATTTTATCGACTTTTCCTTTATCGATAAGAATGTTCTTTATTATGACACACCTGTCCTGCAGAGGTATCGTGTACAACTGATTTAATCTGAAATATCCTGGTTTGAGAGGTGCGGTTGAACGAGGTCACGAGAACGCTACAGGCCTAAGGGAAGGGCTAGAGGGTCGAAGTCCGCGGCGAGGAGAGGGTTCAAGGGCACAGAGGGGGTGGAGTGGGGGAGCGGGGAGGGGGCGCCGCCGACGCGACTAATGAAGAGGGGATCCGGCCTTGACCGCCCCCCCCCCGCGCGGGCCGGTGGCGCGGTGGGTTCCAGCAGCGAAGAGCGTCAAGCTATGACCGCAACAGCCACCGCACAGGCCGCGAGTTAAAACGCTCGAATAAACGAAGACCTCGTGGTTGTTAGTGATTCCGGGCACGTCAACTACTCAGGTCATTAGTACCGTAAGTATAGCGCGTGTTTTTTCATCAGGAGGTGGCGGTGATGTTCCCCCGCTGGATGGCAAAATCCGGCGCCGACCTATCGTCAGTTGGCGAAGTTTCCCTCAACCAGGTATCTCCCACCAGCGGGACACCGCCCCAGCCGGAACTAGCTCTAAGCTCCCGACCGGTCTCCCGGAATATGTGGTAGTGCAGTGCATGTTAGTGTAAGTGTGTGTAAGGCGAATGGATAGGACAAGGAAGAGGTAGGGAAAATGGCGCGCGATCCGTGGCCCGTTTGTTACGTTAATGCTCCGGCAATCGCCTGGTGTTGAGCGAAGAAACCGCGGAAAACTACCGATCAGAGCAGCCGACCTCTACAATTCTCATCCAGACAGCGACTAAATTCGACCTAACTAACAAGCTAGCGTCGAAAATCTTGCCACTGTCGGGACTTGAACCTAGGAGCTCCCGGTCACAAGCACTGCTATGACATTAGTTGATATACTGAGCTACCTCTTCCAATACCTTGAGGTAATAACATGCTATGCCACTAACATAAGTTTTGATAAAAAGGAAAGTAAAGTTTTGAACATTTCCATAAAGACGTATTATAAAACCATGTATATGATATTAACATCATATATAAAAAATAACTTTAATTTTCACAATCTGTTCTCACAAGATGAAATATCCACATTATGTGCAATAATATATTATCTGATTATTAAATCGAAATGCACTAAATTTCGGTTTCATGAAAAATGTGTCATAGCATGTTATTGCACCAAGGTCTTTAAATGTAACATGTGTAAAATGTGTTCGTTTATCTCTTCGATATCGACTCCAGACTGAGTGCCAGCATTCCAACTCGGGTGAAAGGAAAAAGGTTGATATTGCAACACTGGGAGTGAGTAGCGAGTTCAGGGCGCAGCGAAGGAGTAAAAAACTTTTTGTTTTGTATGTGAATAAACTGGAATACTAGTGGAATGCACTGAATGACGGATGGTGATTCAAAAAGTTGTGCGTCTAGATGTTGTGGTAGTTATGGTGTTGTCGTAGTTGTTATGGTAATTGTTTCGTTTTTGTGATTAAAACAATGTATATTTGAGTTTATCGAACGCAAAATTTTGTGTTGGTTGCCACATGGCTTTTTGTAAGCAATTGATTAATGAGAGATATGAAGATGGCGCCAAAACCGTGAATTCGTTCGCGAATCTCTTTTGTCCATTACGTATCACACATATATCGACAAGCTGGGTTATCTCAGAGTGAGCATTGCAACTGTCTCTGCAGCGACACTGACCAAGAGGTTGTATGAGCGAATCCTGACGGCATGGCGGTTAATTTTCGAGACTGATTATACAGGTAAATTCAAATCAGCCACTGTCTGGAGGAGAATTCTAACGGCTGGCTACTCTGGTCTCTAGGTTTCTATGATTTTTCTAACCAATACCAGAAGGATAGTGGAACACTACCATAACAAACGGGCCACGGCCGGTTTCTTATTTGTCCTAACCCCTGCATTATATACTACACTTTCATTTGTTATATTACTACTCATGTCGGAAGGCCAGTTGGGATCAAAGAGCTTATTCCGATTGAGTGGGAGACGATGTGGGAGACACCATAAGCGAAAAATACCATGAAAGGTGGCGTGTAAGCGGCGTCAGACCTTATTTTATTGTGGGTTAGGAACACCACCACCTCCCAGGAACAGTATTCTTTGCACAAATGGGACTAATCTTCACTGCTGTCGACGTGGTCGGAAATAATCGATTGTCCTGTGATTTCGGGTGCGTCAACTGTTAGTAATTACACTCGTAAGTCTAGTTCACATTCCGTCCGGAGGTTGCGGTGATCTTCCTCCGCTGGATAGTGAGATTCGGTGCCGACCTACCTGTCGGCTTGTGGGGTTTTCTCCAATTAAGTACCTCCCACCGACGGGGCACCACTCCAGCCGGGGCAAGTTAAAAGCTCCCGAGCGGTCTCCCGACGTGGGGTAGTGTAGTGCATGTTAGTGTAAGTGTATGTGTAAGGGGAGAGGATAGGACTAGGAAGAGGAAGGAAAGATCGCGCGCGGTCCAAGGCCAGTTTGTTAGAATACTGCTCCGACATTCGCCTGGTTTTGATCGAAAAAAGTGGAAATCTACCGATCAGAGCAGCCGATCGCTATAATTCTCCTCCAGACAGCAATTGAATTCGACCTAGCCGTTTAACCAGTGTCAAAATTCCTGCCGTCGTTGGGACTCGAACCTAGAACCTCCCGGTCAGAGGCACTGCAATGCCATCTGTTGATGCGCTAACTACCTCTCCTGGTCAGTCAAACGTGTATCAACCCGGATCATAAATAACCATATGTGTTTATGCATAGGTAGTTATTTTAAAACTACAAACAAACACTAATTTTATTTATGTAGATTTAGAGCGACACCTCTCAAAGAGATATTACTGTAACTAGCAACAAATAATTTGTTTAATCACCTGCGGAAATGGAACCAAATCAATTAATTTGCTTTCCACTATGCTAGAAATGTTTCTATCTTATCTCCCCTCAATGATTTCATTGAGTTGCTAATATAATTTTAAATGATTGCGTGAAGATAGAGTTCCGTTTTTCACCCAGAACTTTGTTTCTTAACTTCTATAAAATCAATCAACGTTTTTTACAATCAAAGAAACAAACGATTAATTTTCAGCCGTGGAACAGACTATCACATGATGTTATATAAACATCAAAGCATTTTTATGAGTGCGGTATTCAAACTTGATCGTATTAAGAGTTCCATTAAGAGTAATAATTGTCATTTTGATCATCCAGTTTTTTGTTTTCTTGATAATCTTGCAAATCACATATCCTCTAACAAGGACCAATGCAGTAGCAAGCTTCATGATATTCATGCATTACATGTTGTTCGATAGCTGGATGTTCATGAGATCGAATTAGAGTCGAAACTGTCGGTTAATTTAATTTGGATGGTTATTTGGCCCGAGTTCTGTTTCATGCTGCCAGAACGAAACGGCTACTATGGATTTTCTGCTCTTCGAAAATGCACGCACCTCGGCTAAAATCGATCCCGAGCTTTGTGGGTTGAATGGTTGGTAAGCTAACCACTTACGGGAGAAACTGCAGCACAAGCAAATAAATCTTCATTTACGATGCAATGTGCTTTCCGACTCTTGGGAAATTCTAGTTTCCACTAATTAATTCTTTGATCTTCAGAATGAACTATTTATATCATGAACCTATAGGTCTAAGCAGTGTGACGCAACTAAACTTTGAATTTATAAAGTCATGCAGTCAAAACCTTACTAACCACAAATAAATAATTCATTATTTCTCATAAGCGAACTCCCTCCAAATAGTTCCGTCCGTCGTAAGACCAGGTGCACTAATATATGTCAGTTACTTTTGGTTTACTCTAGCCATTGTTTGAGGTATGTCTGAATCTTTTGAAAGTAACGATAAATTTAATGTTTACTTCATTTATTTTAATACACTGTTGCCCCACAGTTTAAAATTTTGGTGCTGGTGAACCTAAGTAATACCCTCAATTGCCCTTTTCTCGCTCTCAGTTGCCGATGCTTTAGGAAATACTCATAGAAATTTCATAATATTGTAACGAAATAATAATTGACCAAAATAATTTAAAGCAATAATATTAGCTTCAATCAGAATCTCGAAAGTATTTCAGTGCGTGTCTAGAATTTTCTAATTGACTGCGTTGAATTAATGACGAGATTATTATTTATCTCAAGAAAGTGAATACGTAACAACAGAGCAAAAAGATTTAATATAATAAATGTAATTAAAACGTAAGGTATACGAATTAGGAAACTATTAAAATTAATATAATTACTATTATTATTATATTATTATTATTATATTATTATTATATTATTATTATTTTATTATTATATTATTATTATTATATTATTATTATATTATTATATTATTATTATTATTATTATTATTATTATTATTATTATTATTATTATTATTATTATTATTATTATAAGCGTATCGGCCATTTCTGACCGCCCACACGTTCTCTTCCGAGGTCCAGTCATGTTCTATCCTGGAGAGAGATTAACGTGTGTAATTACGGGGATCAGCATTTCGACTGTATCCCTTCGTAATATAAGGTTCTTAAGCCTTGAATTATGAATTACGAGGTGATAGGATGATGGGGGAGAAGGAACAATCGCAAATAAACCCATGTCTAAGCAGGACTCCGCAGCGAACCTGCGGCTTCTCCACGCAGACGACGGCTGTCGCAACCGTTCGCGCCACAGAGTCCGGATTATTATTATTATTATTATTATTATTATTATTATTATTATTATTATTATTATTATTATTATTACTATTATTATTATTATTATTATTATTTATTCATTCACAGTTCACTGGTACATAGATTGTAGTCTTACAGATACAATACATCAAAGCATGACAATAATAAAAATCAACAGTAATAGACTAATAAAAATTAACATTTATAATATTCATAAATTCTAATGTGATTAAAATAGCAACTAAACACACTCATTACTTCCCAAGAATTTTCGGACCAATGTGCACGTACAAAGTATGACACATTTCTGGATATTTATTATGGCTTTTTTATTGATTTTCAGCGTTTCTAATGAATTCTTTAAAGTCTTCGGATGACGCCCGTTGCTGAAAGAACCACGGAACGGTTTGATCTCCGAGATGTTCCATTGCTCCTTCACGACATGTGCCAATTCTTTGTACTTCTGGATCTTCGTATGATATGCTGTAGCGAGATTGCTGGTGTCCACAACTGCCATGTCTACAAACCATACTTTCTTATGTCCGTATAGTTAGCACACCCACTTATCAGAAAATTAAAAAAGAGTATACCATCATTGTGTACTAACTTTAAACTAATTTTAACCTCAATTTAAAATTTCGAACTGATGTAAAACATCAAAATAAAAAGTGTATACGTTTGCGGGAGTTCACCTACCGTATAGTTAGCAACACCACCCATGAAAATTAATGATATCGAAAAACTAAAAATACCATCATTGTGTACTAACTTTAATTTTAACCTCAATTTAAAAGAGTTGAAGAATTTGGAAGATTGATTAGTGATGAATGTTTTAATTAGTTCAATTTGTAATTCTTTATGAATTTGTCTGTTGGAGATGAACCATTCAGCCTATAGAATCCGTAAAAATTTATTTTCAATACTTTGTCAAATGCTTTGGTAATATCCAGGAAAATTCCAATTGTATGTTCCTTTTGATGAAGGTTTTGAGCTATTAATTCAGAAACACGTAGTAATTGGTGAGAGGTCGAATAATGAGAACGAAAATCAAATTGGTAATTTGGAATAGCTTGTATTGAGTTAATGTAGGATAAAAGACGAGAGTGTAATAGTTTTTAAAAACATTATATAATGAAGATAGAGACTAATAGGTCTGTAGTTTAAGGGGAAATGAGGATCCTTGCCTGGTTGGGGGATAACGTATGCTAATTTCCACGATTGTGGAAAATAAGAAATACGAAGCATTGAGTTGAATATATTTGTTAGTTTCGATAAGATTTGTAAATTAAGTTCTTTTATCATTTTGTTTGTAATTCAGTCATAGCCTAATGTTTTGTGAATATTCAATTTTTGTTTTATTTTTTGAACTTCTACAGGAGAAAAAATTTTATTTTTGAAGGGACTGAACAAAGTGGAGAAGAGATGAAAGATTCAACTTCCTTATTAAAAATTTGATCTATAATAGGGTCGGAGGTAAATGACTTTTAGACTAAGTGACTGGCAATTAAATTTAATTTTTGAAAATCAGTATAAGCAGATTGTTTAAGATTGGTAAGATACCGTTGTTTAAGATTGGTATAGGGGAATAAGATTTTGCTAATATTTTAATTGTTGACCATTGTGATCTGCTATTAGGATGTATTTGTGCAATGTAATTTTGAAATTTGTCTAAATTCATAATTGGTCTATACGTAATTTGATAATGCGCGATAACTTGCTGATTTTTCTTTTAATGCCAGGGCGACGAGTTTGTTGCCAGAATCATCTTAGGTTATGTTTAGATTTAATAAGATTTAAGATATTTATAGGGAGAGATCAAGTATGTATGTTCGGTTTAAAATTTTAGCATCAATTAATGTGTGTACTAGAATATTTATATGCATCTGTCCCTTTTAATTGAGATCTGCCACGCCCATTCCAATAAGTTTCTTTTCTTGATAAACTTTTCTCGTATTAAAGTTTCGCGCTGTTGTTTCGAATTGAAAGTCCGCACACAAGGAGTTTGCAGTGTACCAATCTATGTATTCTCTGTGAAGTCATGGAATATGTAGTTGTTTGGTTTTGTTTATCATTTCAAATGCTGGTGAGTGAATTGAGTGGATAGTTTCTGTTTTTTTTTTTTTTTTTTTTTGTGCATAGATATTTTGTGATTACTACGCATAGTTGAAATGGCTAAGCGCAAAGTTACATACAAATCTAAGAAGTCTTCATTTCGTGGTAATAGGTATACGAAGAAAATTAAAGTTTCTAACAGTACACCTGAAAGTGCTTCATCAAAAAAATTAACAAGTGATACTGATTTCAGTTTCGTCACTGATGATATTAAACATTATATTTAATGTAAATATTTTATTTAGAGAATTAGAAAAGTGTCTTCGTTGTGTGTGTGTGGATCATCTGTGAGTATAAGTGTCAATAAATTGGTAGGTTTAGGTTGTAATGTGCAAGTGTTGTGCAGTGAACTTGAAACCTCATTTCCCGTAAGTATGATTTTTTGAAATGGTTTCCCTAATAACTCAAGAAATAATTAAGTTTCATAAATGAAATTTTGCACACAGGTGCATTTCTATTAAAACAACAACACTTACTAAAATCATTGCACAGTCATTGTTAGAAAGTTTTTAAAAAAAATTATAATAGATTTTTTGAAAAGAAAATTGTAGTAAATGAAAATAATTAATAAATAAATATTTTCTCTTTACAGAAGTTACAAATTCTAGTGTATGTTGTAAAAAAAAAAAAATTAAAAAAGACATAGTAACTCCTTCCAACGACAAAGTGTACAATGTTAGGTTTAACTTTTTTTTCTACAAATATTTGAGGAATTTTGTAATATGCAATGGTGCATTACAATGAACAAATAATCTACATTGAACACAAAAAATTGTTTTAATAGAGTTTATAGATTTCAAGAAAAAAAATGCTGAATTTCACTAAAAATACAGTAGGTAAAGGTGTACCTCCCCCGTAAATTTTGTTTTGTCTAAAAATAAATATTCCATTTAGTGAAAACTGTCATTTAATTTAATAATCAACCTATTATTTTATAATAAAAAGAATGTTCAAATTTAGATTGAATTTATACGTAAAGCAAATTAGTTTTAAATTATTTTCTTATTATGCTTATAAATATTCTCAATTATTAAAGTTAAATCCGCAATGCCTAACTTTGACTTATGTGCGCTCTAGGCTCTCAAATGTTTAGTGCCCTTTTTTCGACACAAGTTATTTATAATATTTTGAATGTAAAAAATGAACTATATTGTAACAATGCAAATATTGTATACGTATAAATAATTGATTATATGTTTGCATTTTTTATAACATCAACCATTTGAGGGTAAATAAGTTAAAAATATAAGGTATTATAGACGAAATTCTATATTTGAATGTAATTTACATTTTATTACAAAAGAAATTGATATTAAGTCAAAAAATCATGTAGGTGTACATATAAAATAGGTTTGTCTTACGGAATCTCGTTTTCTCACTAGGAAATTTCTTAATGTCTTCAGACTCTAAGCGTCCCAAAATGTAATTTTCTATGTAGATAATGCATTCAATATGTCTTGTTTAAGATCTATCTCAGAGAATTTTTTACGTGCTTCAGAACAGAGAAAGATCGTTCGCCATTTGCATTGGTCAGACATCATTAGAGTCTTAAAATAATCTCATTTATAAATACATATTTCTATAACGAAATTTTTAAAAAAAAATAATATCCTCCGAATTACCATTTCTAAACCCTTTTTTCACGTACGTGGTTCTATATTTTCATACCGAACGAGATGACTAGTAATGAAAACTGATTTTTTTTACACGTAAAATATTATATATAATTATTTCAGTTAACAACTAATTTATAACTAGAGAAAATTATTTTGAAATCAGTTATTTACCATAATTGAAAATACTTTCAATTAATAAAGTAATGTAGAACCCCCTTATTTTTGGTTTCCCCTTTTCGGACTTCCCACTGTTGCCAACTGCAATATATCCCGCCCGAAGTTTTCTGTTTCCGAATGGTAGAACAAATTTTAACTAGAGAAAAAAAAGATTAAAAGCTCGTTAGAAAAGGCAATTTTCGTTTGAAAAATTTGGAGCCGTTTTTAAGAAAATAACGTTTAAACCCTCCCTCCCGAAAATTGGCATGTGCGCCAATGTACGCGAGATGTACGCGCAAACGTACCCGGAGTGCTCATGGAGTCATATCTCTAGTGTACGCCAACATAGCGCATCAAGATTTCTTCGTTCAAGAACAGGACAGCTACCTTTGATTATAGTTTATTGAATGGTACCCCAGGTGTTTCATTAGAATTAAAAAAATCAACAGTAGAATGCATGCATTAAACATGAAAGGCAACGTCTATTGAAATATATGTTTTATTTTCACCAATCAACATTTTCATGATCTTTAAATTGACAGAATCCACATACTACCTTGTTGGAGTGAATATTGCTCGTTAAGGAAAACATTTTTAGTCAGAATCTACATCGTGAGCAAATGAGATTCTGCCTTCACCATCAACTTGCGCATTTTTCTTTTTCCATATTTTAGAAATAGAAAGAAAATGTACGTCATGCCAAATCATTATAAATATGTACTCCCATATTTTTCTTCAATTGCAATGTTTTAACGTCTCAAGAGGGAAGATTTCTTATAGAACCATTTATGTACTTCTGGCAACAAATAATTGCTTATGCTTGTATCAAAATATGAAAACATCTCGGTTTAGAAAAACACGAACCGGTAAGTAGCTTCATTTATGCTTTGTGTATTTCTGATGAGAAATAATACTTCACCTTTCTATCGAAATAATTATTAACACAGAGTTCTTGCAAGTCGTAGATTTGAAAGGCGTAACACGACAATTCTGGGAGAAATTGTACTGCCCATGCGGCGGCATCAAATGACGGGATTTCGATTGACGGATCGCATCATTCTCCCTCTTTTGACGTCTACGACAAATGTGATCATAACATATTGCGTAAAGTATACCCTTACTAATAACAATTGAAATCAACACTAGCAGACAACGAGCATGGAAGTAATGAAAAATTCAATATACGTACTGTCAATATAATATGGCAGGGATTTCATTGTTAATTTTTCCTCAAGTTAATTCAAATATATTAGGAATAAACTGACGCAATTGTTTAGGATTTGGAGGTTATGTATATAGCGAGGCTACTTTGATTGTCTCGAAATTGTAGTTTGCAAAAACTAATTTTTCTGAACAGTGGCGTAGGTAGAGGGGGGCAAGGAGGGCGATGCGCCCCGGATGATACCAATTATAAAATTATATAGTTCGATTTACATAATTTTAATGATTTATTTACAAATTATATATATGCATGTAATTTAATAGTAACAATATTAAAACATACATACTAAAGAATCAAAGAAAAATAATGTAAAGAAAAACGCGAAACTAAAAGCAGTGGAACCCTGCTCTTCAGTGGTTCAATAGTCACGATTTCGGCGATTACTTTATCTAATCTTATCGTTAGTATTGTGACATACCAATATGTCACTGAATAGGGGACAATATTTATTATAAATGGCGTCAATTAAAGGGAATAAATTATGTGAATATGCTAGCATAGCAACGGTAAGCGAGCCGTCGTCAATGTCAACATATTCATGCAGTGACAATCGCGGAAACGGCTAGTTAATTTATATAGAATTTGGGATTGGCCGAAAAAGCAGTGACAGTCGTGAAGACGGCTAGTTCGTTTTGCAAGAAATTTAGAGATTGGCTAGGTACGAAAGTACATCAAATGTTATCTGCAAATAAACAATCGAAATTAAGAACCGAGCTTTGCAGGGATGAAAGAATTTCATTCTGACTGATGCCGTGCTCGTGAACGGATCGTGCTCCAATTAATGTTAGGAGTTTTTTTTCTTTGGGGACTTGTAAGCATCTACTAGGGAATGGATATTGAGAGAACATCAAAATTGGAACTTTAAGTGTGACAGTGGAGCATAAAATATTTCATGTGAACGGGTTGGAGGGACATTGAGGGCTTGGGCGAAGTTGTCAGTGATTGGACTGGAATGATAGCAGCAAATAGTTTGTTGATCTGATGAACGGTGATTGAAGTGTGCTTCCGAGAAAAGAAGAGAGAAGATGGTGTCTGGACTGAGGATGGCGGCGTCGGAGATGGATAAAGATGGCCGAAAAAGCGCGCGAAGACATAAGGTTGGAACGGTCATGACAAACATTTAATTTTTATATTGGGTAAAGTTATTCAATATAAACAATTGTTTTAAATTGTTTAATAAATTTCCACGTTTTTGTGACATGAATATATGATTTTTCATTGAGCCAATTCAAGCAAAAAAAATTTTTTTTTTTATTTAGGAAAGCTGAATTTCTTTTAAATCAGTCAGATTATTTCAGTATAGATAAAATAATGTAACAATTATCTTTAATATTGTGCAAATACACTTGTATTTTTATTAAATAATGTATAAACTATTCAGATAAAGATGTATTTCATTTAGGGGGAGACACCATTAGTTTTTTTCCCGGGTAACACCAACATAAGCAACGCCACTGCTTCTAATGATACGTTATTTCCGATTTGTATAGTTTGCTACCATAAAAAGTTTGGAATAGAAAATGAGAGATCTCAGAGTGCTAAAGATTCGAAGAGCATCCTTTGCCATGATTTTGACGTAGTCGGTCCAGCAAAGTCATCGGTCAAAAGTCAGTCACAAGTAGTTCACTGTCTGGGTCCATGGTATGGGGATGTTATTGATGCTGCTAAAAGGCAAATTATACGTTTACAGAAGAGTCGAAAAAATGATGGCATTATATTTAGTTCCAAAATTTTTCATTTGGGTACAAAATAGCTCAAAATTAGTACTAAATTATGACATTTTTAGTTCTTTGATATCATGCAATTTCATTGGTGGCGTTGCTAATTTTACGGTAGGTGAACGCCCGCAAAAGTATACATTTTTATGTTGTGCATCAGTTCAAAATTTTTTAATTTGGGTTAAAATTAGTTTAATATTAGTACAAAATGATGGTATTTTTAGTTTTTCGATATCAACGATTTTCATGGGTTTTGTTGCTAACTTTACAGTAGGTGAAGCCCCGCAAAGATTTACATTTTTATTTTGATGTTGTGCATCAGTTCAAAATTTTTTAATTTGGGTTAAAATTAGTTCAATATTAGTACAAAACGATGAAAATTGTAGTTTATCGATATCATTGATTTTCATGGGTTTTGTTGCTACCTTTACGGTAGGTGAAACCCCGCAAAGGTTTACATTTTTTATTTTGATGTTGTGCATCAGTTCAAAATTTTTGAATTTGGGTTAAAATTAGTTTAATATTAGTACAAAACGATGGTAGTTTTAGTTTTCGATATCATCGATTTTCATGGGTGGTGTTGCTAACATTACGGTAGGTGAACCCCCGCAAACGTATAAATTTTTTATTTTGATGTTGTGCAACAGTTCAAAATTTTTGATTTTGAGTTAAAATTAGTTTAATATTAGTACACAATGATGGAATTTTTAGTTTTTCTATATCATTGATTTTCATGGCTTTTGTTACTAACTTTACGGTAGGTGAACCCAAAGTAATTTTTTTTTTGATGTTGTGCAAGTTCAAAATTTTTGAATTTGAGTTAAAATTAGTTTAAATTAGTACAAAATTTGTTTTAAGTTTTCTTGATGTTGCGCATCAGTTCAAAATTTTTGTGAATGTTTAATATTAGACAAAGATGGTATTTTAGTTTTCGATATCAGATTTTCATGGGTTTTGTTGCTAACTTTACGTAGGTGAAGCCCCGCAAAGGTTTACATTTTTTATTTTGATGTTGTGCATAAGTTCAAAATTTTTGAATTTGGGTTAAAATTAGTTTAATTATAGTACAAAATGATGGTATTTTTAGTTTTTCGATATCAACGATTTTCATGGGTTTTGTTGCTAACTTTACGGTAGGTGAATCCTCGCGAACGTATACATTTTTATTTTGATGTTTTGCATGAGTTCAAAATTTTGAATTTGGTTAAAATTAGTTTAAAATTAGTACAAAATTGTGGTATTTATAGTTTTTCGATATCATCGAGTGGGTGTGCTAACTTAACGTTAAGTTAGCACACCCACTCTTATACCCTGTTTTTTTTAATGTTCTGCATTGGTACAAAATTTTTAA
The DNA here is from genome assembly GCA_964035755.1 of Teleogryllus oceanicus. Taxonomy (NCBI): domain Eukaryota; kingdom Metazoa; phylum Arthropoda; class Insecta; order Orthoptera; family Gryllidae; genus Teleogryllus; species Teleogryllus oceanicus. The sequence goes on along the minus strand of CAXIVR010000002.1, from coordinate 242,829,239 downwards.
ATTTGGGTTAAAATTAGTTTAAAATTAGTACAAAATTATGGAATACTCTTTTTTAATTTTCTGATAAGTTGGTATGCTAACTATACGGACATTACTTTCTTCTCATTTTTATTCCAGAGTGTTATATCCGGTCTGTTATGATGTACTGTACGGTCCGTCAAAATACTACGATCCCAGTACAATTTATAGTTATTGTTTCCTAATACATTCTTTGGGATATACTTGTAGTATGGTGTATCATGGCATGGTGCTAAACCACAGATTTTGACGAGTTGGGCGTGGATAATTCGACCCACCATATCATGCCTGTTATACTCCGTTGGGGCGAGTACGCTGCATCCTGCTGTAATATGTTGAATTGTCCCGCCGCGTTGGCCACAGCCCCGGCAGTTATCAGAGGTCATTTCTGGATCTTTGATGACATATTTGAGATAGTTTCTGGTTGCAATGACTTGATCTTGAATGGCAACCATGAACCCCTCAGTCTCTGGGTAGAGATATCCAATGCTGAGCCATTTGTACGACATGTCTACGTCTACATTTGGATTGGCTATTTCAGCTGGGTATCTCCCATGGATTGCTTTGTGCTTCCAGAGATCTATCTCTTGTTGGAAAGACGGCTGTTGAAGTTCTATATTAGCTTGATTGAGACTCAGAGGTGTATAATTGTAGTCCGCTTCAAGTACCACTTTGTGTAGATGAGAAGATAACGCTTTCTTCCTGAAGTATTCTCTCATACTGGTAATCTGTTTGAAATGGAGATTACTTATTTTCAGGATACCACGACCTCCCATCTTCCTTGGAAGCGTTACCCTTTGAATTGAGCTTTTGGGGTGGTGGTATTGGGAACGGCTCATTTGGACTCTAATAAGTCTTTCCAAGGATTCAATATCCGTCCTGGACCATTTAATGATGCCCAGTGAGAAAGTTATTACTGGTATTACATACATGTTAACCGCTGCAGTTAGGTTTCGTGAATTGACCAGCTTGCAGTTAGGTTTTGAATAAACCTTTCATTCTCTTCTCGAATTCCACTTGCAGCTTTTCTTTAATTTCACTGTGGATTATCAGCTTGTTTTGTTGAATTCCCAGGTATTTATAAAGTTCATTTTCTTCCAGGGCTGTTATAGTCTCCCCTGTCAGCGTTTCATGTTCTACCTCGCTGATGAGTTTACCCTTCCTTATACTTTGGATTTTGCATTTTTCGATACCAAATTGCATTCCTATGTCGGTTGAGAATCTTTCGGTGACATGAAGGAGCTTCTTCAGTCCCTGTAATGTTCCTGAGTACAGTTTGATATCGTCTATGTATGCTAGATGACTCACATCATGTTTGCTCTGACCTTTCAGCTCATATCCAACTCCCATGCTTTCCAGCAAGGAGGAAAGGGGATTCATAGCAAGGCAGAACCAGTAAGGGCTGAGACTGTCGCCTTGGAATATACCTCTGCGGATTTTCAGTGTCTTAGTGACAATTCTTTCACTACTTGAGGACATATGTATTGTTGTTTGCCAGTGATTGATTACGTTCGTAAGAAATCTTACGATTGCATGGTTAACACGATATAGCTTTAGAACATAGATCAGCCAGTCATGCGGGACCATGTCAAATGCCTTCCTGTAGTCGATGAAGCAAGTATACAGATCTCGTTTTTTGTTGGATGCCTGAGACATGATGACACTGTCGATTACAAGCTGTTCTTTGCATCCCAATGAACCCTTGCAGCAGCCTTTCTGGTACTCTGAAAGAATATTGTTTTGTTCACAATGTTGTTCTATCACTGTTTTTAAACAACTAGTGATGATTTTATATAGCCCGTTGAGGCATGTGATGGGTCGGAATTGTCCGGGATCTGTGGCATTGTTAGATTTCGGCTTCATGAAAGTGATCCCCTCGCACAGGGCCGTCGGTAGTTCTTCAGGGTGTTTCAGAAAATGATTAATGAGAGTCAGAATTATTTCATGTATACAGGTGAATCTTTTAAACCAGAAGTTATGAAGTCCATCTGGTCCAGGGCATTTCCAATTTTTGAGTTTGTTAATAGCTGTCTTTAGAACATCCATTGATATATCGGAAACTTCCATTTCCCTGGTCTTGCTTGATACGCTCGACACTTCTGTCAGCCATAATGCGTGGGACTGGAAATGACTTTCTGTTGACCATATCGTGGTCCAGTGATCTTCCACAGTTGATTTCTCCGGTAACTTTCCTGAATGGACTTCTCTTTTCAGATTCTCATAGAACCTCTTCTGGTTTTTAATAAAATCCTGATTGTCTTTTTTCCTTTTCAAGCTTTTGGTGTAGCGTCGTATTCTTTGCGAATAGACACTGAGTTGTTGTTTGAGAGTATTATTACTTCAAATGTATTTTGTTTTTTTTTCCCTTCCAAGGTTTTGTAAAGGATTTTGGGTTGTTGTATGGCTGTTGGGATTCTAGGATTTTCCCCCCACTTAACTTCACAATTGCTAGCGATGTGCAGTAGATAATTGAGTCTAGTTGCTCATAGGTCGTAATTTGTCTGACTTCATTGACAAGTATTTCTTCATTTGCTAACTTAGTTAAGGTGGCCAGTTTTTTTGAATTGTGTTGCCTAGGTATTTTAGGTCTATAATGAGGAGCAACCCCAGTATCTGGCTTTTTCATGCTCATATTGTTGTTTAAGTTGGTTAACTAAGTTGGTTAAAGACCTATCTGATTTCTGTGTCACTAAGCTGGGTTCCAGATCTAGTATTGGTGGTTCAGAGGTTGCTCTAGCTAATTCTGGAGTTTCTGAAATCTCATGCTGTTGTATTTCTGAGTGAACTTCAGCCTCAATTTCCCGTATTCGACTGCGCGAGACATATTTTCCTGACCTATAGATTAATGCTTTTCGGTCGGCTATGTTTGTTCCGTAAGATGGGAGAGATGTGGAATTGTTGCAAAAGGTTTATGTAAAGTTCCTGCCGGTAACCTACACAATTTGTTCCGCAACGGGTAACACGGAGATAAATTCTGACTATTGTTTCATTCATGTCAGCTGTCCATTGTATCCTCCGTCGTGGCAGGCCTGCTTGAGTGGTCCCGAGTATTAGTATTGTCCGGGAAGCACTGTCGGCAGGTGCAGCTAGTTGTTCTTGATTGCTGCGTTCATTGGCTGTAGTGCTTTCGGAACCGGTGTACCCGCCTATTCAGTAACACACCACCAGTGGCTTGCATGCTGTCACGGTCAGCACTGGCTCCAACCGCGCCCTGACGATCCCCAGGCAGCGACTCATTTTCCGAGGCTCTATGACTAGAATTTTGCATCTCCATTTTCTATGGGTTTGGTTGGTGATGGGGCTGCCACCTCTAAGCCTCCAACCTTGCTTTCCTATGTACTACCCCGTCGGGAGGGCCCAACTGTAGCCTTGCTTACTCAGGCTTTGGAAGCCGCTGTTGACCCTCAGAGTGGTTCTTCCACCGCCTTCCTAGGTCCAGATCAGTACCATCCTGATAGTACCTCCTAGGAGTGATCAGTACCATCCTGATAGGCCTTTTCTGGAATTACCTTCTAGTAGCCCCATCAGAACCTCCATCTCTCATCAGTTCGGCAGGCCACTCCGCCGAAGGGGCTGGTTACCACAACCTTGGAGTGGGAATCCGCCTTAACAGGGCTCCCCGAGAAGGGTGAGATGGAGTTGTAGAGAGGTTTTGTCTGACACATCGCACCCCTTGAGCCCCTTATTATTATTATTATTATTATTATTATTATTATTATTATTATTATTATTATTATTATTATTTCATTAACGCAATAAACTTTGCTGTATCAAGCAGTGTAAGTTCTATGCGCAAAGGAAGCAAAATTCAACTATCTCTCATGAGGATTGTACTGAGTTGCAATCGGTGAAATATGCGTAAGAGCCAATGTATTTAGCACAGTTTATAGCTTTATTTGTGTATAGGAAGCAAAGGACATACATCTCACTATATTTCAGACTTTTCATTTCCGGTTCGATCCCAGTTGTATATGTCATTCGACAGCAGTTCAATTTTTCAATACAACTTTTAAAACGCTCCATTGAGTTAAGGTTGAATCGTCGTCTTATTTTTCCTTTAAATTGATTTCGGAATACTCTCCCGTTACATCGACTTAGCGCAATCCAACGAAGGAACGAAATATCACTTATTAAAGGCGGCGCGTGAAATTTACATCCAAATATATTGCAATTATACGTGGAAAATTTATATAATTAGATATACTTCCATAAGCCCAGAATCCAAAGTGTCAAATCAATGTACAAAGCGAATGATACAAGAAGACAGATACAAAAGAAGTTTGTAACTAAGTTAATTCGTTCACGTTTAGAAATTTACAACTTTTCTAAAACAGAGATAGGCAAAAAGACAATCTCTCATTCTTGTCTTTAAGAAGAAAACCATCTTTTTCAGTGGTACATCATTGTACTAAGGAATGGTTAATATTTCTGGTGTTAGATATAAGTGGGCAAGTCTGATGGTTCTTAAAGTTGGTGGTTATTAAAAAATCTGCCGAGGTACTGCATGCGCCGCGAAATTATAGGAGTGCTTCGGAAATGTAATGAACATATGAATACATTAAATTTTGTCACGTCAATGGCCTCAGAAGCATATATGCTGTAGAAAGAGGTTTTGTAATTTTTCGATTTCATCCCATCTTGTACATCATCGTAACGTTATGTGCATTTCCAATACCCGAAACAGTGTTGTAGACTTGGAGGTCATTAGCGTTATTTGTGAACAGCGAGTGCACTGCAATTCTGACGGCAGGCTGGCGATCTCAGGTTATGACGGCCAAACTTCGGCTGCGATTGTAGGGCTGCATGCGAAACAAAACTATCGAAATTTGCACCCCAATTCCATTAATTTACAGATTTTAGTTTTTCATCTTATACAACTGATATAAGTAGATTTTTTCCTCACTAACATAAAAAAACTATCTTCAGAGCTTTGACTTTCTATAATATTAAATAAGAGGAGAAATCTTTAATAAATTGTTTTGCAGAAATTAAGCGTTTCGTGGCAAAATTACATTATTGTTAGTTCTTTTGGTTAAGGAGAAGAAGGTTATTATTTTTTCCCTCTACAACGACTCCCGGTATTAGAACAATAATTATAACTACACAAATATTAAACATATTATATTTATTTTGTATTAAGGTTTATGTACATGATAATTAGTTCCGCATTAAAAATAAAATAACTGATTTTAATTGTTAGTCTTCAAAATCTGCACGAAAAGGTGTTAGTTTAGGCATTTGAGAATGAGATTTAAAATTTCAATACTTAGTAAGAACGTTGTCACTTAACATAAAACAATTCTGATAACACAATAATGAAACATCCGATACATTGTTTTTCTATTAATTATTTCTTTGATAATAAAGCCCTCAAAGGTTCCAATGAGAATAATAGTAAGATACTTCTTTCATGAACGTAGTAGCCAGTTTTTGCAAACGTAAAGCATTTCACTTCCCGAGATTGTGACTTGTTTATATCAACCTTTTTATATCAAACTCTTTATACCAAGCTTTCTTTTCTTCAAAATTTAAGTAGTATATGACTTAGTGTAGGGATCACAGAATTTTGAAAATGTGCACACAATTCACTTTTTCCCATAGCACGTCATACGCAGTTTTTAACTGTTTTTTTGACGTAAATAAATAAAATAAATAAATAAACATCAATTTACTTGTCATTGTTTCCTAAAATACATTAAAGTCAATTTTTCAGAAATTATCACATATTTTTTAAAAATCATACTACAAAGGCGAGTGAAATAGTTCCCGGAATTGGCGCCTACAGCTTTCCCAAACGAATGTCAGTCATGAATTTCAATTGCTGAGTTGGAGAGACTCCCTGAGAAACTGCTAGCTGCCCGGATGCGTGTGTCGACTTGTCTGTGAGCTGTGTCGCGCATGTCACTTTGAGACAGATTTTGGGTTGGCTACATTTTAAAATGACGGCTATCGAGCAGCCTGAGAACATCAGGTTTTGTGTTCTGCTAAACAAATCATCTGAAACTATTGAGATGTTGACGATAGACTTCTGAAAAGATGCGATGAAAAAGTCGCAAGTATACGAGTGACATAAGCGTTTCCGTGAAGGTCGCGCTAGTTTTTTTAACACATTAATTTTATGGATTACATCATTCAGTACAATCACTTTACAGATGTTTTTCAGACTAATTCTAGTTAAAATATCTAAACTTACTTAATATATACAATGAAGAGGATACTCTAAGGGAGAACTTCGGGGTTAAGAATCATGGTTGGCTAAAATTTTGAGGAAGACGGAAATCGATATTTTATTCGGGTGTGGATTGAATTTTTCGGTAGTTTGTAATGGGATGCTGCTGGTATGTCAGTTAGATTTTGGTAGAAGTTGTGTGGCATATGTGCTATTTGGTTTATTATTGTACTGATGTTTAATTCTGAATGAAGTTGTTTATTATAAACCAGGGGGCATTTGTGATTAATCTTTAAAAAACATTTTCCATTACTGATTTTTATTGACATATTGGGGGCTGTGTTTGTTCATATTGGGCATTGCATAAAGCAGTAGTAGTCTGATTATAGTTTTGTATATGCTGCACTGTTTGGTATGACAGATTTGTGTTTGTTGATTAGTGACCCGAGTTGGAATAATTTATTTCTTGCTTGTTAATTTTGATATCTATGTGGTTTTTCCAGGTTAGTTTTGTGCCCTAAGTATTTTATGGGTGGTGATGGTGGGGTCCACGTGATGGGAATCGCGATAGTGCTGAAGATAATCTCGCAGGCCGCCCCTCTACTTCTCTTCTAACGAAAACATCCAGGTTTTTTTTGGTCGTAGGCTTCCGCGGTCAGAGTCATGTAGATGATCTTGGTTGTCCGGGTGAGCAGCGAAGGTGTGTTGCCGACGCTTGACCATCTTATCGTGGTCTACCTCGATACAACTTGGCACAACAGCCCTGAGGAAGACCACGATAAGATGGTCGAAACGTCGGCAACACAGCCTTTGACGCGGCGTCACCTGGACAGCCAAGATCATCCATATCCAGAATGATTCCCTATCACCTGTGCGAACATAAGAATATTTATTCACGAAATGACAATTTCAGATCGTTAACAAAGAACTTTAAGTGGAAATTCTTCTCCGCCTACGAGATGCAATCAGGAGAAAACTTCCAGAAAAATGGAAAAGAAAAGACCCTACTCCATGGCAACCGTTACCACTCTAACATCCTCCCCTCGTATTGGCCGATTTATTCCTGTTCCCCCAGCTAAAAATGAAAGGGTAACTATTCCCTAAATCTGAAGAGATGATGGAGAATGTGACTAGGCGGCTTACGGAGCGGTCAAGAAATGGCTTTCATGACTGTTCTCAATAATTATAAGAACGTTGGGGAAAGTGTTTAAATGCAGAATGGGAGAATTTTGATACGAAAGGAATTTATTTACTGTACTTCTAATAAATAAAAACATTTTGACCAATTCCCAGCACTTTTTGACTACCTCGTATTTTCCTAATTTTAGAGGTTTTAAAGAACTTTTTTTCTGTACTTAAAATGTTTCCTTTCCAAAATAAAGACACAAAACACTTTGAATTTGTGTAAGAGTAACAAGCGTTACAATGGAGTGCCTGAAATATCCAACTAGGTTCAAGAATCAGATCCACATTTAGCTACAATTTAATTATAACACAATTAATTATTTATAATAATTCTTTACATATAAGTGTCGTAAAGCGTCTGATTACAATACGAGATTGAAATTTGCCGAACAACGCCGTTATGCCGAATTTAGTAACCAATTGAGTATTGTAATCAGATATTACGACACGAACATCGTCAACGTTTTATTAGTTTGTAAATATTTGTTGACTTTAAATTTTATTAACTTTTTCCCATTAGTAACATTGTAACAAGGAGAGCAATTGAAATACATGAAATATATTTTTCGACATGAGTGAATATAATTCTGATATGGAAATAGAAATAGCAGGAAATGCTGCTTTAGAAACATTGTTTCCTAACAAATTAAGAAAGAAATATGAGCGTGAGTGTTTAATTTTTAAATGTTGGTGTTGACTAAAACGTTCTTTCCATATCGGGAAAAGTTTGTATTCCTTACTTTTCTGGCAAGTCAGAGAAGGAGAAACCAAGTAGTCTTTGGTCCCACTACTCTATGTTAAAGAATACAATATAACTTAATGACAACATTGATATCAAATATAAACGTAAGCTTCCGGGGCTCAAGTTCATGTCTTCGGCTGTCCGGGTATCATGTCTTCGGCTGTCCGGGTATCATGTCTTCGGCTGTCCGGGTATCATGTCTTCGGCTGTCCGGGTGACGCCGTTTCGTTGGCGACCGATACTATATACCGGTATTATATACCGATATTATAAATTGGACAGCCAAGAAAACATTGATATCAGTAAGTTTACTCAGTTATTAGCATTTTAAAGGGGAGTGTAGGATGAGTAGGAAGGGTAGGATGCAAGACGAAAAAGTCCAAAATATTTTCATAAGAAGAGTGACAAAATACACCATTACTACAACTAATGAAGTACATTATCACACTAGGACGATCAACTATTTCGTTGCGAGACTGATTATAATGGCGTAATGTTTGACTTTACCTAATCAAAGTGGATAAAGAATCAGAAAGGCCCGCAAGGGTATTAACAATACGGTTACGTGTTTTGTTTGAGGTCCGTGAACACACAGCAATGATCTAGTAAGGCACACAAATCTTTAACAGAACTGGGGGTCGCAAAAGTAATAACCTAGCACTCAATTATATCCAGTGCACCACAATAGTCAGACTGAGGGAACATTAGACTATTACAGGGTTTCAGCCAAGACCGGAACATTGTGTAAGCTGGCGTTAATGTGTTTAATAATTCGTGCAGCAACGTATAATGGACTCGCTTGCCATTAAAGAGTCCATTAACGCAAACAGTATGGCGTAAGAGTAAAACAAAGACGTAATCCCTTACGTCCAGATTTAGTCTAGGTTATTACCCTAGTATTCGATTTCCACTGCTTGCGTGTATGGTTTGCGTGAGCCTGTAACGTTCTTGACCCGATTTTTTGGATCAGGAGAATCGTAATTTAACTACGGAGAATTATGGAAAACGGGCGTTCATGATTGATTGATTCCAGCCACGTCAACTGCTATGGCCATTAGTGCTTTTAGTGTAAATATTTTATGCCGGACGGTAGGTTCCTCCACAGCTAGATGGGTAAATACGGCTCCAACTCGCCTCGGGTTTCGGGGAATTTCCCCTCCAGTTATCTCTTCCAGTGGGGTATCGTCCCAGTCGGGACAAGCTCTAAGCTCTGGACATATGTGGTCGTGAGCTGCAGTCAAGTCTGTGTGTGATTAAGGGATAGGATAGGACAAGGAAAAGGAAGGAAAGATCACAAGAGGTCAGTGGCCCATTGATTAGGGTATATCTTCTATTATTCTTCTGGTTCTAATCGCGGAAACATCGGGAAATTACCACCGACAAAAGTGGCTAAGGGTATCAAGCAAGTCAGATCCACTACAGTGATTCCGCAGGAATCCCTAGGGATCGCGCCCCGACAGATTTTCGCCACTAGCTAGACAGCTGAGTCGAATTCAGCCTCTGTCTGGAAGAGTAATCTAGCGACCGGTTGTTCTGATCGGTACTTTTCAGTGGTTTCTCTGATCAACACCAGTTGAATGCCGGAGCAGAACCCTAACAAACGGGCCGCGGACCGCGCGCGATCTTCTTTGTCCTAACCTCACCCCTTTCTTAGACACACACTCACAGGCAATACACTATCTCATTTGTCGGGAGACCAGTAGGGAGCTTAGATCTTGTCCCAACCGGGTGGGTGCTTCGTTGGTGAGAAATACCGGTTGGAGAAAATCCTTTGCAAGCCGACGTAGGTCGACGCCGAATCTCGCCAGTCGGAAGAAATTCATTCTTCTGTCATGAGTATTTTGGTAAATGTAGATTTACTTAAGACATTGTACGTCTTACTTCGTTAGTACTATTGGACTATTTCAAAATATCCGCTTTTTAAACCTTTTAGACCTATGAGGGCAGAAAAAGTTTTTCATGAAAAGGGAACCTCGATTAAACCATACATTTTTCGAGTATCACTAATGAATATATTACGATATTTATCTACATTACCCTAACGTGTTCACGCTTCTTTCTTCAAATATTTCAACAAGTTTGCTCTTACTCCTGTTTCAGTAGACAAGTCTTATAAGCCACTGAACTAATGAAACTCCGCGAATCCGACCTATCGTTCGAAAGAAAAGGGCGGTCTCGGCAGCTCTGCGACCTGACGATCTCTTCCTCTACTCGCCAGGAAAATCAACGGGGCAAAATGAGTCCAGCTATGCCTTTTTGGTGAATCCGAATAAAGGCTTAGGAAAAGGTGACTGCGGAATGCAATCGCTATATTTCCACGGTACCGATCTATAATTCAGGATGTAGGGTTTTACCCCTCTAGATAATTTGCCTTCCTCAGCGATGGGGAAGCTGCAATTCTCTTAAGAGGTCTCTCGGTATAGTACGTGGTACTGAACTGTATGGAAGTGAAAGTGAAAGGAGATACGAAGAGACGAGGATGAGGAACGATATATCGCCCATAGTCCTAAGCCCGTTCGTTCAGACACTCACTGCAGCGGCATTGGCTTGATATTAACAGGAGAAACTCGGAAAACCATCCTATCGCTAGTAGCTCCTAGACTTTTTTCCATTTAAAGTATTTTTGAGGGCACTACACACTAGTCGATCTAATGAACGTCGTATTATCACCTCCCCTCCTTCGATAGCTCCGTCAGGCAACTCTCACGATTTATAGATACATGTTTACAATTATGCAGGTTTTCAAGATTATTAATAATGGTCTGGGATATTTTGGTGGTTCTCAACACATAATACCGCACATTTCAAATTCCTTTGAAAACTAGATATAAAATGACCACTTACTAATAAATACCTTATTAAAGAGAAAATTGTGTTTCACAGCTATCAGATAAAGCAAGAAAGAGCATTTAGAATAAGCATCAAGCTGCGTGGCATTCTACACCAGAAATAAAACAAAACTATAGAAAAACGTAAATTAAAGAAATAATGGCAAATCAAAAAGGATACAGCAGCTAAAAGAAGATAATTCTGCTTCAGAAAACCACAAAACACCACTTCAAGTAATAACGCTTTACAAGATAAGCTTATAAGATTGATTCCAAATACAAATTCAGAGCACTCACTTTAGAAAACTACCAAATATTTGAAGTGAACGATGCAACCTATTCCTCCCATCAGAAAAACTGACGGTACATGAGCTAAAAGCGTCGAAGAGAAAACTGAATGCTTCGCCTCCCATTTATCTAATGCCTTTCACCCATTTCGTCCATAAATATCTGCAACAGAAGAGGAAGAAATATACTTCTTAGATTCACCACTGCAACTAGCTTCCCAAATCAAATCCCTAAGTGCTCGAGAAGTTGAAGCAGTAATCAAGATCTTACCAACTGAAAATATTCACGGGTATGATATTATTTCAACTACAATTCTACCCCATCTACCAAGAAAATTATTCAATTCCATCTTCAATGCCATTTCAAGAATAGGTCACTTCCCCGAACAATGGAAAATAGCTGAAATATTAGTCATCTCTAAACCCGGTAAACCAATGCAGGATGTTATATCATACAGACCAATTTATTTCTCTGCTACCAACATTAGCCAAAGTTTTTGAAAAACTGCTCCTGTAACGTTTGAATCCACTTCTACAAGAAAAGTAAATAACACCTCATCATCAGTTTGGGTTCAGACAACGACATTAGGCAACACAACAAATCCATCGAATAGTAAACGAAATTCGTGAATCGCTAGAAAATAAAGAATATTGCTCGACGTGAGCCAGGCTTTCGATGAAGACTGGCACATCGGTCTATTGTATAAAGCTAAGAAAAATCTACCGTAACCTAACTATCACTTATTGAAATCGTACCTCACAGAGAGATATTTTCAAATAAAATTTAACGGAGACACTTCAGAACTTATTCCTTTAAATTCAGGGTTGCCTCAAAGAAGTACTATATTTGGACCTTTACTTTACTCACTATATACTGACGACATCCCAACATCCGTAAACGCATTGACAGCAATCCACGCGGATGAAACAGCCATCTTTGCTTGACACGAAGATCCAGCAGAAGCATCTCGTCTCGAGGAAGAACAACTGCAATCCATCCATAAGTGGCAGAAACGCTGGCGCCTCAAGATCAACGACAAGAAGTCTGACCAAGTTACCTTCAGTCTGAAGCACGAGACATACCCACCTATAAAAATCGGATCGCAACCTCTTCCTCAAAACACTCTGCAAAATATCGTGGACTTACTCAAGTAGAAAAAGCATATTAAGGAGAGAAGCATATAAAGGGCAGAAGACTCGTGTAGAAAAAGCATATTAAGAAGAAAAGAATTCGACCTAAAACCGTTTTAAGGTTAAACTGGCTACTGGGAAGAAAAACACTTTTAAGCATCATAAACAAAGTAATTGTGTACAAAGCAATATTAAAACCAGTCTGAACATACGGCATAGAACTTTGAGCAACAGCTCAAAATTCCAATATTGAAATTTTTGCAACGCTACCAGTCAACAGCCTTAAGAAAATTTGTAAATGCCCCGTGGTACATAACGAACGCCACAATACACACATACTTACAGACCCAAAGAATAAAAGAAGAAATCAACAAGTCCAGTGCAAAATATCTAAAATGACTACATAACCTCCAAATATCCTAGCCATCAACTTACTAGACAATAGTGGCACAACCAGACGACTTCAAGGACTTCATCCTTTAGACCTTGCGTATAGACTGTTAATAGTTTATTTGAGAAAATTTGTTTTCTATGTATTTATCATTGTATGTTTATCAAATATGTTTAGTGCACTTTATTAAGGTCGCTTTCAACATCTTGGTGATATAGTGACATCTGTGATTTTTAAACTGTAGGGGGAACTGTAGAGAGAACACGTAAGGACAACACAAACATCCATGCCCGAGGCGGAATTCGAACCTGCGACACTTCGACCTGAGGAAGCTACGGCCCTTCAACCTTAACGACGTCGTCCATCCAGGCCCGCTTATTTCACCTTGTTAACCAGTAAAAAAGGAATATTAGTGGAGAACCGTGAATGTACTTTACTCTTCTCAAGTACTTGTGTACACATTTATACGATTTTGCCAAATGTTTGTTTGCAAACAAACTGCAAATAAAATAAGAAAATGAAACACAATTAAGAAGAACTAGTGTAGTCGTACGCCGAAAATCGCGCGTCACAGATTTTTAATTGTTTCCAATTCCTGGTAACGAAAATGTGAATAATTAATCTTCCTACTTGTAGTAAAATATTTCTTCTACCTTGTGTAGTCAGAATCCGTTTTGTGGATCTTTTGATACAGAAAATTAAAGTCCGACTGTGGTCACAAAGCCAAAGCCTTTCAGACGATTTCCTCCAAAACCGATATTCTCCGACTAATTTAAATGAACTCAAGACTTCCTGAGTTTGAAACTGGTATTTTTGATTTTTGTGGTACTTTACATAAAGCCTCCACATTTTCAAAATTTTATAAACAATTTGATGGAAATTTTTGAATTAAACTTTATCGCGGATAGCATAAATAACGCCTAAAAGAATGGTTCAGGTCTTCATTTTCGTTAAAATCCCCATTTTTCGAAAAATGCAAAAGTGCTAACTTTTGACGGCTTGTTCCTGCAACTGCGATATTTACGATGATTTTTTTCTCTATGAAATCAGTTCTTTAAAGGCAAATAGTAATATAAAATGTTTGAAAATATATGCGGTTTTCGCGTAATGATCTGTAAAATTTAGTAAATTTTAATTTTTTAATAATTTTTTCTCAAAAAATGGCTCGAATTTGTTTCTTTAAAATTTCGCCTCATATTTATCAAATGACCGTAAAAATGTTGTGCTAGTCCTATTTACCGTGAACTCTGTCTTTTCTAAAATTACAAAACGTTAACATTCCAAAAATACAAAGCTGAAGATAGAAACTTTCGTCTTAAACAAAATATATTTTAAAAAACAGTTCTTTAAAAAAGGACACGAAAAACGTTTCGAAAAAATAATTCATTTTGCGTAATTTCTGCTTGAAAACAAGGTAATGAACAAAAAACAATTTTTTTAAACTACGCTCCTACTTTTTTTAGGAGTTTCCACGACTCACAATTATTTTAAGCGCCCCTTTGATATCAAATCAGCTCATTCCATTAATTATCAAAACCAACTCTGTTGCACTTCTGCTAAGTATAGAGTGTCCTCCACAACCTCACTTAGGAATGTAGCTCAAATACAGCCCACCAAAAAATGATGACGATAACATTTTCTGTTTATATCAAACTGCATGTGAAGTAAGAGATTTTTGTTCCTCTTGAAAAAAAAATAGAGAAGCAAATGAGCCGCTATTTACAGCAAACGTCTGAATTATTGTATAGTGCTTTTGAATATTCGTGATGGAAAATATGTTAATCAAATATTTTTCTTTAGTGTTACTAAGAGGCTCTTTCCAAATATTTTCTGTAGTTGCCCTGGCAACGAACTGCCAACAAAATGCACTGTGTTTACGCAAGATTCGGCACTCAGTAAAAAAGAGTGGAAATGGATGAAAAAAAAACACGTGTAAAATTCCTGGAACACGGGTGCTAACAGGAAGGTCTTTGTCACTGTGCCGTCCGGAAGCAGGGCGCATTTTCCACTGCCGTCCGAGGTCCTCTTGGTTCGGCCTTCGAAGAGTTAAAGCGTTCATTCACATGAACGAGATGAGAGTTGTTCAAACGAGAGAATCGGGGCCAGACTCCTCGCGAGGACGCACGGCGGGGCACGCAGAGTGGGACAGAACCGCTATCTGCAGAGGCAGAGATCGCGAGGTTCTAGACTTCGAATTCCGATTGACTGATTGATTGTTAGCAATTGCTGGCGCATCAACTACTATGGTGATTAGTACCGTAAGTGTAGTGCATGTTTTTTCATCGGGGGTGGCGGTGGCCTTCCCCCGCTGGATGGCCAGATCCGGCATCGGCTAACGGGGGTTTTCCCCTATCAGCGGCTAACGGGGATTTTCCCTACCAGCTCCAGCGGGACCAGCTGCAACAGGCCCCAGCCGGGACAAGCCTTAAGTCCCCGACCGGTCTCCCAGCATGTGTGGTAGTGTAGTACATGTTAGTGTTGGTATGTGTATAAGGGAGTGAGGATAGGACAAGGAAGAGGAAGGAAAGATCGCGCACGGGCCGTGGCCCGTTTGTTAGGGTACTGCTCCGGCATTCGCCTGGTGTTGATCGGAGAAACCACGTAAAAATATCGATCAGAGCAGCCGACCACTAGAATTCTCCTCCAGACAGCGTTTGGCTTTCGAAGACCCACTTTCGAAGTGTTTAAGTGTTTATTCGCATCAGCGAGATCAGACGCTGAATTCGACCTAGCTGAAAAGCTAGTGTCGAAAATCCTGCCGCCGTCGGGACTCGAACTGCAGCGACATCAGTTGATGCATTGAACCACCGCTCCCGGTCGAGTTCCGATTTTAGCCGATTTTCACACTCGCTTTATAACTAAGTTGATTTCAGCCGCCGCCTGGAAGAGGGGTTTAACAGCCGGTTGCAATGATTGTTACTTTAAGTGTTTTTTTCAGATCACTACAAGGCGAATGCCGATGTAGTACCACGACAAACAGGCCACTGATCGCGCGCCTTTTCTTTCCTCTCTTCCTTGACCAACTCTCTCTCTCTCTCCTTACACACTTACACTTGCATGAGATACACTACTAAATATGTCGGAAGATCCGTTAGTTAGAGTTTGTCCCGGCCGGGACCGCCACTAGCTCGGAAAGATACCTAGAAGGGGAAAGTCCTGCAAGTCAACGAGTAGGTTGACGCCGTATATCATCGTGCGCAAATATTCTTCTCCCCCATACGTCATATACAGTTTTTACTGTTTTTTTACCAAATAAATCAAATCAAATCACCTAGTGGGGAACAAACATCGCTCTCTCCCATGCTTAAACATTCACTACACTCACGGGAATAAATACCACAGCAGTTGACGTGCCCGCATTCTATCAAAAGGCCAGTGGGAAGCTCACTTAAAGCAGCCTTGAATTACGTAACTATACGGAGTATAGTATGGTAGCTCGTAACGCTTGCCTTGGTAAAATGTACCGGCTTGATAAAGCGCGGCTCAGATTAGTACATCAATTGATGTCACTGCAGTGCCTCTGACCGGGAGCTCCTAGGGTTCAAATCCCTACGGTGGCAGAATTTTCGACAGTAGCTACATGACGAGGTGGAATTCAACCGCTGTCTGGAGGAGAATTCTAGCAACCAGCTGCTCTGATCGATACTTTTCCGTGGTTTCGAAGATTAACACCAGGCGAATACTAGAGCAGTACCCTAACAAACGGGCCACGGACCGTACGCCATCTTTCCTTCCTCTTCCTTGTCCTATCCTCTCCCCTTACACACACACTCACACTAACATGCACTACACTACCACATATTCCGGGAGACCGCTCGGGAGCTTAGAGCTTGTCCCGGCTGGGTCGGTATCACACTGGTGAGGAACACCTGGTCGGAGAGAAGGGTTATCAATAAAATGCTTTTAAAATGCCCAAAACCAAAGAAAAATGACAAAAATTATTATCAAAACAGTTCAGATGAAGGACTCAAGCTGTTGGATACGTTACTGATGTAATCGAGGCCTCTTCCATTCGTTCGAGTGAACCCAGCTCGCAAACGTTTGGTTTGGACTGTTCTTTACCAGAAAATCTAACTTTTAGTTATCCTGAAATCGGCCGAACCGGCAATTGCACTGATATACGTCACAAGAAGTACATACTTACAACGGCTTCAAAATAGTTTTTGAGCGAACAAATCGGAAAGGCTACTGAGTATTTCTTTGAAGAACATGCGTTGCGTCTCGTAAATATTATTTGAAGCAAGCACCATTAAAATGACAGTACAATCGATTAAATCAGCAAAACATGCATTAAAAATTATGGAAAAGGGTAACAAATTACTTATTTGTTGAAATAAATGCAAAATAATGACCTATAAAAAGGTTATTTGCTTTTGACATAACATAAAATGAATTTCTAAACTAGATGGCAATGTTCTAAAGTGAAAAAAAAGACATTTCATTAAAATCCGTTCCCTATTTATGACTAATGCCACCGTAATATTATGTACGCAGTGGACCCTGTAGAGAAAGTAAAAAGAAGGGAGTAACTGACAAAAAGAAACACTACAAGTTCAAAGGAGAGACCTACGAAAGTAAACGCATGCAAAAAAAAAGAGGAGGAGAAAGGTGATAATGAAGAACAGGGGAAGTCTGGTATACAATAAAAATCTTAGTATTCACACGAAAGAATGGATATTCGATGGGAACAAAAACATGGCCTTGTCATTCATACAATCATGTGATTACACACCACAAGGAAAAACACACCCAGAACACAGATGTAGGCCTAATCCACATACAGTGCCTGAAATACATTATATCCGTGTACATATTTCAGTTGTAATCTGGATGATGATTATTTGAAAATTTTATAGAGCAAAGGATTTCATTGCAAACCGATCTTCTATATTTTTGTGACATACAGAATAAAATAATGTATTTTCGAAATAAGATAACATCACACAGAAGTTTTAATAAGTCTAATATAACGGTTTTTCTACTATTGAATAGTCTCAGCTGGGAGAGATACGTCTGTAAGAAACGAAAGTTGCAAAGGCTTAAAATAGGAATACACAGACATCACTGATTTTCTGACTCGATGTGAAGTGTCATTCAATGCGTGACAACAAATTTGGTATTCTCCTTAATTAAAATGAATGTAAATTCGATGTTCCTCAGGAATTTATTTTTTAATCGCACCGAAAAACATTAAAATATGTTCTCCAATAAGTTCTTAAAGCCTGTGACATTGGAAGAAATTATATTAACAAGTAAATTAATAATATCTTTGAAGAGTCATCAGCGTACAAGTTACGTCTTCCGGGCAAAATTACATCCAAACAGGTAGATTTCTATAAATACGACCCCTTATCATATATAAATGTTTTCTTATAAATACCATATTATAAATAAATGTATAGTAATAACTAATTCGACTTTCTTTGCTTGTACTCAAAATTGAAAGTGCTAGTATGAGACTCCACTACATTTCCACGTATCTATACCGCAATTTGCTTGTTTTCCTCATTTCGCAATTAATATTATTGATATTTTAAAAACATATTTTCGATTAGTCTGAATTACTGACCTTCTCAAACGTATCGCTGAACTTTGAGAAACCTTATAAATAATCCCCTTCATTTGCATTTAGGAAGCACCAACCTTTAACAGTGTAGCACACCTCACGTGATCCATCTTGCTTTCTCACTGCAGAGCCAGGTGCACGCCGGCGCCTGCTTCGTCATTACGGGTTTCTCTGCAGGTTCAAACGCCCTTTGACTGCCGCGCTCCCTGTGGCCCGCGGTGCTTCTCCTTTGCCACCATATCTCTCGGGGCGGTGGAGGGGATGCAAGCTGCTCGCATGTGCCCCAGAGGGCGCGAGTGCGCTCCGCGACAAAGTGGATGACACAGGCCCCTGCTGCCGTTGCAATGACGTCAAGGATGCGGCTCGTTAGAGCGTGCTCAGCGTGAATTGTTGATGATATGGAATTGACTTTTTCTGCGAGGGAGCATTAAATCGAACTTCACGCAATGGAGTAGATATATTACGTGCCTCTTTCCTGCCACGCTATTAAGCTCTGATGCTACAAAGCAAACGTTGGAAGTCAACTGTTTTACTTTCGACTCAGCTTACAACAACAGGCAACACTAATACCAGTTTTGATAGTTCCCACCACAAGATTATAATTTCTGAGACCAACAACATTTCACATAAAATTATAGCACTTTGCACACAATAATTTGAATGAACCTCGACCTAAACAGACACAACTTAATGTGTAAACTCATCGCAATAGTTTGACAATAGTCCTAGATATAGTTTCACAATTGCGAAATGTATAATAATCGTCGAAAATACAGGTGTCCCACCAACTATGGACCACCCCATAACTTCCAAATGGTCCACGATATCTAAATGCAGTTTTTCGACGAACATTGCGGAATCATGGGGCAAGGAATGTGCCGTAGAGAAATTGTGTATAACATTTTTAATTGCCTATAATAACATCATAACTCAACAAATTGATATATGTTGATAATTCTTTTTTAAATTAATCACAATTGAATATTCTAGTGAAAACTAGACTGATATAGGTACTCTAAAAACTAAAGAGTCAAGATTTGATCATTTGAGAAAAAGTATTTCTTTATAAATTTATTCTAGACATTTCAGTTCATAAAACTGAAACTTTTAGTGACAGATTAACTATTCTAGTTCATTCACTAGAGCAAATATGGGTTACATGCTCAAAAAGAATTATGTTATTATCTTTAATAGTTTATGATTTATGATATTTGGCATGCATGAATCTGCTGAAAATTCCCAATTCTGGAAAATGCATATGAAGTTCACTTACTTGCTTCCCTTCGAAAAAAATATTTTCTTAAAACCTAAAAGACGTAGCAAGACACGGTTTGAAGCATTTAAAAGAGAATAAAACAGAGCGTACGACCCAATATAAAATACAAAAACACAAATTTTCACGGTTTTTCATCATTCACGATGCTTCATCACGGTAGACAGCTACCTTAAATGAATCTATTTTTTTCGCTAGCAATAGATAGATCATGAGAAGAGGAATACAATGATGTATCATCAGTTAGTATTTTGATAATAATTTGAGTATAAAATTAGACGTTTTAAAAATTATTTATTTAAGGTCGCCTTAGACTTTCTGACTTGTGATTTTAAACTAAACGGAAATTTCCTGTAGTAGCCTTTGCGACAGTCCCCGTTGGGGAAGGTGACCTTCGCGGCGTCGAGACTGTTATGTAGAGATGGGAGACTTAAAGGGGTGGCCATGAGGGATAGAAGCGTAACTCCAGCAATCCATGGTATTGACACGAAGAACATATGAACAAACATCATTTTAACTATGAGCATGAGATACTTGTTTTCCATTGGTTCATCTGATTTGAACTTTTCTTCTACTAAAATTTCAAAGCAACGATAATCGAAAAGAAAGATATAGAAAATTGGGTGCGTAAAGATGATAATAATAAAGGTCATTTTGAAACTTACAAGAATTGAGCTCAGAGCGTTATGGCAGAAACAAGCATTTTAAAACATAGGACGAGAATGAATGCTTTAAGATCTTCTTTATAATACCTCAATTAATTCATTAAATAATAGGTAGAAATTTTCTCTTATTATTTATTGATAAAAATTTATATTTAACACATGTACCAAAAGAATAAAGCAATACAAATTTTTAAATACTCTTGACAGTCTTATCAATGTCAATTTACCAAACTTTAACAGAAATGCACAACCGAAGTTGCGACTGCTAATACTGTTTGAAGTGTTTATCCCTTCACAACCCCATGTGCTGCCATAAACTTGAAAATCCACGGCAGAAGACGGAAGTGTACTGTTTTCTTTTCCATTTATGAACAGCAGTGAACAGTAGTAATCGTATGGTTGCAAGTGGACGAGTGTTCATCTTTTGGCATACTGATGTACGAAGTAAGAAGTTTATTAACAATAAATAATAATATAATTATATGATGAATTATCTCGAGATATTGCAGTTTAAATCTTCACCCAATCATTTTCCTCCTTTACTTGAAATGTGTTTAAATGTTGGCTTATTCCTGTAACCATTAACTACCAAATGGATTCTTGTCAAGTTGGAAAATGATATTTATTATTATCATCTTCCTTACGCAACCATTTTTATATCGTTCTTTGAAATTATGTGTTCTGGAATTTCAATAGAAGACAAGTTAAATCCAGATGAATTAATGAAAAAAATCTCTCATTCCGATCGTTAAATATAGTGTTTATTATTGTGACCTTTGTGTCAAGACCACGGAGTGCTGTAGTTGTGCCTCTTATCCGTCTCTGTCACTCCTTTTAGTTTCTCCTTTCCAGGCAACAGTCTTGACGCCGCAAAGGGCACCTTTCCCGACGACGAGAGTTGCAAAGACCGCTACAGGAAATGTCCATTCTGCTAACGACAACCTAATCACATGTCAGAATGTCTGAATTTTATTCTCAGATTAATATCAAAGTAGTAACATCATATATCATTGTATTCCTCTTTTCATAATCTATCAATTGCTGGCGAGAAAAACATATAGTTCCATTAAAAATTTAGAGATGATTAAATTTCTCAAAAACTAAAAATATAATAGACAATTTCTCTATTGCATGTTACTTGCCCCATGATTGCGCATTGTTCAGCGAAAACTGCATTCCGATATCATAAACCATTTAGAAGTCATGAGGGTGGCCCATAGTTGGGGCACCTATATAACTAATATCATAATTAATATACATAAATGGTTGTCAACAAATAGTCTACAACACTCATGTTAAAATTAATTTTGCATATAATTTGTTTTGATTTTTTCGGAGAATTATGTATTGCTCATTGGATTGCTACCAAAGCTCTGGAGTCAGAATTCTTTGTACTGGCTTTGCGCATTTCGTATATCGTAGATAACTATTTTAGGGCATTTCGAAATCTATGTGACTATCCTTTTATTTTTACGTTAACCGGTTACATTCTTCGCGCATTTTTTTAAATACCACCAGGAAGAAAATGAGGAATGGAAAGTCAGTGAATGAAAATGACAGCCGAAATTGGAGGCTCTGGGAGCTGTGTTCAGTCGTGACGAACCATCAGAGGTATATTCAGTTAACTCAAGCAGCAAACTGTTAACATATGTCTAGGATTTCTATTTTATAATTATAAATTAATTACCTGAATTTCATACCCCCCCCTTTATAAAATAATTTCAGATATACAGATTGTTAATCGACTGTATTCATCTTAAAAATTTATCTGTAAAAACTCCATAAACTTCAAGAAAAATAAGGATCAAAAAAGAAAATTACTAGGTCCCAACTATAATTGTAGTGTAACGCAGTTTTTCTTGATACTACGTAATGTTCAAACAGGTGGTTTTCCGTTTTTTCTCTTACTCGTAGTGCAGAAGAAATGTTTTCATGTGAAATGCAAAAATGGGAGATTTAATTGCAGATAATAATTTATACGCTTTTACAAGTTTATTAAGATGCATTGTGTTCATTAATGGTCTGTATTCTTTAAGTGTATAGTAATCAAATCATTTAAATTATTAATATATTTTTTCATTATTTTGTGCAACATTATATTTGACACTCTTATTCTGAGAGTAGATAAATTTTACAACTTCATTCTGTTAGTGTCAATGCCAAGAGATCCCTAAATGTGATGAAAATATCAAAAATGAAAAACAAAAAAATAGTTTGGAGCTTCAAGTGAGGTGGAGAATAAAGATGTAGTAGAACATAACCCAACTGTTATTTCTTCCATTACTCAGTCAACTATTTTGCTTAATTCTGTACTAGACACTTGGAAATATAGGTACTCATGGTCACATATACAATTGGAATATGGTAGTTATTCATGAAAATTAATGATGGAACAGACTTGCAGACAGTTGCAGAAGTAATTTAGTAGAGGAATGTGCAAATACAATTAATATGTAAAAGGTTTTGCACATCTTTCCTGAAACTTGAATAGGTCACACCATTTATTGATAGAAATGGCTAATTTCATTGAAAATTATTGCTTTTAACTTTGTTTTTAATTTTATATGTACCTATATTTTATATATATATATATATATATATATATATATATATATATATATATATATATATATATATATATATATATATATATATATATATATATATATATATATATATAAGCTTTGTTTACTACAGCCTACAACAATCAACTACAACAATAAAACTTGCCTTGAGATTGCATAGACCATACACATTTTAAAAAATTTACAGTATGTTTCAAGTTTCACACAAAGTGAAACTTTGTAATACATTGAAAGTTTCCAGAGAAAACCTATGTTTATTATTTGGTATTCATTCAAGAACAAGAAAACAGAATGTATTTCAACTCAAATAGTTTTGCAATTTAAGATCATGGAATCAACATATTTGATCAGAAACATAATTACATTAATATTTTAAGTTAAATGAATGAAGTTTTGAGAATGAAGAATAGAAAATACTGCAGCCCCTTCATTACATATATTTTCAAATTAATTAAAATCATTTGAAACATTGAAATTAATTCGCAATGCACTAAATTATATAAACATAATTCATCATGCATATAAAATAAATATACTATCCCTAGTTACCATATGTACCAAGGTGAGTAATAGTACTTTGTATACTTACTAGGACCGATGAATGTCATTGCCCATACCTTCCTTTCCAGAAAACTCTTGCTCACCTAGTCATTAACAAGAGACATTTAATGTTTAATGTTCACACAATTTCTGTTGTTACATATGAAAACAATTGTCTTTGGGACTCACCGGAAATAAACCATCAACGGCAAGCAGGAATATAAATATATTTTTAACACAATTTGAACAACGTAATATACTGAAAATAAGCATTACAAATATTGTTTCACTACGGAATCTACTGAAATTTTACGTAAATCATCTAATATCTATACACAAAATACGTATAAAATATTTCCAAACAATTTTATATTTAATACGAACATCTTCAAATTTACTACAGTATGTACACATTGACACTATACAAATTTTTTTTTTTATTTTATATAATTTAAAGAATTAATACCGTAGTCTTCAATGCTTTTCCATATCTATTAAAATATGTTGTTCTCTGTTGTATTCTTTCACAAGTGAACTTGGCCATAATTCATTAGGTATTTTACCATTCACCATAGATACAACACTGCTTGCATATGACCTCTACTATCTGGGCTTCAGAGACTTACAAAGACTCTCTTTATTATTGGGCAAAAAGCTGGTATCATCCGCATATATGTATGTATATATATAGAGAGAGGGAAATCTGTAATATAGAGGCTACCTTCACAAGCCCACCCAGAACAGTGATGTTTTGTTCACTTCACATGATTTGAGTTGTACATGTTACAAACTGTACTTTGGCCCCCAATACGTCTGTGCAAATTAAAATATTTAAATTGTACAAGCTGCTCAGCAATGAAATTATGTCATTGTTTGGGTTTTTACAATTTTGAAGATTTTTTAAGTATTTTTTGAATGTACTTTCTTTACACTTTTCTACCATGAACAGATCTGACATTTACAAACACATATGAAACACCATGTGTCAGGTAATTAATTTGGTTTACAACATTTCATTAAGAGAAAACATCCAAGAAATGTTTTCTAGACAAATTTATTTCACATTACTCTTGAAAATAGTTAGATTATGTGATTGGAAGTAAAAGAACTGCAAACATTTTCTATAACAAAATTAATAATAATCATAATATTTAAAAACTTGGTACTGAATCTGAAATATACAGTCTATAAATGATTTCATCAATAACAATAAGTGAGTCAAATATTAAACATTGCCAGGTACTTGATGCTCATTGAATTTTATTATACGAGAGTTATCATGAAATTTGACTGTATGCAACTCAGTTGCCCATAAAGGTGTGTGTATGTATGCCTGTGCCTTAAAGAATATTATTATTTTATTTTAATTTAGTGTCACAGTAGAGAGCATTTTAAATAAATTTAATGATACTTTTTATTGTCAGTTCAAAAATCATATTAACTATTCATTAGAAAGTTAATATAATGAAAAAATATTGACAATAGTATTGGCATGTATGAGAATGAATTGTTTGTATCATTGTTTGAATTTAATACCTGTGGTCTTATTCATTGAGGTTACATCACGTGTTTAATTTTTTTTCTTGAAAAATTACACATTTGGTAAACTTTTACAATAAATAGTTCATTATTATTAAATAATATAATAAATAGTCTCTGATGGAAAACACATGTTCACCTGCAAGTTCCATTATCATGAATATTTAATTAGATAAATCAGACTGTCCTTTAATACATTTTCAGTTTAATTCTACATCAGTTAATATCTTATTGGGTTTTATTCTTATGTAGCATGCAATTCAGTACTTAATTGAGCCTGTAAAAACAGTCAATTAAATAAAGAACTGATATTATAATCATCACACATATTTTTCTTGTATCCTACAGGACAAAAATATATCAAATGAAATTGATTTTTCAACAACCCTGTTTTAGTAAATGGTGTTTTAAGTCAACTGACTTGAAAATATTTTTAAATTCATTAGCATTATTTTCATTTGTCATACGAATATTTTGCATAGTACTAAGTGCTCCTTATGCATGATTGCATTAAACAGCAATGAATATTTTATCTGAATATAGGTAATTTTCAGAGAAACATTATTCCAATTACAGAAAAAAAGCATGAGAGTAAAGCAGGAAGTGTGAAACACGCAATTGCATAATATATGGCATTAAAGAAGTATTTATACATTTTGCTTCTTTTGGCAACTGCCAATGACTTGAAAAGGTTACAGCAGTAATTAGCAATTTTCTTCACTTGCACTTACATATTCATGGAAAAGTCAAAAAACTGTGATTTATGCATTTTGATTCTTTTCAAAAATGCTTAAAGTCATAGCCGTGTCAGTATAATGCAAAGAGCTGTTTCAGCAGAACATAGTACTACCAAACTAAGGAAAACATTATCTACAGCACTGAGATGTAAATATATCTCTAATGCACATTTTTCTAGCACTTGGAGCTAAATTGCAATTTTTCAGTAGGCAAGTACTAAAAAATAAAAATAAATAGATTATATATATAATATAATAACATCCATGACAATCTTTCTCTCATTGAAATGTCATTCTTAGTTGGCATGCATATAGAAAGTCTCTTGTCCAAATAATAGCAATAAAATTAACATAAATGAATTCACTGAAACAAATCTCAGGAGATACATTTACAGGTATTGCAGATAGAACTCAATACTGAAACTGGTGCAATTACTATTTTTTGTTTGTTAACTGAGTAAAAATAAATGATAGAAATTTATATTTTTAATCTGATTAAAAATTATACTGTCTCAAGTTTTGTAACATTAATTCATATTCACATGTTTATGAAATTATCAACAAATTCAGAACAATTTTTCAAATCCATAAGGAAATCTCCGTTACCTCTTGCTACTTTGTAACATAAGTCTCAGTTCAACAAGTAATATTTTTTTTCAATCTGACAACATTTAAAAGATGGTAGTTGAAGTTAGCAGATTTTTTTACATTTCCTGAATGCCATCTTAACACATTAATTCTATTCTAAATTATGATTTTGATGACAAACTACAGTGGTCTTGAAAAAATAACAAAGTATTGGATTATTTTAAAAACATTCTATTCTGACTTCAAATATTTGAAGTATTTCTAATCATTTTAAACATAACATAAAAATGAAATTGCATTTTTTAATCTGTATCCAGAACCAGCTTCAATTCCTATTTATTTTAATACAATTGCATTCAAGTTTGGTACTTTCAGTTCTGTGACGCTACCCATTCACTCAGCACTACCTTAAAATACTACCATTAGGTGTAAAAGACAGCGTGGTGGAAACAAATATGATAAGTAAAGAATAGTTGCACAAAATGACCAATCACATCTGTTCCTAAATTACTCTTTCTGTATACTCAGGGTGATGATAACTGTACCTATCATCTGGTAATGTCAATATATTTAATTGATTATTTATAGTGTACAATCATAACTATCACAAAATATATTAAAAACTGTTTATAGAGGTTGCCATGAAATGTAGTTGTGTTTATAAATATGTTTTTTTGATAGTCGTATGTAGAAATATTGCATTTTGTGTTATTTGCTTCTCTTATCCAGTAAATCACCATGTTTATTTCTACCGTGTAAGAGAGGACTTGCAGGTAATACAGGGCTAAGGTTCAAAATCCTACAGAACATATCTAATCATGCACACACCTACTGCATAATCACACCACATTACATCTTTGAGTATGTCTATTCATTTTATGGGTTTATGCTTATATTCATTTTTTTGTAACTACTATCTTACTATTGTTTATAAATATTTACACACTCAAAATATGAACCATCTTTGAAACATACCACCCACTACATATGGGTGTCCTGTATGTGCAATCTGGTGCCCATTAAGAGAGCCATATATTTAATCTGCTTAACATTGAATTAATTTTGCAAATAGTGAAAAATAATCTTGCACCAAGGAGCAAGTGTATTCGTGACCTGCACGAATTCTTTTTGAACTACTCTAATTAGATATGTTTCTTAATTCTAAAGAAGTTACATTTTATAGAAATTTGTATTTTCTTTAATTCATGAAATATTATATTATATTAGTTTTGTAAGTAGATTTCAAAATTGTCAGCTTTATTTTGGTAAATTTTTCTTTGCCATTTGTTGATGTGGCAAAGGTGCACTTCTCGTCATAATTCAAATCAAACTTGGTTTTCCCTTATTTTATTATATGGGAATTTCTACCACTTGAATTTGGTCATGTCAGTTTCTTCAGAAAAGTATGTGTTGAATGATTTCATTGGGCAATATTGAGTTGCAGAAAATACGTCAAGCAGAGCAGTATGTCATTGTTCGCTGTTATTGCACCTTGCATCGAGGCAAGGTGGATTTAGATCTTGAGATTTTGGTTGATATAATGAGGAAATCTTTTACATACCTTTTCTCTAACAACAAAAAATAAAAGTATGTTATCTCCATCTTTTAGCAGCTTAACAGTATTTCCGGAAGCTGCTAATGTGTTGTATCAATAAGGAAAAAGCAATCATTTGGACAAGAGACAGCCAAGGAGCTTTCAGCAAAAGGGGGGTAATGGAATAAGGATATCTGCTGCGCTCTCAAAGTTGGTTGCTGGCACTGTAAGTGATCTGAAATGTGAGCAACGAGAGCTCAGCTTATTCCAACACAAACATGGGGTAAAAAGTAAAGAAAAGAAGTGACGTTTAAAGGGAAGCCCGGGCGGTCGACAACTTTGTTCCACTCCTCTGGGCCGAACTCTTTCAAATTAATTGGTCAAATTGCCTCTTAAGTTTTATTAGATTATTTACTGTGCAGACTACCGTATGCATAAAGGTACATAGCGAAGAAATCTGGAGCGCTCAAGAATAAATAAAGCTGTTTATGGACAAATTCTGATCAAATTTTCACGGGCAACCATGGTTTGTCGAGGAAAAATAGTCTTCAATCCCGGGAAAATTCAGTAATTAGAAACAATGTTTCTGAGCATCTTCCCTAAATAACACGACTGTCGGCGAATTGAACTATTTGCATCATTTTGCCTGCAAAGATGCATTACTGGCAATTTTCACATTACGGACTGAGACGTGGCGTTTTAGCATAATAATGTTTATAATAAATTTGAAGACTAGTTAAATGTTTTAAAATTATTAAGTGAATGAGGAACATTTATTCTATCAAAGAAAATAGAAACTTTTATGGATAGCACTAGATTTGTTGTGTAGGTCGCGCAATTCGGAAGATCACGAATTCATTTTAAATCATATCGTTGTTTCCGAAACATACACACATGAGAAAGAAAACATATCGTAATTGTAAATAAACCAGATCACTATTTCATTGTAATAAATATTTTGTTAATAATTTAACGATTTAGTATTAACGATTTGTATAACTTATCTAATATTTCACGATAATCAAACACAACAGAAATACAATGATAACCAGAACGGTAAAATACATAAAAAATCAATGTAGTAAAGAAATGTAAATGTTCCAAGACTTGGACAGCATACTAGTCCAATGTCTTTGGACAGCATCCCTTTCAAAAAGGACGGATTTCAATTATTTCTCCGTTGTCATACGAAATCGCAGCTTCATAAGACGACCGCAACGCGCAGTCGTGGCGCCACGAGAGTGAGTTAATAAAAGAGCCACCAGATGTCTCTGCGCGTCATGGAGGCAGGCGGTTCGTATTCTCTGAATAATCCAGATAGCGCGCAGGTGACATGGCGCGATTGTGCCTTCGTTCCTTGCCGTTTTGCCTACTAACGTGCAACGCCCTTTCGCAGTCAAGAGAGCTGTCGAACAAAACTAGAAACGGAATTAGCAATTCCAACAGACGTTTATTTCGGGACTTTCTGTAAGTATTCCGTAGGGGATGTACTCGAAGGATCGTCCATCCGTTAAATTAACATTTCAAAAATGCAATATTATATTGCCTTTGAATGTATGAGAAAAAGGTGCCAGTAAAATTATTTTTTTGAGATAATATATCCTAACAATAAAAACTTTAGTTTGAGTACCTCCAATCGTTGTTGTGTTGTCGGCTACCAGTATCAGTTCTACGTTAGCTTTGACTAATTTATTATGTTTTAATACGCCAATTATTTTTAAATTACAAATCCTATTTTTATTTCAGAACAAAGTGATTATCTAAAAGCCTACGCGTTCTCCATTCATGAATTAAGATGTTTTAGATTTGCCTTTTGAAAAAATTTCACGTCCTTGTCAAATATTTCTTGAAAAAGTATCGATACTTAACAAACTCTCATAACCTATATAACATATTTAACAAAACACGTTGAGATATGTTACTTCAGAACAAATGTTTCATTTTGTTACCAACGAATAACCAACCACATCGAAATTCTTGTACACATTTTCCCTAGCAAGTCTGAAAATGCCATACTAATCTTATATTTGCAGATACCGAGCGTTGAAAACTGACCTTTTTGCCATCACACTTTCTTAACTCAGTCTGAAACGTTCCCCTTCAGTGAAATGAACGTGTGCTAGCAGGTCACCCAAATTACGGTGCATAACGTGTGAGATGTGGATAAAACACGCACGCAAATTTAAACGAGATATGAGACCCCAAACATCACGCAATGAGCTGAAGGTGACGACTACGTCAAGACTATCGTCGATCTTAGTGATTTTTGGTGGCTAGACCGAATGTGATTTTTTGCTCAAACAATAAAAAAACAAACAAAGAAAGAAACCATGTGCTGATCACTCTAATGTCACATTAGTATCAAATAGATGGATTCAGTACAACGTTTTCGGTTACAAAAGGGACAGTCGTGTATAGTGGCACATTCTGGTTACGAAAAAGAACGTCGCAAACAGTCGCCGGCTGGGGGGCCGGCGGAGGGGGGCTGAAGCTCGGCGGCAGAGGAGCGGGGTCTCGCGCCGGGCGGGGGCGGCGCGGGCCCCCCCCCGGGTCAATACCGGCCCTCGCCGAGGGCGGCGGAGGCGGTGGGGGGGCGTGGGGGGGCGGGAATGAGGACGAGGTCAGGGGCGCACGTGGAGGAGCAGGAGGAGGGATGCTGGCCGGGAGAGGACGCCACGGCCTTCGGTTCGACTCCCGGCGCGGCGGCTCTGGGTCAAAACGAGAGAGAAAGGGAGGGCCGTGCCGGACGCGTTGGCACGCACGCGCCTGGAATAGAAAGCGGCCGACAGTCCCCCGGCTGTGCGTGCCTTTACCTCAGGGGGAAGAGAGGAGTGAAAGTGAGAGTGAGAGTGAGAGTGACAGTGGGAGAGAGAGGCAGAGAGATTCCGAAGTCAGAATGAGCAGAAAATAAACTCTACTCGTTTAAACGTAAGTTGACGTTATAAAACTACCAAGTGTTCAACACGCTACTGCTCACACAAACTGCCATCTATGTTTTCAGGCTCTTTGTTGCACATTTGTTAACGACAAAATACGCGAGGAAAGATAAGAGGAACACATGTCAAACTACAAAATGCTAATTTTGTAGCATATGATATACCGTTTGTGGGATATTACGTTCAGTAAGACGTGTATCACAATTCCGTTTGTTGTTCATGTTTAATTAACAGCTCATTTTATCTTTCCTTGAGTGTACAAAACAAAATTGATCATAAAATAACATCAATAAAGAAGAGCGTCATTATCATTGATAATTTATATAGAACATACTCGCTGAATGAGACAGTGAATGTAGTGAATTCTCAGTGACGTAGTTGTAGAGGGAGAAGGTAATAGCCTCAGAACTGGAGCATAGAAAAATAAATTGACTGCGAAAGAAGAGATAGAGGACGGAGAAAAATAAGTAAAAAATAATGACTTAGGGACCAGGCTTTGTTTAGTTAGCTCTGATTTCGCTAAAACTTTCCTTCCTCATTCGTATCCTTCTTAATTAGGTCTGATGCCTAAGCTCTTTTTTCTTTTCCTTTTTAAGAACACATTTTTCATAAAAACAACCCCCAACGGTCGAAGATCTAAGATCGCCATGAAGAATAAGAAAATACAAATTCAGGGGCCAAGCTTCATGCGGTGAGCAATGAAGTCGGGGAAACAACTACTTCAATCATCCCTTAGTTGGACCCTAATCTCTGAATTCATTTTTCGTTTTGCTTCAGAACACAAGCAGATTTGAAGAATGGACCTGCTGGTTCAAGATCAAAGAAGAATAAGAGGAAGAACAAGAAAATTAAGACTTAAGGATGAGCATGGATCCTCAGTCTGGTAACGAATTTGGCGAAACCTGTCTTCCTCCTTCATATGTTACGTTCCATTGCAATTAGTTACGCAGATTCTTTTACTTTCTACGGACGGTAGATTTCAAGAGCGGTCCGATCGATACAATATCTAAAAGGACTAGGGTGAATATTAATAAATACGAAAATAAACACTTAGGGTCCATGCTTCCTGTAGTTAGGTTTGGGCTTAGCGAAATCCCACGTGACACATCATTCCAGCTAATCCCCAATTTTGTTTTTCTTTCCTTTGCGTTAGCAGATGTCAAGATTCTCAACATTGATGTGTTACCCAATAAGGCTAGTCCCTAAGTTTGTTTCTTTTCTTTAGTGCAACGGAATGTTAAGCTCTAACTACGCCACTGGTGGATGGATGGGCAGCTGTTGCGAGCAGCAGCAGCTCGGTCGCGGGGGCGGGGGAGGGGAGGGGCGCAGACGAAGGGGGGCAGAGAGTGGTGGTGGTGGGGGGGGGAGAGCGCCTACATCTTGTTGCGCTCCTCGTGCGCCTTCTTGACGATGGCCAGCTTGGAGTGCGGGTCGGAGACCGGCAGCTCGCTGTAGGGCGGGTCGCGGGTTCCGTGCAGCATCAGGGTCCACTCCTTGATGAAGCCAGACTGCGGCGTCTGCGAGTTGAACGTCACCTGCGGACACGCCCATTCCCCGCATTGGTACAACAGGTTTTAAAATTAAACCAGGAGTCACTGGATACATCAAACATTACAGGAACGAAAAAACCATGATTCCAGTCAATTTAAATGTATTCGAAGCAGACGTTTTGGCCTAAATTGTAAGGCCCTCTTCAGTGTCTGAAAGGTCAACATTAACCAATCAGTCAGAATCTTACATATTACACTAATATATAATAAGTATAAAACGTATATAAGTATAAATAGTATAAAACAAAAACAATGAGACAAGGACGTGGTACCTATAAATTTCTGAGGTTATGTTACACCATAATGTAGAGATATAATATAAAACCAGGCCCTTCTAACCTTAAACAATGGTGGTCTAAAGGACCATATTGGAAAGGCATTGAGGAATGCAACTGATAAACGTGGAAGATCCTCTTCCAATTGATATGAGTAGTTTAAGGTATCGGTGCATGTTGTTCGATACGCAACGGTTCAAGGTGCTGTGTATGAAGGTGGTGACAACTTCAGTACAGTAAAACAGCGGAGGTCTTAATGAATCAGAAGATAAAGTGGAGGGGGAAGGGAGCCATGGGAAGAGGGTCTTACAATTTAGGCCGAAACGTCTGCTTCGAATATATTTAAATTGACTGGAATCATTGTTTCTTTTCCTGTAAGTTTTTAAAATTATTTGATGATGCATTTACTTCAAAGTCATTGGTGACAGCTAAATCTGAAATTTTTCTCCATGCTATATTCTTACTCAGATTTCTCCGTGACATAACTTGTGCTTCAATTAAATTAAATATATAATGATTTATAAAAAAAAACAATTATAGAAAATGTTAAATTTTAATGACATTATGTTTTAATCATTTCTTTTTATTTAATGTCAAAAAATGAGCACAACAATAACGACATAACAGAGAAGAAAAATAACATTCACTGTTTACAAGCAAAAGGACGATCTCAACACTAGATCAACACAGATGAAGAGAAACTGGGCAGAAAGCATGATCGAGATGAGAATATAAGGTTAATTTTGTAGGTATTTTAGATCTGTACTACATAATTAAATATGTATTTTCGATACTATCCTATGTTTTTGTGTTAAAAAATTTTGAATCTTTGAAGAACCAAGTGAAATGGAAATAATTCAATTATTGAAAGGCCATTCTGTTATCGTAGTATTTTAATGATTTTCTTCAAAAATCTTGTCGCCACTGGCTAAATCAAAAATTTGAGAGAAATCAGTTCATTGGTGCATCGTTCTCTTCAAAACTATTATTTTTATATCTTAGCAATTACTATCGTGCCGCTCAAATAAACGCACTATAGAAAAAGCAAGTTATCAATATCGAGAAACCGTTACCAACGTAAGTAATACCATTTCTTCATCTTGCGTTTTAATTTTTCTCTCTTGTGTATTTAAGCTGAAATATCGACCAGGCAATGAAATTGCGACTGTTATCATTTATAAAATGTACAAATAAATACTGCGCAAAGGATGATTTAAATTGAGTATAAATGAGCAATGCTAGCCAGTATAGAGATATGTTTGAGTTAGTAGAAATAGAGGTAACCTTGATTTGACAAATATGATCCAGTGGCAACCGCATTGACGTGTCATTTAATAAGACCAATGACAGAAAACTTATTATCTAAAATAATAGAAGAAATAAAACATGATAGATTAAATATATTTAAAATTCGTTTTTAATCAACTCATTTGCAGGGCGCTCAATTGTTTAACCTAAAATAATCCCCTAAAACATAAATAATTTCCTGCGATGACAAGATTCTATCGTAAAGTTTGAGCAACTGGAGCAAGATAGAAACTTGCGGATTTTTGGATATTATTACTTATGACTTGAGAATAAGCTGCCAAGAAAGGTTTTTTTTGGAAAGGACGCTCCCATTAGCAATAAAAATTGAAAACTGACCGGGTTGCTGTAAAATGTGGGGCTATTGGAATATCTATAGGAACAATTCCGTTGTCTTTGCGGCGTGAATTTTTATTTTGCTTTTAGGTGAGTATGTAGTTCGATGATTATGGAAATTAAAATTGCAAAATACAGCTTAGGCTTCTCTAAATTGATTTCGTTTGGTAGTTCTCATGATTTTGTGTGGCGGCTCGGGACAAAAAACTAAAATATTACAATAATTCTTGTATGCCAGCCCCTTTACATTTTTTAGATTATTTTGCAACAACAATTACAATCTAACCGAATTTTAGTAAAAATAAGAGTTTATTGAAGATCTGAGATAAAGATATAATAGATACTGCATAAAGATAGATTACGAATAACGAATCTGAAACCCAACAGATTGTTGATTTGTCGGCAACGGGTCACAGACATTTCTGAACACAAAGAACCTATTCGAGAAACTAAATTGGATTCCTATTATGGACGTGGTCATCACTGGCAATAATACGAAGCAAACAGAACAAAATTACACACGGCGACCCTCGGGGGGCTCGCAAAAATTGCTTTGCAATTCCACAGGGGACCGCGGATTTCAGTTTGAGGTGAATAATAGTTTAAAGGACTGAACGATGAGAATTAATTTTTTAAAGGATATGAAGTCATGAAGATATGGTTAAATCAATGCAATAAACTCAAAGTAAACATAACTCATAAGAAAATAGATAAATATTTCACCCTCAAAAGTAAGTAAATCTCTTACGTCGTGAACAAATGACTCTTTCACGCATGAGATCAGGCCATGCGAAATATTCTCACAACCATATACAGAAGAAAAAGCCAATGCCATTATAATATCTCTAGCAATTGCCCGCTGAACGTCAATCACATCGCCCGAGCATATTCCCAATTCAATTAGGTCAGACCTCATTGTTTTATAGAAAGTTTTAATTCTGTTATAACTGCAGATAAATGCCAACGTAATGTAGTAACATTTTGTAATAAAATCGGTGTTTTGGAAAATATTTAACCATGTTAGAATAATGTTTCTTATCTCTTACTCCTTTCTGTAACAACAATTAACATTGATGTTTTGAACAAATGTTTGAATCCTGGAAACGCGTTCTCGGTTGCGAATGTTTGGACCGGCAGGTAGAGACTTCAGAGGTCGATTTGCTTGCCCAGGCCGAAAGGGAGCGTGCGCGCAGAAAAGGACCACATCGTCGGATTCGACTGAGCTTCAGCGCTTTACTTCGCCTTCACGCTTCTCTTGAGCGCTGAACCTCTCCCTGTCCTTGTCGCACCGCCCCTTATTGCCACCCAATGCCTTCGCCTCCCGCTCTAACCACCGCTCTCTCCTCCTGCCCGCTCCCACCGCCCTTGCCTGCCCGCTCTAACCTGCCACCGCGCTATAGCCCTCGTCCACTATCCTCTCCCGCTCCACCCAACTATCACCTTTATGCGCACTTGATTTATTGATTAGTGATTTCGGGCGCGAAAACTTCTCAGGTTATTAGTCTCGTAAGTGGAGTACATGTTTTAATGCGAGAGGTGCAGGCTATCTTCCCCTGCTGGCTGGCGGGATCCAGCGCTGACGTAGGTTGGTTTACGGGGATTTTCTCCAACCACATAAGTGTAAGTAAGGGGTGAGTATAGTAGAAGGAAGAGGAAGGAAAGATCTCGCGCGGTCACTTGCTCCGACATTCGCCAGGTGTTGATCGGAGAAACCACGGAAAACTACTGATCACAGCAGCTGACCGCAAGAATTCTCCTCCAGACTGCGGAATTCGACTTATCTGACAAGGTAGTGTCGAAAATCCTCTCTCCGCCTTGACTGGAACCCTAGGGCTTCTCGGTCCGAGTCTCTGCAGCGACATCAGTTGATGCCGTGAGCCACCTTGGTGGGTATATCCGTACTCTAGTTCGGCGCCCTCTGCCCCAGATGCCCGTCGCCAGTACCCCCGTCTCACCCTTACCCCCGCCCTAACCAGCGACCCCTCCCTTGCGGCCGACTTCCGCCTCGCCCCCCCCCACCGCCCTTGCCCGCCGTCACGCCCCTCCTCGCCCGCGGTGCGCAAAGCGGGTGGCTCTATCCCTCTTGCGATTGCGGACGCGCATCCAAGTATCGGAATGCGGCCATCACCGGCTTCATTGGCCTAGGTGCGGGTTTGGGGACATAGAGACGTTGAAATGTTCGCGCATTTTAAATTAAACAAGGCAGTGAATATTCTTCTCTTAACCCTAGCAACACTAAGGTATAGAAGGTCCCGTGGATTACAGCGAGGGAGGGGGGCGAAGCTCACCACGTAATGTTGATTTCATTAAAACTTGCGGAAATTTAGAAAAGTTAATAAATTGATATGAATAACAATATACATGTGCATTTTCTAAATCAACAACCCATTATTCAATTTCTGGTGCTACACAAGAAAACAATCGACTTTCCCCCTTAAACACCGTCCCTCTAATATTTTAGTAGTATACATACCTTTTGCGGCTCTCACCCGCAACCAATATTTATAAATGAGGTCCCTAAAGAAAGATAATTTCACGGAGACGAGACGAATTGAAGTTTAAATGTACAAATATGAAGAATTTGTTAAAAAACGCATCTAAATGTTTTTGTGAAACGCAACATTCGGTCGCATTTTTTTACGTCAAAAAAGCAGTTAAAAACTGCGTATGACGTGCTATGGGGAAAGGTGAATTGTGCGCACATTTCAAAATTCTGTGATCCCTACACTAAGTTATACACTACTTAAATTTGAAAAAAAAAGTCCCATGCACTAAAATCTATTTTCAAGGATAAAAAGGCAATAAATTTTGGCTCTTATCCATGTTGTCCATCGGAATAATACTTCCTGCTGCGACAAAATGGAAACGATAAATTGAATAATTGTATTTCCCACTGAATTCTAGAAGACGTGCACAGAAAATGAAGTTACATTTATGTCCAGAAGCAACACAAGGGGCCATCTCAGCATTTTCTCAATGGATCAAGGAAACTGGACGAAAAACCTGATAGAGATGGGTCAAAAAGGAAAATAATATATATATATATATATATATATATATATATATATATATATATATATAATTTATAATCTATGTAGTTAAATAACTCCTAAACGAAGCGTTTTGGGGGCTTAAAAGGTAATATTTTGAGGTCAATGCCTCAAAGAAACGTTTATCACACCATAATCTATAGAATTAAATCTTCTTTAACATTCTATTACATTTTTGCTAATACGACGATTCTCTATTTTACCCTATCTGTTCGGAACTTGTAGAATCTGCAACTGTATGTGAAATTAAAATAATTACTTCATATTCTACCCGATTGAATTACGCGGATGTACCTCTCTGCTCGGTAATAACGTTAAATAAGAATAGTTTGATAAGGGTGTATTGTTTTCTTATCAACTACAAGGAGACAGAAAAAGTGGCGGAGCATAAGAGGGTTATGAGGACAAAATATTCATTACACTATTAATATTGAAATCGTAAGATTGGGAAGAGGGTGGGGTTTAACACGTAAGAGTTCTCGCATTGGTACACTAGTATTATTTAAATAATATAAGTTTGGGTAGAGAAGATTTAAAAAATATAGGTGTTTGAATCTAAATTTTTAGTTTCATATGTCACTCCCGTAGAGATAAAAAGTATCTTAAGTGACAGCGAAAAAGGAAAAAACAGAAAAATCAATTGTAGGAAATCATGGATCTCAGAAAAATATTAAGAAGAAAAAAGGCTTTTAACAGAGTAATAATCATGGAAATTATCAAAATCAATTTTTAAACAGCTTGCACATAGTGTTGTTGTGTATGAGCCACAGGACTCACCCTATGCTTTTATGATGATGCAATATCTTACGCTTTCTAGGGTAAATGACAAGTTCTCCGGGCCAGAGTTCCTACAGAGACAGAGACAGAGACAGAGACAGAGACAGAGAGAGAGACAGAGAGATAGACAGAGAGATAGAGAGAGAGCAGAGAGAGAGACAGAGAGAGAGACAGAGAGAGAGACAGAGACAGAGAGAGACAGAGACAGATAGAGAGAGACAGAGACAGAGAGACAGAGAGAGACAGAGAGAAGAGAGAGACAGAGAGAAGAGAGAGACAGAGAGATAGAGAGAGACAGAGAGATAGAGAGAGACAGAGAGATAGAGAGAGACAGAGAGATAGAGAGAGACAGAGAGATAGAAGAGAGAAGAGAGAGAGAGAGAAGGACAGAGAGATAAAGGACAGGGAGAGGGAAGGGCTCACCTCGAGCGCCCACGTGCCCTGCGGGTACTCGCCCCACGTGTGCGTCGTCATGAAGGGCCACTTGGTGAAGCCGTCGCGCCGGTCATCGTCGTTCACGCGCCGGCTCAGGATCATCGAGCTGCAACACACACACACACCACATCAGCATGCGAACACATAGAGTGATTCATTGTATCCGGGTGCGTCAACTGCTTTAGTCATTAGTCCCGTTAGTGTAGTGCATGTTTGTTTCTCGGGAGATGGCGGTGGTCTTTCCCCGCCGGATGGCGAGATCCGGCGCCGACCTACCTTCGGCTAGTGGGGTTTCCCCCTAACCAGGACTCTTCTACCAGCGGGACACCGCCCCAGCCGCGACAAGCTCAGAGCTCCCGACCGGTCTCCCGGAATATGTGGTAGTGTAGTGCAAGTTAGTATAACTGTGTGTGTGTGTGGATAGGGGTGAGGATAGCACAAGAAAGAGGAAGGAAAGATCGCGCGCGGTCCAGGGCCCATTTGTTAGGGTACTGCTCCGGCATTCGCCTGATGTTGATCAGAGAAACCACGGAAAACTACAGATCTGAGCCGCCGGTCGCTAGAATTCTCCTCCAGTCAGCGTAGCTGACAAGCTGGAGTCGAAAATCTTGCCACCGGCGGGGCTCGAACCTAGGACCTCCCGAGCAGAGACCACGGGACGCAGAGGGTTGGAGCGGCAACGAACGGAGAGAGAACGAAACGAGGCAGGAGCAAACAGCGGTCGTCGCAAAACAGTCCCGAGGAACGCGAATCGCGGGTGAAGAGAAGGGAAGAGGACGAAAGGGAGCGAGATTCGGACGACCGACGGAGGGGAGGGGGAGGGTGGGCGTTTACAAAATCTCGTTAAGCGCAGTGCAAGGAGCGCACAGCGCACACTCAGCCCTTCGGCGTAAAGGCGCAGCGCAAACAGCGCGCCCAGGCCGCGGCGCAAACAGAACACAACACAGCACATGCGGGGCGGAGGGGGCGGGGCCGAATGTGCACACGCAGTTTGACCCAGCGCCGGAATGAGGCACGGCCGCTTGCGCCGGCGGAATTGGTGGAAGCGCTGAGGATCGTAGAGCGTGCGGTAAACTCGGCCGTGCTCTGTGCTGAGTATTTGTATTTTACAATATTTTATTTGTTTGTAGCGATGCTGCAAACACGGAACATTGATAAATACAAGAGCAACAAGAAAACAAAATGAACGATGTTATACCTCTTGTTTGATTAGAAAAAATATGAACGTTTTTATATAAAATCATAACGTTACAAAAATTCAGTAATAGACGATATTTAGAGATGGTGATAAAACATTTAAATCTTACCGCATAAAAAAGAAGAAATTTGTCGTATAATATTGCCAAACTTGAGAAGGATGCAATACTAAACGTAATTTAACAGTATTTACAGTACATTCGTCATCGCGCCTCATCCAAATTTTTGCTCCGTTTTTGTTAGGTATATGGTTTCAACCACAACAACAACAACAACAACAACAATAATAATAATAATAATAATAATAATAATAATAATTTCTAGAATCTACGTCATTTTCTATTCTCTTTCATATGAGCATCGCGATTATCAATTTGGTTTGGGGGCACTTTTCACCTCCTTATTCGGATTTATCCTTTGTTTACTTTCTGTATCAGATATTTAATAAATTCCTACGTGACTCACGATGAAAACAAACTGTAAAATCATGAACAAGTAGGAAGGAAGATCACCAATCGGCAATATGATGAATAATGATCGCGCACATGACATTAAAACACACAAGTACGCAAACTTTATTCATTAATTCAACGGAACAATGATTTTCACGTTTTTTTACGCGGTTGCAGTGCAGGAAGTATTGAAATGGAGACAAAACGCAAGTAGGATAAGAAAAACAAGTTACTACATACTTTAGCATATACGAGCAAAAATACCATAGGAATATAAACGATTTAACTTCAAAGTAGCTTATTTCTGCAGTGTATTGGAAATGCTACAGTCGAATAACAACAGGTAAGGTTTTGTTCATTTATTTTCAATTTTTTCGTTCTTTCATTAATTCACATCCATTTTTTGAGAATGTTACTTTTTACCGTGCTTGCTCATAAAGCACAAAAAACCGTTCATTAATTTGTAATGAAAATGCTAAAATAGCAGCCAATTAAAATGCATTCCTGACTTAACGTATTGGCATGTAAATTAAATATTACCGGAATGTTCATAATTAATACTACGTAATGTAATGTTTTCGGAATTTTGCGCACATAGCAATGTCATTTAAAGAACGAAATAAATTTCTCTTGGAATTCACTATTTTTGCTTTTGTGGTTTGTTTTCGAATTTATGAGGGGAAACAGCAATATACGTGATCCTACAATATTGGATTTGTAGTATGTGTGTGTGTGTGTGTGTGTATGTATATATATATATATATATATATATATATATATATATATATATATCAAACAACGTACATGTTAGGAAAGAAATATTATATGATAACTTCTTTCCCTATCTAAATACTCAACATAATAGTTTTGAAAATTGAATATTACAGCATAATGAACCTGCAAAATAGCAAGTAAACGAATATAAATGAAAAAATCATAAAAAACGTAACTGTCTCCTTTTTTAATAAAATCATTTCTATTGTTTTGATATTACACCGCGAAATATTAAACATAAAATATAAAGAAATGTTTGTAATTCCTGTCAAGAAGTAGTTTAACTAGTGGAACATATGTCAATTTAAATGTAATTTACTTTATAGTTCTCAACACACAACTTTTCAAAACATGAATTACCCACGGTTTGAAACCATTTCATAAATGCAAGGAACGTACTTGTTCACTGCCACTAACTTTTCAAATGTTTGAAATTACGCTAAGAAAATATGTGGAATTTATAGAATTTATTACACTTATTAGAGCATAATTTACAATGTGAGACTTTTTGGACTCTCCAGTTTTGAAGATTTAGTGTTTTGTAGTATCCCAATTCAAAGCACTGTTGATCAGAAACGTGAAGAAATTTGAAATCACTATAAAATATTTAACTAATTGATTTTCAGTGCAATTTAATACTAAAGATCTCAGCTTTTTCTTTTTGTCAATGAACACAATATGTTAGTGTTTACCAACGCACAGTACAAGGCCAATAGTATGAAACGCACAGCTCAATGGCTTGTGGTTGAGTACGAAACAATTTTCATTCTGAAATGATTTACAATATTCATACAGTTCCCGGGGTTGGTTATTATTATTTACTATTTGGAGTTAATTTTAACCAGCTATTCAGAACAGGATAAATATTTATATTACTGTTGTCTGCAGTACAGATCTGAATTAGCCATTCGAACAAAAAGTCTTTGTTATATTGGATGCGACAATACGAGGACCTAGCGCTTCTAGTAATTGAGTTTTTCGTGAATAATGTAACTGTGGATTGAGGTTAATGAAGGAAAATGAAGACTAATGCCACGGAGTGCAATGGTGTCAAATATATTTACTGTACCAGAGAGAAATGTTACTTTTTATTATAGGAGTACGAAAATCTGCAAGCGTACATGTGCGACTAACATATTTTGAGAATTGCTTGGAAATAAATGTATTTATCAATTAATTAATTTATAATTGAATTCACGTGAGAAGAAATCATTTTATATATGAATATTGACTAAACAAATTAATATTGTTGAATAATTACGGAGAAAAATAAAAGGAATAACACGATTCGAAAAATGCTGCAATTTGAGATTCCGAAATGTTGCCCAAGAATTGAGAGAACAAAATATGTCTAATATTTGACGTACTGAATGATACAAACGAACACTTTACCATGCTTTGTAAGAAATGTAATGCGACAGTTTACTTGTATCAATACTGAAAATATTTAATATGTTTATGTTATGAACCATAACATTTTGTTTGCAACATAATATATATTTTATTGCTGACAATATTTTCGAAAACTGATTAGTGAAAAAGTTTGCAAAAATCGAAAATCTTAATAGTTATTTTTATTGTGCTGGGCTGGAGGGTGAGACTAATTCAATTTGCGAAATAGACATTAATTTAGTGTTATCTTAAGCCTAATTCTTTTGGAAGACGTCAATTTTACTATTTTAAACCCTATTATGCAATTAGACATGACATACTTTGCAATGAGATTAATGTTTTTTTCTAATTCAATTAAATTATTGCTATATTTACAACACGAAAAAGATCTAGTAATTGAAATTGAAGCTACGACCACAGACATGAAAACATGAATAAAATGAACCCCCGCAGCGGTTGGGAAAGTGGATGAAGCAGGAAGTGCAAAAATGAAATTGAAAGAAAACGGACCATTGTATTATGTTTATAGTACAGGTCAAATTGAAAGGACGAGAAGGTGCAGAACGGTTCATTTTTAGCAAGAAAAGCACATTGTCGTGTCCTAAATTAGATGAAAAATATTTATGTCATTTTGCGGAGAAACACCTTGTTAATGCACTGCAGTTTTTTTTTACTATTTCACGTCATTTACAATGAACGAAGATTGCGAAAAGGAATACAAGCGCTCAGGATATTATTAAAATGTTACCAAATAAAAACGTTGCCCCTATTCCACAACGTCCAACTTAACGGAGAATTTAACGTCCTCCCATACAGCTCTCCTCCGTAGTTATTTCATTTCCAAAATAATGTGGGTATCCCAGAAACCTTCTAACTCATTAGTTACCACCTCCCACACATTTTTTCCACATATTTTACATACATTTTTTCTCGTTCACAATTAAATGATTAGGTTGTCTATTATGAATTTTTACAATGAATTGCAACAATTAGGAATTGTGAAAACAACGTCAATTCGCCTACCTAATCATTGTTTAGCAGGAAATG
Organism: Teleogryllus oceanicus; assembly: GCA_964035755.1. Taxonomy (NCBI): domain Eukaryota; kingdom Metazoa; phylum Arthropoda; class Insecta; order Orthoptera; family Gryllidae; genus Teleogryllus; species Teleogryllus oceanicus. The sequence goes on along the minus strand of CAXIVR010000002.1, from coordinate 242,785,935 downwards.
GTTTCTATTTTCCCAGTGTCACAAGGCCTCGCCCTTAATAAGATGTAATTGGCTAAATAATAAACAAATATCCATATTTCTTCTTGATTGTCAATATATGTTTGCAAATAAAAGTATCCAAAGTGTTTTATGACAATCATTTATTTCAGCAATTGCACAACGTTTCGTAACTAGACTGCTGGCCAGCTAAAAAGCCGAACTAACGGGACAACTTTTGAAAAATGTCACTGTCGGATGAGAACATACATTTATACTCGATTTAGGGTAGTTTCGATTCGTTTTATGTTGGCTAAAGTTGTTGCCAACCGTCACACAAATACCCTGAATATATTACCTTCAAGCGGTAGGGACATTTTTTAAAATTTAAGTTTGCAATGAAACAATGACTACTTCCGTAGATTCCGCCAACATTCAAAGCCATCCAAGTGAAATTGTGTTAGTTTACAAGTGTTGCTAAAGATTTGCATTTTGCGTTTTGGTACTCTTCGTTCTTTGCGTTTTATCGTTCAATTTATTTATTTGGTAGTACTAGGCGTTTTTCAGTTTTATTTATTATTTTCCAATTGTTTTCTTTAGTAAAAATAATAAAGTTAATTGAAATAGTTATAGTAGTTTATTATTTGTTGTTGTTAAGTGTCCCTTCAGTATTTCTTGTTTTAAATTAATTATATTATATTTATTATTATTTTTCTGAATTCATTTTAATTATAACTGGAAAATAATGGTAAGCCTAGCAACATCTGTGTCTATACTTAATACTGAACCTTTCAAGATAACACGTTTTCAAAGACTGTCTCTGGTAACAATGGATAAGTTATTGAAAACTTACTTACACTAATGATGATTTTCATTATTTTTTTGAACTTACTTTTAAAAGCTAATGAATAATTGAACAGATAAATGAAATGGATGTATTTGCATTGATATTGACATAACTGGACTATTAGGAACATTTCATTAGATCACTTAAAAACTACCATGTATATCACGTTAATTAACTTCAATAATTGTAGTATTTATTTGCGTTCAATAAAACTCATTACTACCACTTCAAAACGTGAAGGAACTGTTGACACACATCTCAAAAGCATTAATAACATAGAAGTATGACCGCAGATAACTTTTGAGGTTGTATTTTTCATTTGCACTTGACACTTTTTAACACTTCTTAAGCTCGCAATAGTTGATAATGATAATTCTTAATGAACTAAATAATTATTCACAGAGTTAATATTCGTTTATAGATGAACATCTCTTTTTAATTCTACTGAAAAACGAAACATGTATTATTGAACAGTGGACAAGATTCGAGACCGCGCGAGGATTGTGAATGAGACAACAAACAAAACAAAAGCGAGAGACTTGGTCAGAGTTATAGTTTCATAAGTTGACTATTTTGACTGGAAATCTTTCAAGCTGCCATATTGCGAATTTAGTGCGGCCTGATACACGGCCTGGAGTCTAGTTTTGTTACATCATCAGGCAACAATCTCTCGGAAGTGGAGATATAACAATCCAAATAGACTTATACTTTTGAGACATTCGTAGTGTTTGTGAACTATTCTAGTAATTACACTTATTGATATGTAGAATAACGGTTTATGTGTCCCATTATTTTAGCACCTAATGATGTAACAAAACTAGTTACGAAACGTTGTGCAATTGCCGAAATAAATGATTGTCATAAAAAACTTTGGATACTTTTATTTGCATAAATAAATACCCCCCCAATTCGAATAAAAGAACACAATATAGGCAGCATAGGCCCATTCTGCAGCATAACTATAAATAATAATAATAAATATCCCTCCCCCCAAATTAGAATAAAAGAACACAATATAGGCAGCATAGGCCCATTCTGCAGCATAACTATAAATAATAATAATAATAAATATCCCTCCCTCCAAATTAGAATAAAAGAAGGCCCATTCTGCAGCATGAGCTAGCTAATCCTTAGGAGCGTGAGGTGGGCGTGGCTCACCGCGTGCCCATGGGCGAGGTGAGGAAGAGCTCGACGTCGCCGCGCCGCGACGCGTTCAGCGTGATGACGGCCTGCACGTGCTCCAGGTAGTTGACCTGCGTGTCGGCGCCCTGGCAGGCCGTCGTCGCGATCTCCAGCAGCACCGGCCGCCCGCTCGACACCTCCCTGCGCATGCGCACACGCCTCGCCTCAGCGCACACGCACCCACACGCGCGCACCGGCGCCACACTCAGCAATCCTTGGTCATTGAGGAGCATGAACATTACAACACTTTTTGAATTTTTTTTATTGCTATTTAATGTCGCTTTTCAACTACTAAGGTCATATTGCGACTATTCTTAAGGAACATGGGGTAACAGAACATGGACATGTACAAACATCCATTCGAACCCGTGACCTTTCAGATACGAGGCAGCTACGATCACACTTTGCCAATGAATATATTGAAGCAAATTTCATTCAACAAATGACACATGTGAAGTTTGCTATGTTTGGTAGGCATCTCATTTATTCATTTTCGTGATGTATGATGATACGTGGCCAGTCTCAGGTCTGCCCTTCCGTCTTACCACGCAAATTGGGCTGCCATCTAGGAGAGAAGGGAGGAATCACTGGGGCGAGACAACAAGAGGTTGAAATTGAGCTGAGAGGTGTCTTTTAAGCTTGAGAATCTTTTAGATGCAGTATATCTACAAAATGGGTCACTTGGCTATACTTCCCCTCCGAAAGAAGGCGTGCGAAAGATTTTTTTTTGACCTTATCCGCGGCCTCGATCGGGTTTGAACCCATCAACTTGGGTATATGATTCTGATACACTCACGGTTATTACTAGTTATCATGGGATCGTTCTTGGCATTGGATGCCCTCCAAGAGATTTCGTGTATCCGCCAAACACCAATGTGTGATGAGTTGCCTACCAATCAGTACCAGATGTCACATATGTAAATGCGTTGTCTGAAATTTCTCTGCATTTGCTCATTGGCAGATATTGATCAGCTTCGCCCTCTTACATGATCTGAAAGTCGGGAACATTTATTCTGAGACACATGCGCATATAATAAAAGAAACTCCACAAATTCAACAATATAAATTATAAAGTAATACATGAATAATTTATTGTGGGAATTAAATGGTTAAAATCACACATCAAGTTTCTTATTAATGCTTTTTATAACTGTGACTTAGACGAATGTGGGTTTGAAATGTATTTTGCAAATAGCACCTGTTATGACGTAATTTAAAAAATTACCCACTGAACTTCGTGTGATTTTTTTCATCTCAAATCCACAATAATTTTTTCTAATTGTGTTATAACTCACCTTCCGTATAGAAAAAGAATTGAGTGATATTAAGTAATTCAACAATGTCTTACCACTATTATACATTTTTTGCTGCTGGCTCCTAGATGTTGCTGAATAGATTCAAAACTAAGAATAGTTTATTATTATTTTAAAATTACGTCACAAATTCATTAATGATAAGTACATATTTTAAATGGTACACACACAAACATTAAAGAGAAAAAAAACAAGAATTTTAATATGTTTTCCAATGGACCACGGCCCTTCAGCCCGGAAGAAATCTTTGACTACAACTCCGGCCGTGAAAGCCTACATTGTTTTATTAAGCATTTTAACATTATTTTTCAATCACACCTCGACTCTTTTGTGCTAATTGCTAAAGAGAAACAAAATACAGCAAAATATATTTTTGAACCATATGAATTAGATTCATAACAACCATACCATTGTTTCCAATCGACGTGTTTTCCCGTTTTTATAAATGTGTCCAGTAGTTTACATAGAGATGGACTCATGGTAATAATTTTTTTCATATAATACACACGTACGATAAACACAAGTGGTATTATCTGTAGCAAATTAACTATGGTTAGTACATAAATAAACAATTATATAATTTTCAAAAATCTTACGTAAGAACTACCGAGAAACTTACACTGCATTACTTTTATTTTATTCAGATGCTTAAATAAACTCCTTAATAGTCTTAATACGTTACTTAAGTACCACTTTATCACTAGTGGATAGTAATAAATTGTTGCCCTTTGGAGAGGAGATCTCTTTTCGGAGGTGTCGGAACTAACCTGGCGTCACCTACCAAGGCAATTTGAAAACGAATTTACAAAAACAAATGGAATAAAATGAAATAAAACATTAGAAAAATAGATGAAAAGACTTTATCTACTCGAGAATAATACTTCACTCAGTTTTCGTCGGACGTGAGTCCGTATTTCGTATTTTCTGGCGCTTCAGAAGCTTAAGTCATTAGAACCATGAGTGTAGTACATGTTATGCCCGTAAGTTATGGTGTTCTTCCCCTATGGAACTGAGATATACCATGACCTAGAATTGTCCGAATAATATTTGTCTACTTGATTATTATTACTGTCTTTTGTCTAGGGTGGGGAAGAGAGATGTTGCCACAGACACGGGGGACAGACACGTGACCTTGATCACAAGAAAAAAACAACAGCAAAAGTAGACGACACTAATCGCACAAACGACTAATAACCAAACAAGTAACGGTACCAAATGGCGCTCCTCAATTTGCAGATTCTTCGCGCTGTAAAATGTAATTTTTCCTTAATAAGCATCAGCAACTCTGCAGTGACATCATCAGAATTTGAAGCCTCTGATTGGATAACGGAACCTCCTCTCTCGTGTCAGCCGGTGTCTGTCAAGTGGACAGAAGTCTTATTCGGACAATAGATGTCGGCTGGCTGGAATTTCCCTTTTCCGGATCTCTCCTAAGCGAAGCACAGCCCCAACCGGGACCAGATCTAAGGTCCAGACTGGTCTTTGGGTATTGGATGTTCATACTGAGTTTTGAGAATGAATGTATTATTTTACGTGGCGACACTCAGGCCATGAGACCTGCTCTTCCGTCTGATCACGCAAATTTCGTTACGCTCATTTCACCTACTAGGTGAGAGAGAAGGTATTACTTGGGCGACGAAACAGGCAATTTGAATTTAGCTCAAAGGCTTAATTTAGGTTTGAGGATCTTTTACATGCAGTAAATCATCTAACATGGGACAGCCGGCTTTACTTCCCTTCCGAAGGAAGGAGTACGAAGGATATTTTCGCCCTTCAAAATCCATGCCTTCGATCGGGTTTGAAACCGTAAACTTGGGTATAACAGCCCGTTACACCATCGCCGTCTCCAAAGCTATCTTAGGAAAATATATTTTCATCGTCTTTTATAATAAATTGCAACCTCACTCGAAACGCACTACTTATACCACTAAGAAAACACACGAAGTTCGACACACATACAGCATCCCATTAGCATATGCCACATTCATGTATTTGCTCATTACCATGCTCTGTACATAAACTGCTACGTGTGTAATCAAGATATAACAGCAGATTCACAATATTTCCCATTTAAAGGAGAAAATGAAAACAGCCTCGTTCAGCCAATATTGCCCCTTTCTATGTCCAAGATACTTAACACAATATTATTTAAAAAGCTTAAGCTGAAAGAAAACGAAAGTGATATCGAGGAATTCATGTGAATACTTGGAATAACAGTACTAACGTTTAAACAATAATTACAGATTACAAAGCAATTGAAAAACTCACTACTAAATTTCAAGTGCCGATATATCATACATACTGTATTTTGAAAGAAAATTAATGCATAATAAACGTACCTACTAATTGTATTTTGTATCTTAAAAGAAATGTAATATATAATTATACTTGCTCATAATTTATTGTAATAGCTGGACAGATTGTCTAATCCATGAACAATTCTCTAAAAGAAAATGTCAAAAAGTAGTCGTAATTTTAATATAAAAGTTCAATAATAAATTCCATACTAAATTAAACCACAAGATTGGGAAAAGTAGGACGACACAATGCATTTAACATTACATCAATCAAGAAAATGATACAATTCTATTTTATTTGTTCGAAGATCAGGTCACTATATCACGCTTTTCTAGTTCGCAATAGTATTAAACAGAGTTCCAATAAAAACGGCTGCATTTTTTCCTTCCGTCTCTCGTGGAGCTGACAAGAACCTTCTTGGAAAAAAGAAGGTTCTCGTGCGATGGATATAGTGACAGAAACGAAACGCCCAATAAAATTCTCAGCAGAGCGGTGCCTGGTAAACAAGTCTGGAGGCACGTAGGCGTTCGTGGTGCATATTACTCCATAAACCACTGGCAAGAGGAATGGAGCGTCAGAGACAAAATGTTGCCCAAGGAGCCAGGACACGAGGTGAGAACATCCTCTTGAAGAAACTGCGCGGAATACTGCAGGAGAAATGGAATTTTTGATTCGAAGAGTTTTACTGCATCTTCTCTTCATAACAAACTTCCTCCAGAGAGATTCGCGAAGATACATTACTCATTTCAGAAAGGCTACTCTCATACTTTGTCATACGCTGCATGGTAGTGATTCTACAGAGATTAGTTCAGGATCATCCAAGGTAATTACAGAATGAGTATAATCACAAGGTCTACTTCACTACAAACTTAACAACGCATATGCATTATAATAATAATAATTATTATTATTATTATTATTATTATTATTATTATTATTATTATCATCATCATCATCGTTGTTACAATTTTGGATGACATGAGGACTTATGACACTGAACGACATCGTAAATAGTTGTTTATGCAATTAGTTTATAATGTTATTTTATTGCACGAGTTCATGTTTAAATTTGTACGAATGCAGTAAAGCAACATTATAAACGAGTTGAATACGGTATTTTTTTAATAGGAGCATTATAAATTTATAAGAAAATCAAACTTAATTTTGCGAAACAACTTTCTTGAGACGTCTGGGGTATTTGGCATTAGTGCAAGAAATCTTCCGTTCATCGCTATCTCCCCATAATTCTCCAGCTGCGATTGGCTGAATGTGTAATGATGCAACCCCTCGTGCCGTAAAATCTAATACGTCATCATTTGTGCCGTAAGATACGCTTCTATGGGCGATTTCTTGGAACAGAAAAGGTCGTTTATAATGATAATATACAAAATAAGTCTTTTTTCTACTCCCATTGTATCATAATGATAGCTGCAACCAGTTGCATAATGATACTCATTACGGCACAGATTTCATTATGATACAGGTTCTTGACCAATCACAGAGAAGTTTACAAACCTAGTATTGATAATTAATCATTGAGAATCGTTCTAGTAAATGATTCGTTGGATTGTGTATACTAAAATTGCATTTGATATTATATTATGCTTGTTAGTTTTAATTTCTATTATTTTTAGTCATTTTTCCGAGGAATATAAATCAAAATAAATTGTATCGTAATTTCACTTTGATTCTATTTGACTAGCGGAGTACTCCCTCGCAGGCGCACTGGTAACCACAGCCACCTGTGGCAGCATGCGAGGGTAGGGTTAGGTGGCCTTAGCTGAATCCTGAAAATCAACTGTCACGAAACGATTCAATGTAAAAGTTTAATTTATAAAAAAATCATAGGAAACGTACCGTATGAAACTCGACATAAAGGGTATTAATACACTCGTGTGAAGTTAACAATACTCGCTCATTCCTCGTTTGTACGGTAATCCCATCATTACATCATCGTTTCATAATGTACACGGTAACACGTTTTCAGATTTTAAGAAAAGACTAACTTCACGCACGCATAGCAACACGCAGCAATACGTTTAATTCTGTACCACAATAATTCTTTCAAGAGATATAAATGTGCCGTGTCTGGAAATATTGCTAGGTGTAAAAACACATTTTCTGTTGATTACACCTTCCATTACTAAAGTGGTAGACAGAGCTTTGATTAGCTGCTTGGCGTGGGACAAGTAGAAAACGTTTCGTGTGTGAAGTGAGGGGAAAGTAATGATTTTGTAGGATTAAAAATCGATATGAAAACCACTAGGCCTACATAAAAACGTGTAGTAGGATAATGATGTGACAAATCACCTTTTACTATAATTGAAGGAAGTATTGTAATATTATGGTATACCATATTATTTCAGTATTACCATTCGTCTACAGAGCAATAGATATTTACATATAAAGTATATAAAAAAAGTTACTATTTCATAATGCATTTCATAAATAGCAAATATTTAATGTCAAGCGGTATCTTCTTTAGAGCCTTGCCGTCGTTCATGTCATCTGTGTCGTATCAGTAATAAACTGAGTATGGGAATTCAGCGGGGACGCGCCGTATGAGAATAAGCGGAATAACAAATCAAATATTTTCAGTCAAAATTGGAACGGTTTGGAATTTTTTCCGAGTTCCAGTATATTTTGTAATAAAACCACCGACGGTTTTCACAAGGCCTACGACTGCAGGTTTTTTTCATTTCTGCTCACACGGAAAATTAATACAGAATTTTCTTCTATAAATAAAATACTGCTTCAATTTTGACGATTAAAAATAAGCATATACAAATTACAATTGAAATAAAGATCATTTTACGTCTCGGATTGCACAGATGTGTTGAAATGACGTAAACGAATGTCTTCATTCTGGACGTAGAGGAGGGTGGAATGACTCGTTCCTCTAACTAGTGAATGTAAGTACTGTTATCTCTAAATTACGTTGTTCGTTCTCACGATGTAATGGACAGTGTTCCACTTCTTCAGAGCGTGCTGTGGTGAGAACTGGACGTTTCGTGTGTCGAGTACGAGGAAACTAACTTCATTCCGGGGTGAGAGAAACAAATAGCGAGCACAGCGGAAATTAAATAATGAGATCTTCGCACGCGCCTGTCCGTGCAACGCAGCAATGAAAGAGGAACTTCTAAAAAGAACTGGCTCGTCAAAGTTCTTCTCAAAATTGTACTATTAAACTCACGGAAGACATTTTCGTGGTAGTCTTGAGAATGCATTTTGTTGGCACTTGAATTGTACAAATATTTACGCAAATCGAAAATAGAAATTAGACAACTTACACCAGCAGTAATTGTTGCCAACCTGAAACTTACTTCCTATGACAGCATAACGCTAATGTGTCTGCTTGGATGACTGTCTGTTCGTAGGTGTAGGCAAAGCGTCCGTGGCTCCCCTCCTGGCGGGCGGTGCGAGGTGCCAGTCGACAGAAGCCCCGGGTGCAATCGGGGGCTGGGCCAGGTGTTGGTGCAAGTGGCTCGGCTGGGGGCGTCAGCTCGGAAGGGGTTCGCATCAGGCGGGGGGGGGGCGGCAAGCCGAGATTCCAGAGACAGAAAGAGAGAGACAGAGAGACAGAGAGACAGAGAGAGAGAGAGAGAGAGAGAGAGATGACCAATGATAGAATGGAAAGAGGAGCAGAGAAGATGAGGTAGTTGCAAAGTGCGAAGATCACATCCAGGTGGAACACTGAGAAGATCACTAAATATTGTTAAATTCTTTGCTGTTAGTCGAAACTTATCCTCATTTTTAAACACAATATTTTCTTTTAACTGCCGTAATGTTGACGTCAGTGCAAAAGCAGGGCACAAACCAGTCAGTGCGACAACGGCAGCAAATGGTCGAAGAGAGGGAGGCAAGCAAGAATGTCAGACTAGCACAGGGAGGTATGATACGAGGAGAGGGAATGAGGAATAATGAGACGCATTACGGTACATTGGGAGATTGATTTGGTACATAACGGCAGAGAAGGCGAGGAAAGCAGAGAAGCAACAGATTCGAGAAAAAGAGAGGAGGAATTTTTCCTCTAGGTATCTCCCCAGCGGCGGACCTCACCAACTGTGACAAGCTCTAAGCTTGTCACAGTTCGAATAATATACCGAAGTCATACCATGAGTGGGGTAGTGTGGTGCGTTAAGTGTGTGTGTAAGTTAGAGAAGAGAATAGGACAAGAAAAACAATGGAAAGACGGCCTGCGGTACTTTGTCCACTGGCACTGCTCCGGCATTCGCCTGATGTTCATCGACCGGTGTATATCGTTGGAATGGAAGGGTCAGTGCTAGGAGAACTAGTGCGAATTGCCTGGTGGATGCGAGTGTGAGGGCGAGGGCGAGGGCGAGGGCGAGGGCGAGGGCGAGGGCGAGGGCGAGGCGAGGCGAGGCGAGGGCGAGGGGGCGAGGGCGAGGGAGGCGAGGGCGAGGGCGAGGCGAGGGCGAGGAGGCGAGGGCGAGGGGCGAGGGCGAGGGCGAGGCGAGGCGAGGGCGAGGGCGGAGCGGGGCGAGGGCGAGGGGCGGGGCGAGGGCGAGGCGGGCGGGAGGGCGAGGGCAGGGGCGAGGGCGGGGCGAGGGCGAGGCGGGCGGGCAGGGGGGCGAGGGCGGGGCGAGGCGGGGCGGGGCGAGGCAGGGGCGGGGCGGGGCGAGGGCGGGGGCGAGGGCGGGGCGAGGGCAGGGGGCGAGGGCGGGGCGAGGGCGGGGAGGCGAGGGCGGGGAGCGAGCGGGGCGGGGCGAGGGCGAGGGCGAGGGCGGGGCGAGGCGAGGGCGAGGGCGAGGCGAGGGGCGAGGGGCGAGGGCGAGGGCGAGGAGGCGAGGGGAGCGAGGCGAGGCGAGGGGCGAGGGCGAGGGCGAGGGCGAGGGCGAGGGCGAGGGCGAGGGCGGGCGAGGGCAGGGAGGAGCGAGGCGGCGGCGAGGCAGGGCGAGGCGAGCGCGCAGGGCGGGCGGCCGGGGGGACACGCGCCCGGCGACACGCCCGGGGCAGCGGGCGGACAGTGCGAAAGCTGAAGGTCGACGTCGCGACACGTCGAAGTACGGCATGCGACATGGCCCGGGCCACGGCCGCCACTCGCAAAGGGCCTTGTTTAGAGTATACCCCCTAGAGTGCGATTTTTATGCAGCTGCCTCTCAAGGCCTGTTTTCACAGAGGCATTATCACTGCAATTCGCGCTTCTCCGTCGTGCCGATAGATGTTGCATGATCGTGATCGCATCAAGCAATGCTTGATAATGCGAAATCTAGCGGTACGACCGAGAATGATGCGAAACGCAATGACAACCGTATTGTGAAAACATGTCTAGAGAAGCAGCTTTATAAAAATCACACTATAAAACAACAACAACCATAAGGCAGGCGCGCAAATTGTATGCTTTCCATGAGAGCCTCGATACCTACAGACGTCTCTGGTACATCATTGATGTTAAGGTGTTCTACTGATGGCAGTGACACTCTTCGTGTCACCGTGGTATGCCACAAACTTCTCAGCGCAACTAACGTCGGAAAACCAAACTATCAGTAGTAACTCGGCCTTTTTCCGATACTGATAGCGTGGTCCAAGCCAGCAGTAGGGGGTTCCAGGTATTTAAAATGTTTTGATCCAGATTGGGAAGCACCGTTCCTGTGTGAATATATTAGTACATAGGCAATTTGTTTAGTGTGTAATCAATTACATAAAAAAATAAGTGAAACACAGAAAACATTGAGATTGATTATGAAAACGTGGTTTGGTGAAGAAATATCAAATTTACTACCACGCTCGAGACAACAATATAAGTAAAAATGTAAATAAAATAACAACAAACGATCTTAAATTTGTTTATCTCAACGCAGCCTAATCGTATGTCACGTGTAAAGGTAAAAAGCGTCCAGGTGACTACCTAATGCTCCCGTGTGGCGAGGTGATCCACTGCGTGGAGGGTGGTTTGGTCGTGCTACAGACTCCTGCTGGTGGCATCGACCTTGACATCAATGTCCTACATCGCCCGCCGCTGGCGCCACTCCAATTCGCACCGCTGCGCGTCGCTGGACACGGGAAACGCGTTGGCCCCAGCGAAGCATTTCAGGCAGCGCGGAACATCCGAATGGGACCAGCAATAATTTATTGGGCTAACGAACTAACCCTGTTTCCATAAATGGAACACGACGGAATAAATGAGACACTGAAGATAGAAAGTGACAAACTTCGAACGGAAAACTCTGATTGGATTTAAGTTATCTCATTAAAAAATAATTGAAAGCCTAATTGAAGTAAACTGAAAGGGAAATAAAATTTAAGACAATTAATGGTTTTAAACAAATTAAATACTTTTTGGTTTTTGGGATTGGAACAGAGGAGATCTACAGAAGATTTACGAGGTTTTCGTGAATCACAATGTTTCATCCTTTTTTGACCCTGTTTTTCTGAAGAGCTTGCATCCAAACTATTATATTAAAATTAAATACCCTGAGAAAATAAATAATGATGTTCAACAAAGTTTTGCATCAATATTTAATATGCCAGTCAGTCATTTCATATTTTAAGTCAACCTCTGTGTCTTGATAAACTCAACAATGTATTGTTCATACAGCAATACAACTTTTTATATGGCAACATTAAGGTTTATATGTATCCTGACGATGGCCGAATTTTCAGTGACGAAACTTTGGGATAACTAAAGAATAATATTATTTATTTCATAAAGTCTGTTAATAAAGGTCCATGTTTATCACGATTTAATATGCGACTCTAGATCTCTTTTAAAATATTTTTACTATCGCAGTAGGACATTATTAAGTTGGTATCTATTACCCAAGATGTTAATAACGAAGTGAGTGTCCCCTTCTCAGATTCTGCGAAAGAGAACGTTGTTGGTAACTGGACAGCTATCATGTCACACTCATACAAAAAAGTCAATAGGTACCAAAACGATTGCATTTATACAAATTTACAAAAACTTGTTGAAAAACCTATATGACAATCCGATTATCCAAATACTTTGGCAGGAATACTTTTTAATACATTCCATTAATGAGAGGAAAAGATGTATTAACTCAGCAATACTAATAATATCTGAAGAGCATACCACTTTTCCTTTACTATCTACATGTTTAAAACATTAAGCTTTTTCAACTGAATCAAATTTCGTATTTCTCTTGATATGAAAATTAGTACGCCCTAGATGTGTTACCATCTGATTTTAATTGTAGGTTTTGTAGAATAACCACTAAATATAACAGTATCTTAATATTAATAATCTGTGGTCTTCTGTTCATTTATTCGCTTTGTGTAGACGTTCTAATCAATCTATCGAACGCAATCATCTTTTGTCATCTTGCGAGCACGAGAATGACTATGATTTTGTTTTTAGGAAAGGAGTGACAGCAATTTTCTATTGTTTCATTACTACCATTCAATACTTTAATACTACCATTCAAAAAATTAATGTTTGAAAAAATTGGTCAAATTTGGAATTAAATACTTCCGCCTACAAGATCACGACTCTCCGTAGGAGACTTAGAGGAAGAATTGATGCCTGTGCTATGCCTCTGACCGGGAGGTCGTAGGGTTTGAATTCCGACGCTGGCAAGATTTTCGACACCAGCGAGATAACTTGGTCAAATTCAGCCTCTACCTGAAGGCGAATTCTACCCGCGGCGGGATGCTCAGATCGGTACTTTTCCGAGGTTTCCGAATCAAACCAGGCGAATGCCGGAGCATTACCCTAACAAATGGGCCATGGACCTTGTGCGATCTTTCCTTTTTGTTCCTTGTCGCATCCTCGCCCTTTCCTTTCACACACACTCACATGCACCAGACCAGTCTGGAGCAAATAGCTTGTCGCTGCTGGGGAGCGTTGCTCCGCTGATGGAAGATGCTTGGCTCGAGAAAACTCCCGCTAGCCGACGCGTAGGTCGGTTCCGGATCTCGCCATTCAGCAGGAAAGGATCATCGCCACCTCCCGCGATAAAATATGCACATATCTTACGGGACTAATGATTTTAGAAGATGATGCGCCCAGATTCGCTAATTAATCGATCAATCAGAAACGACCATCGTAATGATTGGTTTGATTGACTGATTTTTTCGTGTTTCCGGGCGCGTCAACTGCTTTGGTCATTCGTCCCGTAAGTGCAGTGCATGTTCGTTCTTGGGAGATGGCGGTGATCTTCCTCCACCTGATGGCGAGATACGGCGCCGACCTACAGTCGGCTAGTGGAGTTTGCCCCTAACCAGGACTCTCCCACCAGCGGGGCACCGTCCCTGCCGGGACAAGCTCTAAGCTCCCGACTGGACTCCCGGAATATGTGGTAGTGTAGTGCATGTTAGTGTGTGTGTGTGTAAGGGGGAGAGGAGAGGACAGGGAATGGGAAGGGCAGATTGCGCGCGGTCCGTGACCCGTGTGGTAGGGTACTGCTCCGGTATTCGCCTGGTGTTGATCGGAGAAACCACGGAAAACTACCGATCAGAGCAGCAGTCGCCCGCTAGAATTCTCCTCCAGACAGCGACTGAATTCGACCTAGCTGAAAAGTTAGTGTCGAAAATCCTGCCGTCGTGGGGAGTGGGAACCTAGGACCTCCCGGTCAGAGGCGCTGCAGTGACATCAGTTGATGCACTGAGCTACTGCTCCCGGTACCATCGTAATGTGCTGTGGAAAACCGCAGCTTCAGTTCTTATCTTCGCCCCGTCCGCCACTATTTAATTTGTTCATTCTAAAGACTCACGTTCTATAATTACTACGTAAATAACTAGTGGTCTGGTGAGCTAACGAGCTGAGAGCGAGCTAATGAGAACGAAATAACGAGTTTGCCTTCAATGGAAGTCATGTGTAATTTGTCGACAAAAAATGAATATAAAAGTTGTACGTCACTAGAGTTGGCGTGAATTGTCCTCTCGTTCTCTTCTGTATTTTAAATGTTCCCCTTTTAGTAAATTTATAAAATTGTTAATCTTTTATTTTATCACATGACTAACATCTGCTACGTAGTTTGGTTTATTGTTTAAATTAAAATAGAAGACCATAATTTCCTTTTATATAAACTCTGTCACTCGCATACATCGCTCTTGGAAACAAATGGAGAGAAAAAATAAATGGAGCTGATGTTGGTGTAAATTAAATATTTATAAAAAGAAATGTGTTGATGCAATTTTTGCTATCGAGTGTCCTTCCATACCGTGTATTGTTTGTACAATGTACAAACTTGATCAAAAATGTCCAAAAATAGTACATTTGAACTTGTACAAATAACATTTGTACATGTACTTGCGCAAATTACATTTGTACTTGTACTTGTACAAAAATGATCACAGAATTTTGAAAATGTGCACACAATTCACTTTTGCCCATAGCACGTCATACGCAGTTTTAACTGTTTTTTTGACGTAAAATAAATAAATAAAACTTGAAAATTTGTTGGCACCCCTAGTGGACAGTGAGTCTTTAGCGTACGATTGAAATGTCGAGCAGAGTCCGATATTTTGAAATAAATGTGCCAAAGTAACTTGCGTACGAGCCACGTAAATTAATGTTTATTGAACTTCATGAAAATTTACAAGTATGATATTCTTGTAAAAATTTACAAGTATATACTCTCGGGACCATTGACAACAAACGGCTGCCAGTTTCATTCACATGCCACCGGTATTTTGTTCACTCGCCTGATGTTTTACTTACTATGCAGTACTCGCAATGGTACTTTGGCGTTCACGGTCAGCAAAGTATAACTATCCAAGCATTTAACACTAAAACGAAGTAGTGGTTTCCATGCATGTGTGTTGAACTACAAATAAACGTTCAATACATATTTATGATTGGACAAGAAAACTGCCCTAACAATTTTGTATCGTATATCATAGCCTCAAGCTCAAAAAGTTTAAGAATAGAAACGATATTCTTCTCTTTGATCAACACATGGTACATCCTGATGCTACCATTCCATGGCTGCTAGCAAAACAAAAAAAACATACTTCGGTTGTACAAAAATGATATTGAATGCTGTTCGCGGAACAATAAAGTTGAATGTTCTCGTTGTTACTGTCAGCAATATTTGTCGTAAAATTCTGCGGAATTGGAAAAGACAAACCACATGGAGAGACCGCGATTCGAATTCCGCAATCCAAGAAATACACTTCATGCTCTCGCACTTGGTGATGTAGTAATGTAGTTTTAAGCCCATGGGCAAAAGAAAAGCGATATAGTGTGATATTCTCCCAATCAATACAATATATACAGTAATTACGTTAAAATCTCACACTTGGAATCAAAATGATGTTTCTGGATTGAATTCCTAATCACTTAAATCTTTTAATATCCTAGTTTGCTGTGACGTGAGGCTGTACCTCAATGAACACAACAATCGTCAAAAGCGTGGTATGTGGACTAGTGCGATATCCTTCTAAAAGAAGAGATTAAACTCTATCTTGATATGAAGTGAACATTAGTTTCATGGTTGCTTTGGCTTTATGGATTTTAATTAGAAAAATCAAAACAGAACCTTCATCCTGTACATCATCAACTCCCATTTTATACAAGTTATCGATTGGTCAGATAGTAGCGACCCACTTTATCATTATATTAACTTGATTGATTAATTCGTGTTTACGGGCACAACTGCTATGGGTAATAGTTCTGTAGCGTAGTGCGTGTTTTTATCACGGAAGGTGGGAGTATTCTTCCCTCACTATTCGGTGGTATAACGGTCAGCGTACCGGACTGTTGTACCCGAGTTTGCGGGTTCAAACCCGATCGAAGCCGTGGATTTTTAAGGACAAAATTCCTTCGTACGCCTTCCTTCGGAGGGGAAGTAACCAGACTGTCCCATGTAGTAGATTTACTGCATGTAAAAGATCCTCAAGCCTAAAAGAAGCCTCTGAGCAAAATTGAGATCCGCCTGTTTCGTCGCCCAAAATAATACCTCCTTTCTCCGCTAGGTGGTGAAACGAGCGTAGCAAAATTTGCGTTGTTAGACGGAAGAGCGGGCCTGATGGCCCGAGTCTCGCCACGTAAAATAAGGCATTAATTAACTAACTGTTTTGTGAGATCTCGCGCCCTTCATCATGTGAGCTTTTGGGGTTTTCTCATACAGGTATTTCCCACCAGCCCAGCGCCCCAGCCGGGAGAAGCTATAAGCTTCAGACTCTGCTGTCATGTGTGCTAGTGTAGTGCATGTAAATGTAGCTGTCTGTGAATAACGGCTGAAGGTAGGACAAGGAAAACATAGGCACGGTCTCGCGCCGTCCGTTCACTGAAAAAAATGCAAATCTACGGATGTGAACACCCGGTCGATAGAAATCCCATTAAGACAGGAACTGAAATCAAAATATACGCGGATGTCAAAAACAAAAAGTATGAACATAATTTATAGGTTACATGTCTGGGTATCCTTCGAAGTATTCTCCTTCCCATCACACACATTTATCTCAACGGTGTTTCTATCAGTACCGGTGGGATTCTTATGTAACGTGCTTCAGCTCCTTCGTCCAATGTCCCTTAATCACGGGAATAGTCTCAAAAAATCTTCCTTTCACGGGCCTTGAGTTTGGAGAAGACAAAACCAGAGAAGCAAGTTCAGGTGAGTAGAGAGGGTGTTCACATTTCTGGCCTTGCGAGGAATGGCATCCCTCAGACGTTTCAGAAATTCAGTGTTGTAATTCTGGTTCCCTCTGGAGTCTTATCAGAGCTACGCTTCGTGTATAACATCCTTAGCATAAAAAAACGGATTTCACCTTGACCTTAGGTCGAACGTTTTTGGGTTTCAGGGGCGTTTCACCCATTCACAGCAACGATTTCATCATTGTTTTAATGTTATAACCATAAACACATGATTCATCACATGTTATGATCCTTGACAATACGTTTTTCATCTTCTAAACAATTAAGGAGTTCCTGACAAAGCGGGAGACGATAGAATGTTTGTGCCTCCATCATAAGGCGCGGCAGAAATTTCACAGAAACGCGATGTATCTTCAATTTTCGGGTCAAAATATCGTGACTAGATCCAACTGATTACTCACACTCTTAAGCAAGATCCTTAACAGTCAGGCGTTGATTGTACCACACAAGGGTGTTGATTTTGTCGATCGACAGTTGACGAGGAAGAACATTTATTATCTACTATGGCCTGTCGACCATCCTTGAAAAGTTATTTTTACTTGCATTCGCTTCTTAGCAATATCACCGCAAACCCTTAGCAACATCACCGTTTAGCATATCAAAAGTTGCACTCGCATATTTTTCAAGTTTAAAATAAAATTTCACTGCTAGTCATTACTCCTTGAGATTATTCATTCTGAAATCCACCAAACGAAAAAATCGCACTCCACTGAAACCATGTAGCTAACAAACAAATGAAGCAATCTGGAAATGGCGTCATGATCAGGTGATCTGTTCAATACTAGCAACATTAAGCAAATTCCCCTTAAATGAACTGAAGCCGCGCAATTCAAACAGTGTCGTTTGATCAGCCTTTGTATTTAGCTAGTATAGAAAATCATGCACTGTCTGGACTCAAACCCTACAAATTCCTTTTGAGAGCATTGCAGTGAGCATTTACAACAAGCTAGAATATATTACACAGAGCGGCTGACCCTCCTGTTTCAGCGCTCTTGGTGGACGCTCGGCAAACTAAGGGTTTCTTTGCAGTCAAAACACGAAAGTTGCTTGATGGTGGCGTGAAAAATTGTTGTACTGTATCGACGTGTTAAGATATTATTTATATTTTGTTGCCTTTTTGGTTATATGCATTTAAATTATATTAGTGGTTAGAATAATAATATCACGATACTTTCAGCATGTTCGGTCATAACTGTAAAAATTGAAGTCGTGAAATCAAAAATATATCATTTTCACGTGTTCCGTCTTATTTATGACCTGTTTGTTAGATTCTTATTGCAATAGCATTGACTTTGAGGCGTTATGTATCAATAAACTTTTAACAGCTTCCATTCTTATGACAATAGCCGATGTAGCAAGCAACTTGGTTTTTATGTTTACCAATTTCTCAATTCTTTCTCCTTACATATTGTAATTTCTTTCTTAAATTATTGCTTTTTGGTCGTGAAACACAGAATAAGATGATTTATATTACGAGCGGCCAGCACCCTCCCGGCCTCAACCAGCGCCAACGGAATACTAGAATTCTCTGTTCCTCCAGAGGGCGCTGCTTTGACGGCAATAAACACGGCTTCAATTTTCTGCGAAGATGGAGGCGCTTCAGTCACTTTATGTAGTATATTATAGCTCGTTGCAGTGACAGCAGTTGATGCCGTGAGGTACCTCGGCCATTTTATAATATCTTAAGACTAAAGGCAGTCAACTTGATGTCCAGGAAGACATGAGGTATACTGTAACATTGCTCAATTTCAATGTGTATATATAAATGGAGAAAAGTAAAATTTAAGATATTAAAAATTTTTTTTTCACCAAGAAATCATTATTGAAAAAGGAAACTTGAGATCAAGAACAACAGATTGGCAAAATTTACAAAGATAGTTGATAGGCGATAAATTAAAGACGAATAAATCATAAAACACAATTTTAGAAACAAATAACATGTTCATTTCCAACAATCTGTTGCAATACTAACTCGAAATAACTAGTAGCATCCTAACGTGATTTACGTTACTAGGCAATCAGCACCATTTCGAACCGACATTCCAATGTAAAGGAGGAAGAAAACACTTGTTTTCTTCTCCTGAAAAATTGTGTTCCATGCTCAGGTCGGGATTCCAACACGTGCCCTTTCAAGCAAAGGTAGCTACGGCCTTTCAGCCATAGCGACCTCGGCTCTCTAGGCAGGTAACATATATTTATTGTATCAAAAGGGGACATAATATTCCATACTTTCTCCACATACTCGAAATAACTGGTAGAATTGTAAAATGATTCACGTTTGTAGCCAACTAAAGTAATTTCTGATTGGCATTGCAATGTAATGGTGAAACGAACGTCTTGTTTGCATCACCTGAAAAATTGTATTTTGTAGCACTCTAGTAGACCTGGGAAGGCTTCGATGTTGAAATGTATTACACTTCACACGCTACTGGGCACGTAATTTTTATCCACGTTTTACGGTGAAAGACTTGCTCGCGAGTATGGGTTTGTGCCAGTTGTCAAATATCCTATTATTAATAAGTTCTCCCTCAAGTTTGGGTCTGCATTCGCTATGATTATATCTCGGAGAAATTTGATATACTTGTCCGAAATAACGTTCAAGAAATAATTCCCGACATTTTACAATCGCAGGGGTAGAATATGCAGCCAAAGCTTTTAATACTTGAATGTGCGGCGGGTTGCGTAGAGAATTTGTTCAGGGGCTCTTGACTCTGTATAAACTCATAAAATCAACGCGCGGCTATGTGCAACAGACAAATACACACTCCCATTGTACTATTCCTATATTCTTTGCGAATGTGCAAGCAATGAGTTGGGGAAGTCTTGTCGCAATCGGATGAATGGTACGGCAACACATAAAATCGATCGGGTTTTTGTCCAGTTTTCCTGATCCATTGAGCAAATGCTGAGATGCCCCTTTATTTGCTTCTGGACGTAAATGTAGCTTCACTATGCGCACGTTTTGTTGAACTTTCCTTTTGCTTGTAGTGGTAGTAGAGCTTAGGGTGAGTTTCTATTCTGTTAACAATACAGAAAAATCGAATCTGTTTGTTCCTTTACCGTTAAAAATTAGTTTTCTATAATTTTGCAACGAAAATATCTAGTTTTTGACGTGTTAATCCCACGCTTTTTTAATTTTATTGTTGTTGTTGTTATTATTATTATTATTAATAATATTATATTATTATTATTATTATTAATAATATTATTATTATTATTATTAATAATATTATATTATTATTATTAATATTATTATATTATTATTAATATCATATTATTATAATATTATTATTATTAATTTTTTTCATCTTTCAACTATTAATAGTTAAATGGTTGGAAAGGGATTCTGAAACTCAAGAGAGCGTGCGCAGATGATTTTCTCCCCCATACGTGACACACAGCTTTTGACTGTTTTTGACTAAATAAATAAATAAATAAATAAAACACAAAGAA
The DNA here is from genome assembly GCA_964035755.1 of Teleogryllus oceanicus. NCBI lineage: Eukaryota > Metazoa > Arthropoda > Insecta > Orthoptera > Gryllidae > Teleogryllus > Teleogryllus oceanicus. The sequence continues at coordinate 242,765,285 of CAXIVR010000002.1, read as the reverse complement.
ATATAATTTTTATGTATTAGATTTGCCTTTTACGTCACAAAACCTCGAAACCTCATTCCGAGAGTGGCCAGCACGTTTGGAGCTTTCTTCGCCGAAGGGGCTCGGCCGCACTAACGAGCGCTCCGTTGAGGTCCGCGGACGTCATTGCGTCGTCTTTGTGCGAGGGATCGCGTGGCGGCTGCGTGCGCGGACAAAGCACGCGCGTGCGCACGTGACCCACGCGCACAAAGGGCCCGCCCACGCACGCTCGCACGCGGGGCGGGCCTCGCTGCCTCCTCCTCGTGTGACGGCACGCGAACAGTCAGCCTCAGGCACTCGATGAATAGGAGCATAGCGCTCACCCTAATCGTCTGTGTCTGGCTGGAACGATGCAATCAATGCGATACCTTACATTGACTGACAAGATTTTCAGACGGTTAATTGTAAGAACAATGTGTGTAATTGTAACAATATAACACTGTTCAAGTGAACTTTTTTTAAATTCAATTTGGGTACACAATTCCGCTTTTCTGTCATTTGTAGATTTTGTATATCACAATACAATTATACTAGTATTGATAGTCGTACAAATATGGTTCATATTGTATCACGTGTGCATTCTTTAGTGTTCTTAGTTATATTAGTTACACTTTGGAAATAAGTACGGCGTAATTTTCGGGAAACAACCGGTCTGCATGCCAATGGACGTTGCTCAATCCAGTTATTTTGCCTTTTGCGCGCCTCGCCTCAATCTCCCACCGCCATTGGGGTAATACAGTGTTCCTCACGTGAACAGTCGAGATAATTTGAATAGGAAGCACTGTAGAGACTCGGAGCAATTCAATGTATGTGCCTAACAAGAGATTGAAATTGCTTTATGTTGTTTAACTTTTTCGTATATCTAAATATCGTAATATCTAAAAATGAAACGAATTCCAATAAATGGTTTAACGTGTTTAAAGGTGCCACAACCAACTAGTCTTTTCGAAACGATACACGAATATCCATAATGCCGCAAGAGTATGAATGGATAAGTGCGGTCGTAATAGATTGCAGTTTCGCTTCTCGTGGTCCCTTGTCCTAAATACATGCACGGCGATTCATGGATAAATTACAATGATCTCGTAGAAGACTGTTTGATTGGTTTCTTTCTGTTCCTTTTCATACCCACGACTTTACCTTTCATGCACAAGTCCACATATACATGGCATATTTTCTTGCATGTGGTTTTGCAGGAAAAATTAGTATTATACGATTCAAAAATATCGGTCCATTTGACAAAATTTTAATTCATATATACATTTTGTTGTATTGCAATAAAAAACTAGTTCTTCCTTATATTCAACGATTCTCACGTTCTTCAAATGCAGGTAGAAAGTCTTATTTCTTAAATTTTATTTTTTATTATTTTTACCTTGCTCTAAAATTACAATTTATAGAAATCGTATGTAGCGGACGTAACCCTTGTGAAAATATAAAGATATGTACTTCTACTTGTATTAGTCAGTACAATAGATACAAAATTCCGGAAGTTTCACCCCAGGAGGAGCAGCCCTAAGCCACACAATGGAGTCTGGAGCTTACCACTTCCCTTCCTCCTTCCACACCGCCGACGCCTACGCCTCGGCGCACTTGTAATGCCTCCTGCTTCCCACGTGAGCAGCCAGTCTCACTTCACTGAGGAGTACAATAGGATTTCTGAATGCCATGCATGTGCAGAACAATACGAGGTATCTATTACATAGAATACTGTTGTGGAATATTCCGTCTGTATTGTTACGACACGCTCAAACAATAACACTTTAGAAAATATATTACGATCGTCATCGATTCTAGAGTACGAACATAAGACGAGTCAATTTTACCAGGAATTGCAACATTCTTAATGTTTTGAGAGATTATTTCTTAGGAAAACTGATTCCTTTATTAAGTATGCCATTCGGAACAGATGGAGCGCCTGTTGGGCGCTGTCACGGTTTTGTAAACCATTTGGTACAATATGTACCATGGTTGTTAGCAAATCACTGCATCTAACGTAAATATAGGTGCCAAAAATCTGGAGTACAGATTGAATCAATCTCTTCAAATCCTCCTTAACGTAGGAAAGTTCGGAGTAACGCATTGAATTCTTGCTCATCTGCGCAGTTGTGTGAAGAAAGGGTAGTGAACGTTCATCGAATACTCCTTACCCAACATGAAGTTCGCTGCCTATGAAAAGGATTATGTTTCAGCCGAATTTTCTTTCCTTTACATTTTCTGGCGCTGTTTTACAGCTTTTGAATGTTAAATATCCCATTTTAAAATAAAATTTAAGCAAATGGAAAATAGATATTGCTAACTCAACAAATCTATTTTCTAAATTTAATAAGGTTATCTTGCTAAATTTAAGCAAATGGAAAATAGATATTGCTAACTCAACAAATCTATTTTCTAAATTTAATAAGGTTATCTTGTAATCAACATGCATAACATACAAGCATAACATATTGCATAACATACAAGAGGACAATCTAAATTTAAAAAAGGCCAAGACCTTCACTGCAGCTTTTCTTGCCAGAATTATCCTCACGAAACAAAAGATGGAATGACGGGAATTTTTCACAGCCAATTCCAAATTTTCAACATTTTCCCACCCCCTGAAAATCTAATATGTGAAACATAATACTCGGAATCTAACTGGCATATTTACTTTTCTAGAATTATTATATGCATTTCTACAGTCACAAGTAGAGACTAGAAACATCGCAGTCACAATCATATTTATACTATTGTACGATCAATTCAACAGCTTTCTCATATATTTAATGTGAATAATATTGTTATTTCTAGCTTAATAGTTTTAATTAGAGAAAATCTCAATCTTTAACATATTTGGCAACATAAAAAATTAATTTTCAAATGTATAAACAGCCAACTAACGTTTAAACTCAGAGAAATTACGGAATTCTCTCTTCATTTAATTATCTTAATTATTAACTCTAAATTCGATTATCAGAGACAATTATCTGAGCTTGTCTTATTGTTAATGAATAGTATTAGCGATTGAAGTTCACTCGGTATGGTTGATTTTTGAAAGACATAACCGAGATACAACGTATCCGAAACCATTCTTTAAAAACCCACAATAACAAAAAAACCTGAACCGTAACCTGACACGAAAAAGTGTGAGAAAAGGAGAAAGACAGGAGCGCCGCAGAAAACCTACAAAAGGAGAAAAGGCTGTAAAGAGAGGGTGTACGAGCGGTGAGAGGGAGAGCGACAATTGCCATCCTCGACCAACTCCTCAAAGAAGAAAAACACTCTTTCTTCTTTGCCACACGTTGCTGTTGGTACTGTATACATTGACACTAAAAACCTACGCTGCAACCTTTCATCAGACGCTGAACTTCGTCCAGAACAAAGATGATCTTACGGGTCATATTGCAGGAAGCACAAACAGCTGGGAAGAGACGGTTTTTATTCCCGAGAACAATGATGAAAGTTTTTAGTAAATGGTATTCTCTGTTAATAGATCTCAATTGAATTAGCATTAAATTCTAATTACCAGAATTATTGTAAATAATGTATACTTTTACTGACGCTTAAGTACGAAAAGTCTCTAGTTACAGGATAGGAAAGAAACTTTTCAAATGAAAGTCAAACATTTGGGTTTAGAGATTCTGATAGAGAATTATTCACTTCAAAACCCAGAAAGCTAATTAATGTGAAATACTGAACAATGCTTTGCTTGAGTTCCTTCTCAGCAGAATTTTTGCCAAATTTATGAAACTTCAAACTTCTGGCAATCTATTGGAAACTTGCGCGCCTAACATCTAGTACGATTTTGCCAACTGAAATGAAATCGAAACCGTTTTCAAACTTGTATCCAAAAAACAACTACGCTATATAGTACCTATTCGAAAATCAAATGCCAACGTATAAAACATTCTTCCAACTTTGTGAATAGGCCAAACTTCAGCCTTTTCCCTTTAGCTACAACATAGTTTCGAGTGTAAAAGCCACGGTAGGAGTCGCTAAAGGTGCGCCCTCCTTTGCCGACACCTCGGCTAAGAACAAAGCCAGCCGCCGTCGGCGAGAAACTCAAGCAGCAGCTCTACCGAAGCCATTGTGCTACTAATTAACACTGCACGACCGTGCGGCACTCAGCTGAAGGAGTGAAAGCGAGAGAGAAAGAACTAGAGAATACGAAAGTGTGAACAACACCTCTGCGATTTTCAAGTCAACTATGATACTTTCAGCCGTTAACCCTGTAAAGAACGTTGACTCTGTAAAGGGGACAGATACATATATTACTGAAAATATTCACCATACTTTTGTAGGCGACCTATAGTAAATTCTGACATGAGCTACTCCGAATATAACTTACATTTGTTTAAATATTATCCATATTACTAATTGAGAATATACGCTTAAAATGATTGAAAATAAGCAGTCTCTAGCCTAAAAAGAAGTGTTAATGGTTTTGTAAGATTATTGTTTTTTCATTTAAGCATATGAACAATGTGCAGTTAGTGAAACACAAAGAATGTGCATATTTATCCAAAGCCGGGCAACGCCTTATACGACTGCTATAATATAATACATGATCGTGATAATTAAATGACCCAACAATGTAGAGTTTCTTAAGTTAGCGTAAATAATAAAATTAATTAAAAAATTGTGGTTAGGGAAGACGATTAAAACATTCAGCTACACAGATCAGAGTCGTTTCGTAAGACACATTGTAGCGAAGTGCAATGAGATGGTGCAATGGAGAGATATGGTTTATTTCCACTGTAAGGAATTTCAGACTTTTGTCTTCAGTTTACTGTTAATTTTATATCTTGCGGCGGGACACGATTAATTTGCAGATATTTATTAGTATTGCTGATTCGAAAATATTTAAAAGTGATAATGCAATGTTGTTTGAATAGAATAGATTACTGTCAGCACACATACTTTGATGAATTCTTAATCTGTTACTAAGAGCAAGTAATAATCGAGTAAATAGTGTAATTATCAAGTCAGAAAAATAAGCAATCCTTGACATCACCTTGTACAATATATATGAAACTTTTGACGTAGGATCAAATATATTTTAAACCACAAATTGATTCTGAGTTTCAAATGCAAATGTTTGAATGACGAATAATATTATATATATACAATTAAAAAAAATTTTTTTAATTTTGTCAATGGCAGTTCTTTTCTACGAAATATTTTACAGACAGTACGCAAGAACCACAATGTGCGAGAAAAATCTAAGGTTACTTGATCCAATCGATCCCATTCATCTGAAGACAGATGCTGAATGGACGATGAAGAGCCAATTATTCCAGCGAGAAACATGAATTGGAGATCAGACAGAGTAGGCAAAATTTCTAAACAAACGACGATAAAGAGAATTAATGAAGTCACAAGAGAAACAACGAAATCAGGACTTAGAAGATGTGTCGTTGGTCATAAGATCCAGTGTGCGTGAGAGGCGACTAATAAAAAGTGAGACTGTCGTGTGAGTGGAGAACCGAGCGAGTATTTGATTTCATTTATTTGGTCAAAGAACAGTAAAAACTGTATATGACGTATGGGAGAAGAATGTTGTGTAAGGTTGGGGTTGGGCCGAGGGTACCTCGTTTAACCTCCTCCACGAGATTGCAGAGTTAATTCAGGACAACTCCTTCCACTGCAGCTACTATCCGGGAAGTCCTAGGGTTCGAGTCCCCACGGTGGCGGAATTCCCAACTTTAGCTAAATACTTATAGCTCGACAACTTAGAAAAAACAAAAACATAATGGCGTTGTTTTCCTGAGGAGACGTGACGAAGCCATCTCCCTCTACTCCCGAGGGGGAGTTCAGTTTAACGCAAAGACTGGCTGCAACGAAAACTGATTCGGTCTGGCAACTTCGTTCTCACGCGTCGACACTCTGAGGTTCGGGGCTTCCGTCAAGGCCAAGCTGCCTTCTCCCCGCCCACCGAGGACGGGGCGGCGGCGACAGGGACGGTTCATTGATTGTTAGTGATTCCAGGCACGTCAACTACTGAACTCTTTCGTCCCGTACTGTAGTAGTGTAGTGCGTGTTTTTCATCGTGAGGTGGTGGTGATCTTCCCTCGCTGGATGGCGAGATCCGGCGCCGACCTACCAACGACTAGCGGGGTTTTCCCTAACCAGGCGTCTCCCACTAGCGGGGAGACTCCAGTCGGAACACGTTCTAAGACCGATCTCCCGGCATGTGTGGTAGTGTAGTGCATGTTAGTGTGTGTGTGTGTGTGTGTGTGTGTAAGGGGTGAGGATAGGACAAGAAAGGGAAGGAAAGATCGCGTCCGGTCCGTGGCCCGTTTGTTAGGGTACTGCTCAAGCATTTGCTTGGTGTTGATTCGAGTAACCATGGAAAACTAAATATCAGAGCAGCCGGCCGCTAGAATTGTCCTCCACACAGCGACTGAATTGGACCTAGCTGAGAAGCTAGTGTCGAAAACCCTGCATCCACTGTCAAGACTCGACCCTAGGACCTCCCGGTGAGAGGCACTACAAGGGCATCAGTTGATGCACTGAGCAACCGCTCCCGATCCGCGACGGGGACGGTGGTGGCGGCGGCACCTCCGCAGATGCGGAGGTTGAAGCTCCAAGAGTCGAACTTTCCCCTCCGCCACTTTTCGCGCATGCGCAGTGCAATTTTTTTTCTAAGTTACCTACTTATAGTGTGGAATTCAGCCTTCCCCTGGGGGAACATTGTGTCCGATTGCTCTGATCGGAAGTTTTCCGTGGTTTTAGCGATCAATGCTAGGTGAAAGCCGAAGCTGAATTCTAAAAAACGAGTAACGGTCCGCGCGTGATCTTTCCTTCCTCATAGTACATTTCATCTCTCCCCTTCAACATACACACCGGTATTTGCGTGCACTGCACTATCACATACAACTGAAAGTTAGTCGGGCGCTTAGAGCTTGTCCTGACTGAAGCGGTATCCCTATAGGGAATGTACCTTGAGAAGGAACTCCTGCAAGCCGACGTGTATGTTGGCGTCCGATCTCTCGTTCTAGGAGGAAGGACCACCGCCATCTACCGCAATATAACAAGCACAAAACGTACGGGACTAACGACAGTTAGCACAGTTAGTCAGTTAACAGAGTTGAAACACCAATCGACTTATCAATGAAGACGCTGAGGTATGCTGGCTCGCCCCCGCCCAGATCCCTCACATTCAACCGCTACGGTGCGCCTCATGACTCTATGGTAGAGCTACTTCTACGACGCAGATTATGATCACACACCAGCCCCGAGTGAGTACATCACTGCACAGGTGGCGGCGGCACCGCATATTGTCGTATGGAGAGATTCGCTCCTCGCGCCGTCTGTCTAATATTTTGTAGCGAGCTAACACCCGTAACTGTAAATATGTAGAATTGAGAGCAAAATACATAGAATTTATATTAGTCTGCAGAGATCCACCATATACACAAAACAAGAAATTAAAAAAATGACGGTCGCCGAAAATCAAAGTAGGTGGACTGGAGAGCGTGGGTAGGCGACGGTCGATCTTTGTGATCGAGTCAGGTAAAAATGAAAAGGAAGTCAGCGGCAAAGCATGAAAAGAGGAACAAGGTTTTGAAAGGAAACAAGGCAAGGTAAATATTGAATAAGGAGATAAATAAATTAAGAATCAAAGCGCTGATGGAGTTTAATGGTGAGCCCCAATGAATACTAATAGATTGAGGAGGATGACGGGCGCTAGAATAGGGCGGTGAGTAGAAAAAAAGGAGGTCAAGAGAAGGAAATGCGGAGAAATGAATGACGGAGGTTCGTTAGGGTTGACGACACATTGCGAAAAAAGATGACTTGTTGACTGGTGGGATTTGGTAGCAACAAGCTGAAATGGAATGAGGCAAGTAGCGATTGGTATTCGTCAGAGCTTGGGAGAAGAGGCAGATACTGACGAGTGTGGTCAGGAAGATGCGGCTGGCGGTGGATGAAGGCATTAAGTCGCGCGTTCTGGCAAGTGAAAGAGAGCTGCGCGGACCATGGTGGAAATACATGGGTGAATACCTCCGATGAACCGATTTTACCTGGTTCTGCGCATCACCAGTTTGCGTCACGAACCACGTGACCACAGCACGGGCGCTTCGTTTGAGAAGCCAGAGCAGACGCTGGCCGCCATGTTGCGTGCAGAGTGAGAAGTATTGAGAAACATTTTGAAAGTAATACATAGTAATCAATAACAGTAATCAACCAAAAATAACATGATGAAGGTGTACAAGATAAAATATTTAAAACAAATGCTTCAAAAATCTGTTTCAATTTCTAGTATCGAGGTGATAATTTTGGTATCTGGCTACATTTAAAATTCCCGACAATATTTTGACGCAAACTGATGTCTGATGCTCATTGGCTGAAGTCGGACACCATGCAGAAGAGCCCCCTTCCCCTGGCGCGGACTGCAAACAAGAACGAAGTGCAGTGGAAGGCGAACGAAAATGAGTGAATCCGAGCGACGGAAGAGTCCCCGCGAAGCGCAAAGGTGAATCCGAGCGGCGGAGGAGTCCCCGCAGAGGCCGAAGCTCCGCTCGCCGCTGCGATGCCCGCACCCCTGGCGCCGCTTTCCCTAAGCGCAGAGTTAATTACGCAGGCAAAGTCGGAGCGCCAAGTTGCCACTAGCGCAGTTGCGCTCCCTTCCCTGCGCTACAACTTCCCTCTTTCCTCAGAACGACTCGCAGATTCCGAAAGCCTCGAGCGATGATTATGTAAATGTTAATATTTAATTGGTTTGGCGGAAGAGCAGTCCTTATGGCCGAAGCCTCTCCAGAAACAGGCATTTATTATATTATTATTATTATTATTATTATTATTATTATTATTATTATTATTATTACTATTATTTGTTGGCGAGTAGGCCGTCTCAATCCAGACATGCATAGTGATTCATCAGGGGAATAGCATTAGAATTCGATTTTTATCCCTCAGAGTGGTTAGTCCTGGGGGAATGGACGACACGTACACATACAAACATACACAAACACACCTATGCCCTAGGCGAGACTCAAGCCCACGATCTTTCCGTCTGAGATAGCCACGGCACTATTGCCTTACTGATCTCGGCTATCTGGGCCGGTTTTTATTATTATTATTATTATTATTATTATTATTATTATTATTATTATTATTATTACTATTATCATTACTATTATTATTCCCTTTACCACGTAGTCTTGGTGTACCTTGGTACACCCGCCTCGTACACAGGAGTGGGCAGGCGCATACTGACTGCCTCCTGCGGTCAACTTTTCTAAGCTGTTTACCCAGCTTCCCAAAAAGGCACAGCCTCACCGCATTCCCTCCTGTATTCCTCCTTAATGTAAGTTTTGATTTCTGTGTTTACTATGGTCTGCTTAGTAGTATACTTATCAATTATAATTGATCCACTTCTGTTTTTAAGAAAAATTTGCACGTCATTTAAGATCACTGCCATTGTTGAAAACAACACTTCAAAGATAACAAAAACAAAAACGTGAAACCTCCTATCACGACATCTTACCTCAATGACATACGAAACAATTTTGAAGATTCTGCCACGTTCATCTGTATTCGAGGTTTTCTTTGGCTTGGTGCGAGTACATGTATTTGCACTACTTGTGAATTGAAACTTAACAAAAATGTCTACTGAATGAACGAAATGCGATGCAATCTGGCTATGTCTTGTTAGGTACCGAAAAGTGAAAGGAGATTAGCTGAGATGCGGGAATGGAGCGAAACTGGCTGCTGGATGCAGTCGGGTGATTCAATCAGAGCCTGATGATGGATTTGCGTGCGTCGTCGGCACAGAAGCAGGTAAGTAGCCCACCGCGCCACCACCACATCCTCCGGAGATAGCACAATCTCGTGTAGTATGCAAGCACGTGACCAGAGGCGTAAGACGCACATGCATGAACATTACATCACCCGTTGAACGATACAACTATAAATTTTTCTTCAATTTTGGGGTACTTTAAACACAATAGCATTTTCCTCCAGATAGGCGTTTCAACCAATCTATTTCCCAGTTTCGAAAATCCGACAAATGGAAACGAACGGACGTTTCATGGACTAAAGAGTTTTATGTTGGACACACAAATTGATTTTCCTCTACCAATAACAACATAATTCGAAATATGACAAGCATGTCCAAAAAAATCCAATTGTAAAAGATTGAAAATAACAGAATAAGAAGTTGAATTTGATGAGATTTTGACGACTTGTAAATATATTTAGTTGAGTGGAAATAATTGGAATTCCAAAACAACACATTCTTTGGTTCGCCATTCTTACTATTTATGTATATTTGAATGCCTAACATGGAAGTTTCGTTGATTTCATGACAATTCTCTTTGATTGTCGGGGATATTCTGAAGTCGGTTAATTAACAGTGGTCTAACATTTCTAACAGAGGTCCCTACAGTCAATCAAACTCGCACGAAAAATAATTGTCAGTCTTTCAAAGTGGAACAAAAAAGTTTGACCTCTCATAAAATAACCATCAGAAGCAATCAAAGGAGAATCGTGTTTTATATCAAGGAGATTGATTAGTGATTCCTGACGTTTCAACTACTAAGGTCATTAGTTCCGAAAGTGCATGCTTTCCTCGGGATGTGCTGGTGATATTTCTCCGGTGGAAGGAGATATACGGCGCCAACCTACCGCCTGATAGCGGGGTTTTCCCAACCACCGGGGCATCGCCATAGCCGGGACAAGCAGTAAGCCTTCTACCAGTCCCGTCATGTGTGATAGTGTAGTGCATGTGAATGTGTATGTGTGTGTGCGTAAGGGGCGAGGATAGGAAAAGGAAGAGAAAGGAAAGATCGCGCGCGGTTCGTGGCCCGTTGGTTAGGGTGGTGCTCCAGCATTCACCTGGTGTTGATCGGAGAAACCGCAGAAAACTACCGATCAGAGCAACCGGCCGCTAGAATGCTCCTCCAGACAGCGGCTGAATTCGACCTAGCTGACATGCTAATGTCGAAAACCCTCCCAGAGTCGGTACTCGAACTCTTGGACCTCCCGGTCAGAGGCACTGCAGAGACATCAGTTAATGCCCTGAGACACACCTCCTAGTGTATATCGAGAACAGAGATTAGTATTTAAGTCTGTTCGCAACTAAAGCTTTGTGAACCTCTGCGATATCTTTAAAAGGCGCGGATAAACCCATGCTGCTTAACGCCGCAGGAGGCAATTTTCATAAATCCCCCGAGCCTTTCGCGGACTAGTGAAATCTCTGCGGGGAAGTAGAAGTTCTTTTTTCTTTCCATTCCCGAGCGGTGCGTTAGGAAAAGAATGGAGGAAAGATTTAATTACAGACAAAGAAATTCTTTCACCGCCTAAACTGAGCCGGAAAAGTCTCTTTTACTTTTGGAAGAGATAAACACGTGCAATTCTTCGCCGCTTATCGGTGGAATGAATAGGATCCTTCCCTCCGGTTTTGCCCGGTGTTTTTGCAGTATTTCGTTTCCGGATGTAAATCTTTTCGTGGCGCCGACCAGCGGAGCGGTCGTTTGAAACTGAATGGAGGTGTTAGAGAAATGCAATGCGGAAAGGGAACTGGTTATGAGTACGTTGTTCAGTACAATGACATTTGTAACTTTCGCAAGTTTTTGTATTTGTTAGCAGTGTGAACGTTCTCGCGTGTATGTGTGTAGTTTGAAAGTACACGAGAAGAGAAAAAACATCGCCTGCCACGTACGTGTGTTTGAAAATCAAAAGAAAAATGGAGATAGTGGTGGAGAAAATAGAAAGAGCGAAAGAGGGAATAAGAGATTGAACGAACGGTACATCTCTCCGTGTATCCCCAAGTTTTTTTTTTAAATTTCTGCACTTGGAGCTCGAAAATTATAACAATAATGATTTATATTTTTCTTGGAGTAGTATCTCTTTTAGAACTTGAACTTAGTTTTGTGAGAAGAAATAGCTTTTAATAGTTGAAACAATATTTCCAGAAATATTAATGTCTTTGTTATTTTCATTCGAGATCAATTTCTTTATGAAAAGCAAGAGATAAATTTCAAATTATAGATAAAAAAATTTCATTTGAATAAGACAAACGTTCATACAATAATTAATATTGTGTATGATTATATGTAACATGACATTGACATGTCACTGTTTTTAATTTTGAAAAGCAACGGGGAAAATTATGAAACTCAATAATTATGCCATCAATATATTGTGGCGTCGTGGTAGCGAAATGACTACACAGACACGAGCTCTAGTTACAATATTTATTTACAGAATATTATACAGTATGTACAGCTCTGGGGTTCCGTTCGCAATCTACCTCCGCGACTCCACGCACCCTGCTCCCATCTCCTGGCTAGTGCATCCTCCACCCAGACGCTTTACCGCGCCGGTGTCCCGACACCCGGTGCTACGCACTCGCAGTGTCCAAGGAATGCACTACCGCCAACGGGCCGCAGTTGCGTCCGCACGCGAGGCGATCTCTTAACGAACTACTCCTTCCGGCCGGCTAGCTTCTGGCGGTCATGTCCCCACCCCCACCCCCTAGCTTCTCTACACGTGTGGGTGGCTCTGAGACCACATGGCCAGCCAGCCTCCCCTGACCGCCGGCGGGGGGTCAGGACTCTCTGCCCGGCCGACTTGCGTCCCGGGGTGTTAATAGCTCCCTTTTCAGTTGACAAAAGCTACTAACAGCTTTTGTACTAGCCGACCGGATGCACTTCCCCTCTGCTAACTTTCTAAAGATGGTCGAACCTGGCCGCCATGTGGTGACGTTACAGACTCCTATATCCGCGGAAATGAATTTTTTCCGCAGGTGCCAACCACAGGACAAAAATTCACTAGTAACCTGTATTCTGGATTCTACATGGCCGTTTTGGCCTACAGGCTAAAGCAATTCTCTATACCTTTACTATTTTTTCTCCTAGCCATTCTAATCTAATGTCTCGACTGCGAACGACCCCAGTTTTTTTTTTCTGTCAGTACAAAGCAAGATTACAATTTCGTATTAGATCTATGTCATACACACATATGTACATTTATATATTATTTTCAATCTTAATTTAACTTACTATGATACACATGAATGACCTTGAGAAAAAACAAACATATCAAATAAGCATACATGATTATACATTAGAAACATCTAACAACAAGACATTATGACATCAATAATTATAACCTTTGAAACAACGATTAAACTTGAACCTAAATATAACTTCGACAAAGGAAAAAACAAAAAACAATACATATATATGCACATTTTGGATTTATATAATGCAACCGTTGCAAGGACCCCTACAGTGTGTCCTTCCGCATCATGGTGATCAGATCAGCCTTCTCAAAACATTCGACTCAATGCGTCGACATTTACATGTTCTTTCCCCTTTTTATGAATGATTTCAATGTTGTGGTATTGAATCATTAGTGACCACCTCATTAACCTAGGATTTTTTCCAGAACAATTACTTAACCATACCAAGGGGTTATGATCAGTCTCAATTTTGATCTTTACTTGCCCGTCTAAATAATATTTCAGTTTCTGCAAGCCCCAAATTATAGCCGTACACTCCTTTTCCGTTGCACAAAATTTAATTTCCGAGTCAGACAATTTCCTACTTAGGTACAATATGGGATGTTCATTCCCTTCCTCATCATTTTGAGCCAGAATTACGCCTATTCCACGATCTGATGCATCACATTGCATAATAAATGGTTTGCTGAAATCTGGAGCGTGTACTACAGATTCACTACATAGGCGTCCTTTAGGGCTTTGAATGCGTCATCACATTCTTGCGACCAATTTACTTTGCCTTGGCGTTCCCTCCCACGCAGTAAATCTGTTAACGGTGCCGCTTTTTCTGCAAATCCTGGAATGAACCTTCTATAATATCCTGCGAGCCCTAGAAAAGCCTGACTTGCTTTTTTGATTTGGGAAGCGGATACTCTTGGATCGCGTGAACCTTTGCTTGGACTGGCCTCATTACGCCCCCGCCCACAACGTATCCCAAGTACTGCACGGAATTCCTAGCGAATTTACATTTAGTCGGCTGGATATGCAGTTTCGCCTTTTTGATAATCTGAAATACTTCTTCCAGATGACGGATATGATCTTCCCAGTTATTACTAAAAATAGCAATGTCATCCATGTACGGTACAGCAAATGTACTACACGAATCTAACAAGGATGTCATCATGCGACTGCACTGGTAAGGTGCGTTCTTAATCCCAAAGGGAAGTCGTAATGGTCGATAAGTTCCGAATTTCGTCACAAAAGCCGCATAACGCTGTGCTCTCGGCGTGAGGGCAATTTGCCAATAACACTTTGCCAAATCAAGTGTGCTAATGATTTTGGCCGCCGCCACTGTCTCTATTCTTTCCTCCATGCTCGGTAAGGGGTAATACTCTGTCTTAATGCATTGATTCAGACGTCTGTAGTCAATACACGGCCGCGGCTTCCTTCCCGGTGCTTCTACTAAAATCATCGGTGATGTATAATCTGAATCACCTACTTCAATGATTTTATCCCGTAACATTTTTGTAATTTCTTCTTTCAGAATTTCCGACTGTCTAGGCGACATACGGTAGGGTGCACTTCTGACAGGTTTGGATTCGTCCATGATTTCGATATCCATTGTTACCATGTCAGTCAGACCAGGCTTGTCCGAGAATATCTCTCTATATTTGGATACTATCTCTTCCAGCCTTTTCCGAAACTCCGGTTCGACATCTGTACCCTCGAACATCGCTTCTAACTCAAAATCCCTATTTTCTAGTTTCACGGCATATTTGTCCAGTTCATCTTCGTCTGGTTCGAACTCGGGTGCCTGTGTTGCCACGTAACTAATGTATTCCGTTCTCTGATGGTACCTTTTCAACATGTTCACATGGTATACACGGCCCTCTTTTTTCCCAGGTAACAAAACGACATAATTCGTTTCGGATATTTTCTAACACCTCGCCGGGCCCGACCCACTGTACCGAAAGTTTCTGGGTTCTGTTCGGCGCTAACACTAGGACACGATCTCCTACAGCAAATGTACGGTGCACTGCTTTGCGGTCATACCACACCTTTCTCTTTTCTTGCTCCTTAACCAATTTTTGATGAGCAAGCTCGCGCGATCTTTTGAGACGGTTCACTAATTTAAACACGTATTCGACCACGGAGTTCTCTTCTTCCTCAGTTCCGCAAGGCGCTCATACATTAAAGTGATGGGAGTACGTAAGTTCCTGCCATACACAAGCTCAGCGGGAGTGAATCCTAAGCTTTCGTGCACAGTAGTTCGTAACGCAAATAAGATTGCCGGAAGCTGCTTCTCCCATTCCGTGCCCGCTTCCAAACACATAACCTTAATGAGTCTATTCATCGTTCTATGTACACGCTCTATTGCATTGGATTGAGGGTGGTACGGCGAACTCCTAACTAGCCGAATTCCGAATTTCTGTGCGAATTCCTCTGTCAGTATGCTAGTAAAGCAAGTGCCTTGATCCGTTTGCATCTCTTTGGGGAATCCGATTCTACTAAATAATTCCAGTAGAGCATCAATAACCGTAGTAGATCTTAAATCCGTTATCGGGATTGCCTCCGGAAATCGACTAGCTACACAGATGGCAGTCAGGATGAATTTATGCCCCGTTTGCGATTCAGGAAATGGTCCGCATGCATCTACGTATTTTTTGCCAAATATTTCTGAGACAGGCGGTACTAGGTAGGTAGCCGGGATTCCAAATGAATCGGATTGGCTCCGGAACATTTTTCCATTTCCTGAAACAATTCGGCCAATAAAAGTATTTAGCCATGCTATCCTTGCTCTTAGTGGTGCCTAAGTGTGCATTGGCTGTTTCATGACACAACTTAAGGACGGTACTTCGATATATTTCCGGTACAACAATCATGTCGAATCTTTCTCCGCGTTTACTGTGTCGCGATCGAAATAACACTCGATCCTTAATGAAGTATGCGTCTTTTCCCTTCTCTGGTACTCTATTCACGTACGCTTTGTATATTTCCTTCAGGCTATTGTCCCTTTGTTGTTCCGCCGCAAACGTCTCTCTGTCTACGCGGATTAATTCGACAACCTGAGGTTCAAGTTCCGTCTGACTTCCCTCTACGGCTTGCGGTGGCTCCAGCCCTTCTGTTTCGTCAGCCCCGTCCGGGAGAGCCTCCTCCGGTCGCTCACCTGACGGCGACTCGGATGCTACGGCCTCCCAAGCCTCGGCCCTGGCCGCGCCCGCGCGAGTTACCACGGCTCCAACCACTTGCGGCTCTACGTAACCTTTGCGTATTTCATCGAGCAGCAGAGCAGTTCTGTTACTCAACAGATAGTAACCGATATCACATTCTTTTTTTACTACCGCTGCTTTCGTAACTACGGTTCCAAACGGCCCTTGAACTGTTACCTGCGCGACTGGCAAGTTCCGTGGTTCAGAGTCTAGTGGCTGAAATATCCAAACCGACTCGCCCGTCATGTGCTCATCTTTTACCAGCCGTTCATTAACAATATCAAAACTCGCACCAGTGTCTCTCAAAAGTTCCGATTTGATTCCGTTAATTAATCCGGAAACCGTGTGTGGGCGAAATAATTCACGCGCATCTTGGTCGGCCACATGACCAACCTTCTCTCCGTTTCGTGCACCTGGACAGTCCGCTTAAGGTGTTGAGTCGAGCCACAGAGAAACATTTCCGTTTGCTCGGCTGATCGAAATCTATTCTTACTTCACCCTTCTTATCATATGGCTTCGCACTATGCTTCTCCGAACTCGGGTAATATCTGTAACTGGTTCTGCCTTCTTACCGTGCTTTGAAACAAGCTCTTCCATCCTGCCCTATTATTTTCATAATTATCTAATTTTTGGCGAAGTCCAACGCAACTGTAAATTTACCCCATTCGTCTATAAAATGTTCCTGATCTCGGACGGAACCCGCCGCTTCATTTGATCGGTAACAATTAGATCAAGAAGAGCTTCAAAGGTAGATATTTGCAATCCGCCACCCACTGCTTACAATAATTGTGCAACTCTCTCGCGTACACGTTCCAAGTGGTACCGGTCTGCTTCATATGTTTAGTAAATAGTTGCCTAAACTTTTCCGCATTAAACTTATACATTTCTAATAATTTTGCTTTTATCTCGGTATATTCAGTCGCATTTCCCCGACCTTCAATCATAAGCCATGAGTTGACTTGGTTCGGCAACAACCCATAAGATTGATTACCCAATCTTCTTCCGGTACGCCAATTGATTGGCCTGTGCTTCGAATACACTTAAATAAGCCGTGATGTCATCCTTTTCGCCTCTAAATTTATCCATTACATGATATAACTTAATGTGCGCTTTAGAATTTGCCTCCGTACCTGCTTCCGAAATAGTCGTCGTCTGCCTCGTTAGCCTCAGCTTCTCCAGTTCAAACTCCTCTCCTTTCTCTTTCCCTTTCTTCTCGTTCCCTCTCCCTTTCTCTTTCCCTTTCTTCTCGTTCCCTGGCGATAATATCTTGACAATTATTCGCTAATTCTTTAACAAATTCTTCCTCGTAATGAACACTATCTAGAATTATCTGTTTGAGACTGATCACTGTATTCTCATTGCTTACAGACTCTCCTAATTCTCTCGCGACCTGCACCAGACAGTCTTTCCGGTACTTTGCTAAAAATGCCATTATGCCTGATTCTGATCGCTATGAATGCCGAAGGCTACACTTACGTACGGTGTCCTTGATGTCCTTGTATCGGCGTCGGTTGGCTTTGACGTCGTCCTTCCTTCCTGTCCGGGATGGCTTCTTTCTTCGGTCCGACGATCCAGTCTCTGCCCCTTCGATGCCTTTACGATTTAAATAACCCCGTGCGTTATTACACCGGTGAGCCCTCGAAAGTTCATCCAAGTACCGATATACGAGTCTATCGTAACCGCATACTTCCTCCCCCAGCCTGGGTACTTATGCCGCTGGCTGCACTATTAAAATTTGTTAACTAATTTTAACACAGCTTCCTTGCCTGGGTTCGTTGACCGCTGCCACCATTTAAATAACCCGTCTGTGGCGTCGTGGTAGCGAAATGACTACACAGACACGAGCTCTAGTTACAATATTTATTTACAGAATATTATACAGTATGTACAGCTCTGGGGTTCCGTTCGCAATCTACCTCCGCGACTCCACGCACCCTGCTCCCATCTCCTGGCTAGTGCATCCTCCACCCAGACGCTTTACCGCGCCGGTGTCCCGACACCCGGTGCTACGCACTCGCAGTGTCCAAGGAATGCACTACCGCCAACGGGCCGCAGTTGCGTCCGCACGCGAGGCGATCTCTTAACGAACTACTCCTTCCGGCCGGCTAGCTTCTGGCGGTCATGTCCCCACCCCCACCCCCTAGCTTCTCTACACGTGTGGGTGGCTCTGAGACCACATGGCCAGCCAGCCTCCCCTGACCCCGGGGGGGGGGTGTTAATAGCTCCCTTTTCAGTTGACAAAACAGCTTTTGTACTAGCCGACCGGATGCACTTCCCCTCTGCTAACTTTCTAAAGATGGTCGAACCTGGCCGCCATGTGGTGACGTTACAATATGATTAAGTGAAATGCTTAAACATATTTCAGGCAACTAAAGACTTAAGAACTTTAATATATCTCGATTGAAACATATAATGCAGGAAAAAATACACGAGTACAGAGTTCCCAATTTTCATTATTAGCCAATAAGGATTTTTTATGGGAAGAAAGTGAACAGTAAATCAAAGAAGTTATGAATTTTGTTATTCTTTTGTATGTATGGTAGCTGAAAATAATATTCAGAAAAACGTATTTGCAGATACTACGCGAGAAAACGCGATCCAAATAATGTTATAAAGTACAATTTGAAGTTCCAGAAAGATTTCCTACAGTCAAATACATAGCCCAAAGGCGGAATGGAGTTGAAATACCCAAAACAGCAAAATAGATTTTTTTAATTGCCATGTGATTGGTACAGAAAAATATTGTGTCATCAGCTAATTAAGAGTAACCAAATTATTTAAACAAGGTAACTGAATGTATTTGAAAATTCTGTATATAATATTGATATGGTAATATTTATAAATGCCGTCTCTTTTTATTCGATTGATTTATTGATATTTCCGGGTGCGTCAACGGCCAAGGTTATTAGTCTCGTTAGTAAATTGAATGTTTTATCACTGGAGGTGGCGGTGTTCCTTCCCCAATGAATGGTGAAATCCGGCGCTAGTCTACACGATGACATACTGATCTCCGCCAGCGGGGCACCTCCACAGTCAGGACAAGCTCTGGTCTCGGTGGCATGTGCGTGTAAATGAATGTGTGAATAAGGGGTGAGGGTAGGGCAAGGAAGAGGACGGAAAGATCGCGCACGGTCCGTGGCCCATTTGTTAGGGTACTGCTCCGGAATTCGTCATGTTTTGATCGGAGAATCAATGGAAAACTACCGTTCACAGCAACCTCGTCAATATAATTCTCCTACCGTCAACGGTTGAGTTCGACCTACCAATCTAAAATGTGTGGAAAATCGGTCACTATCAGGATTCGAAATCCCTGCAGAGTTAGAGGCAATCATTCTGAACTGAACTCCGCGGGGTATCACATTTGAGTTTCTCAGGAAAGAGGTGAAGCAAATATTTATAAACCCTAACGAGTAGCTAACAAATAAATATCCGGAATATAAGAGGTATCAACCACAATAATAGGCTGTATAAATTTACTGTGTAAAAACGTCAGCCACACACGTGTTTCAGGAATTTGTTGCCTTAATCTGTGGCGCTACAATATTAAAATTAAATTAACAACTTCACACATGAATAACTACATCATACAAGTACATAATCTGATTAAACATGAAAAGTATTTAATTAGAGTACTTAACCAAGTAACATAGATTAAACACATTGAGTAAACATGGTGAACAGCCCTAGCATGGCTCCATTTCGTGGTAGGTACGATATACGAAGGCAGACTGAAGGAAGGTGTAGGAAGAAATAAAAGGATTGGAAAGCTGGTTAATAAATTAGTGATGCGGCTGGATTTTAATTGTGATTGTTTATTGAGACATAGTAGGCTAAGATTTTTGTACACAGTAAAATTATATAGCCTTCTATTGTGGTTGATACCTTTTATACCCGCAGAAATTTATTTGTTGCATTATAATTTTCACACAATTTCCTTTATGAACGAATTTAGGGCATTTTTGCTTGAGATCTAGTTCTTCAAGAACTTTTAGAATTGTTTGATTTTCAAACAATTATTTAAAATAATTAGTAGAAAATACTGATGTAACTGATCTGCAAAACTCAGGCATTGGTCGTGTTCGACACAGATATTTAATGCTTACTAAAATGTTGCTACTGTCAACACTCGAATCTAGGACCTCTCGGTCAACGAAGTTTCAGTTACTTGCTCTCAACTACATACATTTTGGCAGTCGGAAGTATACTACTGAAATAACACATATCACCACCTATCGATGTATTAGTCATCGCTGACTTCACGACCCGCTGAAGTTCATGCGTTAAACGCTTTTGTCAGTAACATCAAGAGTGCCTTATGATTTCAAGTTTGATTTGATTAATTTTATTTTTGTCAAAGAACAGAAAAACGTCATTTGTATCGAATTCACTTAGAATTCATATATTCATTTAGTATCATACTTTTTTAGTGTATAAGCATTAAGCACGTCTACATTATACATTACATAAAAATTAACCGAAGAACCCGGCAGCCTAACCATGTCTCCAAGCCTTGCGCCTCCGAGCAGTTAAGTATAGTGAATAACTTTAACTCCTGCCTTTGATGACCTGCTACTTTTTCTTCCCTAATATTAAGTCAAAACGACGAAGGACATTGCTAAATTTTGGGACCTTCCTCACCAACGCTCCCGGCGAAATAATTGTCACTTCAAATCTTTATCCCTTGAACTGATGTGTTTAGCAAATAAATTACCGAACGGCCTTAATTATAACAACAACAAAAAGGTATGTGAAAAATCAAGCAATCATTACTTAATCAATCAAGCAATCAAAGCAATCATTACATAATTTACTACGACATCAGTAGAATGTTTCGGAGTGACAGAAATATATTTAGTAATATAATTTATAATCAATTTAGTCTGTTGTCGAAAAAGTACATTCCCTGCTCTTTTTGTATCAATTGTCAAAACAGTGCATTCCCTGCTACCGGTGATTATAAATGAATGGTAATATAAAATTAGTTTATATAGCCTGAATTCAATGGCGACCATTCAATATCTACCCAAGAACGAACTATCATTCATTAATTTAACACAAGTATGTTGAAAGAGATTGAGTAGGGTCAGAAGATTTTATTCAGCAAGACGTTACATAAAAATTAACCGAAGAACCAGGCAGACTAACCGTGTCCCCAAGCCTTGAGCCTCCGAGCAGTTAAGTATGGCGAATAACTTTAAGTCCAGCCTTTGAAGATCACAACAGAAGAGGCGTCGATAAAAGAGAAGAAGCGTTGTTCCGATAATTAAATTTCGCCGCACACCCACGCACGGGATCCGTGGTGGAGATATGCGCGTTTACGAAAGATAAGCCGAGTCTCCAGCTAATAGGGTCATCACGAGTAATCGAGTTGAAGCCTGGAGTCAAAGAGCTTAAAACCTTTTGACGCCAGTCAAGTGTTCTTAAATCTAATTTTGTGCGATCTCATTAGAAAAGAGCTTTTCTTAGCTTCTTGGCGTTTTATGTAAAATGACGATAAGGAAAGTTGAGAATCTAGATGGGACAATTGGCAGCGAATCATTACTTGAAAATTGGGTTAATAGTGAATTTAGAATGCAATTTCGCATAATGAAGCTGGATGAATTGCATCTAGTAATACTAGTTTGTGTCTTTTGTACATTTATTGATATTTACTTCGATTGACAATAGTACCTATACAGTTAGATATGTTAAACCAAGAATTTCTTACTGTGAACATGTTTTCTAGCCTTAAAATTGAATTAAAGTTTAACCATCATTTATCGCAGTCAAATTATGATAGAATGATACCTCTTAGATCTCGGATAATTTTATCATGGATTACCACAAGATCTGTTCTGCCACTGTAGAATTCAAATAAATTCCCGTGTGTTGCCATTTCGTAACGCGGCTTGGCTACGGTAAGGGACACGGGCCCTGCGTGTGGAGTGGACTTGTTGGGAGCGACTCTCTCGTCAGCAGCGACCCCGTGGGAGGTGTTGGAGGGGAAGCCATCTGCGGCGGAAGCAGGGCGCCGGCCAGGGCAGCGGAGGCGGCGGCTTGGGCGGGGAGGACGGCGGGGCGCTAATAGCAGCGGGGTGGCGGAAACCGCGAGAGCAGCGGAGGCGGCGGGAGAGCGGTGTAGACTGTGGCACAGATGGAGGTTGTAGGGGAAGCGACAGAGTTTGCGAGGAAGGTGAGAACACCCGGGTAGTTGACGTTGGAAAGGACGGTTGGAAGTAGGGCGGTTGGGGAGGGGGAAGGGGAATGGCGAAACACAGGGCGGGGCGGTGGGATGTGTAGGAGACGAGGCAGATGGGCGGCAAATTGGAGGGACCAAATTCACGGAGGGTGGGTTGGCACTAAAGCAGCGTCCTGGGATTCACGGTGAACGGCACGAAAAGCCAAGGAAGCTGGATCGCGAGCGAGGGTGGGAGGGTCGAGGGATTAAGAGTTGTGAGGGCTCCAGGGAGCGGTAAGGAAAGCAGCAAGGGCCAGCCAGGCAGGGGAGGGGGTGGGGGGAAATGAGGGGCACAGGAATGAGGAGAGTGGGGGCGGCATGCGCTCCGTGAGTGACAGCACGCCAAAGGGTGGTACAGCCGGCAGCGGCTGCGAGGGCGGCGGGAATGGCGAGCATGCGAGGAGGGGCGGGGCCGGGGGGGTCGGAAGGGGCAAAGTGGGTGGGCGGGGCCCTGGTGAACGGGGCGAGGGGAGAGGGATGAGGCCTGGATGCGCCTTCGCCAGGGGATGTGGGTTGTGCCAGCAGTGATTAGCAGACAGCGGGCGGCATTTGCGGCCTCACAGCTGGTGAGATTGCACCACAATGCCATGTGCTAATGCAACAGGCGTCTGCGGCCGGATTCGAAATAACATATTATTGGAACTCTTTTAAAAACCACGTCTCAACCATCGTGTTTTTTGATCATCCTTTTTCTACCAATAATTATTTATGTTGTTTTATTGTATCAGAAGAAAAAGGAAGAAAAAATATTAAAAAGAAAAAGAAAATAGATAACGACAAGAAAAGTAGAAATAGATGAAGAAAAAGAAAGGCATACTTTGAGCCCTGTATTCACAAACCGTTTTTCGTGGTTAAGGATCCCAACACACGATTATTCCTGAAATACGTCAAACCCGAATGAGCAGAAGCAGCGGTGGATGAGCCTCGCCTCGCGGAGCACCTTCCACGAGCAGCGCAAGCGTAATGCAGACAGTGGGGCAGAAAGAGGAAAGGTGTGCTAAACGTATTTGTAAACATTTTGTAATTAAATAATGACTTATTTAATTAATTGAAATGATTAAAGGCGTTGTCATTGTCAACAATAGTACTATTGTTGACAATGGCAACGCCTTCAATCATTTCAATTATGTACATGTCAACTACAACTTACTACTGAATCAATAGACTTATTCAATTATTTAATCTTCAAATATTTATTTACATATCCTCAGAGTCAGAATTTTCATCACGTAGCTCTTCTTCATGAAGTGAATTTGAAGTCATTATCATTGGTGTAACTTGTAGGTCCAATGCCTTAGGGATAATGTTTCTCTATTCCATTTGTGAAAGTCAGTGGGTTAGATGCAATTAACAGCCTGCGGAACACTTCCTGTTTTTCTTCTTCCTGGTTGCACTTTTTCTTCAGTTGTTTTCTTTTCGGTGTGTTTATTAACACCATACAGATTCCTTCTTGTTAATAAAGAGCAATCAGTTCCAGATTATGAACAAATAATTTAAAAAAATAATGTTGTAGGTAGAAAGGTTAATAAAAATAGATATGCATCATCACAACCAAAGTACCTTAAAGCAAAATGGGGTAAGCCTGGGTAAACTTTGGTTAATATTTTAAAAACTAGATAAAATCCATAATCAGATTTAGTTAATATCACAGCGCAGAAATGTCCGTAAGGGAACTAAAACACAATACAAAAACCGGTTTCAAACATTTCATTTCATTGTGAAACCTGAAGTTTCTACCTGGAATTACTAAATTATAATTCAAGAAATATGTTTCTTAGCAATATATATCTAAAGTACATATCTTCAGGTATCGTATCCATAGCACGTAAAATTCTCCTAGCCGAGAGAGCAAAAATATTTGCATCAAAAAACGCATCTCCCTTCTTACTGCAATAGCGAAGTGCGCCGCTCATCCCTTGTGCAAGTTCAAACTTGCACTGAAAGTAGTAGAGAGCTTCTCCGTTTATTTTCTGATCGGGGATCGATGGAGACATTTTGCTCGATCGATGAAGGAGACACGAAAAATGGAGCTTTTCACGCATATTTTGATTTAGTCCTTTTTGCCAACTTCCCCTGGCCCACTGTGTGTCGGAGCCTCTCAGCCGGACGCGAAGCCAGCCCGCGCCCCGCGGGGCCCACGCCGCGTCCGAATTAAAACATTAGCGAGTTGCGCGTGGGCCCCGGCCGGCCGCGCCAACCCAGCCCGCCGCGCGCCTACAGCCCCGCCCCGCCCCGCCCCGCCCCTTACGTCTTGCCCCGCCCCGCCCTGCGCCACGCCCTCTCACCGCAGCTGCGGCCGCGTTTTCTACCTTTCACCCTCACCGTTAGTTCTCCTTATGGTTCCCGTTTCTTACTCGAATTTAGAGTACAGTAGAACCCTGCTAGTACGAAGCCCGCAAATCCGAAATTGTGGATAATTCGAACAAAATTCAGGATGAAATAAATAAATAAATACATAAATAAATAAATAAATAAATAAATAAATAAATAAATAAATAAATAAATAAATAAATAAATAAATAAATAAATAAATAAATAAATAAATAAATAAATAAATAAATAAATAAATAAATAAATAAATAAATAAATAAATAAATAAATAAATACATAAATAAATAAATAAATAAATAAATAAATAAAATGCTTATTTCTAGAGTAAAGAAATTATTTAATAATTACTGTTGAACTGAACAACTAATTATTGAAACATAAGATGGTGAAATGAAAGTTTCATTGCACTTGTAACTACGGTGCACCACACAATGTATTGTATTATATTTGCATTAATTTACGAACGAAAAAGCATGCACACAGTGTAAAGTCAACTCAATGTTTTCTGAATACTTGAACGTAGAATACCCGTTAACAGCAGCGGTACAATATGTGCATTAACTCTTCTCAATAACGAAGTAACCATTAGCGCATATCATGGGTTATGTACGCAGTACTGTACTCCGTTGTTTCCAACATTGCCACTTCCTCACGTCGCTACGCTACGTTGCCATTTTCTCACTTGCATTGTGTCTGGTAATCCTATAGATGTACTTGTATATGTGTGGTACATTTTTTCGGATAAACCGAACTTTTCCGAATCCGAACAACCACATCCCCAATTAGTTCGGAATACCGGGGTTCTACTGTATATAAAACGTTCTGTAATGCCGGAATGAATGAGTCGGGAGCGACAACTAACTAGATTATGAGTCTTGGAAGTGTAGAGCACGTAATATCCCGGAAGGTGACGTAATTATTTCCTGCTGGAAAGTTGGAATCGATGCCGACCTACACGACCATTTGCGCGTTTTGGTCTTCAGATATCTCCCTCTGTGGGGCTCTACCCAGCCGGACAAGACCTGAGCTCCCGTCTATCTCTCAACATGTGTGAGAGAGAAAGAGAGAACGAGGAAGAGAAAGGAAAGATTGCATGTAATCGTTGGCCCATTTGTTAAGGTGGATCCAACTCCACCAATCACCTGGTGTTTATAAAAAAAATCCCAGAAAAGTACCGATTTCCGGGCACCCGGTAGGAGAATTCTCTTCCAGAGGTTAAATTCGTCATAGCTATGTAGACGGTGCTGAAAAACTAAATGTCAAGTACACTGCGGTGTTGCCACTGAGCAATCGCAGGAGAAGTGTAATGCTGAAGAAGTTCATCTCGAAAGACCTATTTATTTATTTGGTCAAAAAAAAAAACAACTAAAAGCCATATATGACGTATTGGGGAGAAGCCTATTTGCGCACGTTTTCTTGGATACCAGAATCCCATCCGAACATTTTAACGATAAATAGATGTAAGTTAAAACAACAACAACAACAATTTGATTTTTCGGCATTGCTAACAATATAGTAACTCACCCTCGGCTCTCGGCCAAACAAGGGGCCATCCCAATATTTGCTCAATGGATCAGGGAAACTGGGCAAAAACCTGATCGAGATGGGTGTCATTCACCCGGAAGCTAAAGTACGTTACTTATTGCAGGCATATTAAGTATTTTTTTACAAATGTAACAATTATACAATACAAATGTAAACTAATCATTATATTTCATTGTTTTTTTAGAATAAACATTATTTTTCTTTTTGAAAAATAATATATTCTCAATACCTCATCAGTATATTCTCAATACCTACGTTACAAAACCTGAAAATGAAGATTTACGATGATGTAATTTCACTCGAAAATAACTCGAACCTTCGGACAAAGAGCTTGCCTTTATTAAAGAGACATTGTTTCCCTTAACTGCCAAATTAATTTAACCTATTAACTGCCACATTAATTTTGTGCGCATAGCGCTCGCCCATTGTTCGCGTTCAGAAATATACACTGCTAAATCGACATCTGGTGTTCAGGAATGAAAAAAACTTGCTTATATGTTTTGTTTAGGATGTATACGTATATGAAGGAAATAAAATCCGCAAGTTAAAGAACAAAGTATCACATAACAATGAAAAAAGTTCTGAGATCCCTAAATGGGGATCATTGCATTTAATGTGTTAAAGTTCAAAGAGATATTGCAGTACGTAAAGTCGACTTAAATTATTGGAAAATGCTGCAGTATTTACTTTCTAATTAACCAAACCAAAGCCACTCAACAAAATGAAACCCTTTAAAATAGCTACCGTCGTCCGCATGACGAGGTAAATTTATATATACCTGCGAAATTATACGTTCTGCGAAAGGAGACGCAACAATAACACAATTCCAATATTCCAAATAACCAATTCACACAATATTCTGGTGGAGATAATTCAAGAACACAAGTTAATAACTGAAAATATTGAGTGGCAAATTTCCTATTACATACCTTTTGGTAATTATATGATAGTGATGTATTTAATTAATTGAAATAATGAAACTATAAGGAAAAAAATTATTTGAAATGTGCAACGTACCTATACGTCATTTTAGGAACATATGTATGGCAATTATGTCTTTGAAACTCAGGTGCTATAGGTAATTGCGTATAGGAGGAAAAACTCTTTAGAAATAGCACAGTCACATTTGCCTAATAGCAACAATAAGTATTTAATTAACCCGCTTATGCATTGGAAACCATTGTTCGCACTAATATCTTAAGTGACGCCCCCAATATGGAGGATCTTATTGTTAATCATATGCATTTCCATGAGCAAAACATTGCATTTGGGGCTTGAAGCGCTCCTTCCTGATAACAAGGGAGCTGTTAATTAACACACTTTAGTTACCATCATGACGCTTACACAAATATTGTGCGGATAGAAACATTGTTCCATGCCTATTGAAATTGGCATGGAAAAACGTACATGATTGTTGATGTAAAATAAAACTAATACAATGTGTGAAACGAATTAGAAACGACACTGCAAAATAATCAAAAGAACAAAGTTAAATTTCATTCCCATTTAGAGTTTCTCCAAAAACTAATTCTACGGCACAACAATATTCTTCAGGTATTTGAAACAAACACGGGTATTTTAATGCTAATATTTTAGAAACAAACACGGAATCTAGCTGTGATGAATGTGAAACAACATAAAAAACATCGTAAATAAGTAAATAGAACATTCAGTTATTTAATTTCTTTCACTATTAATTTGCAGATTTTCCATTAAATTGAACTTGCCATTAAATTGAAAAACACCGTTTCTGTTATTTTAGAAAGATTATTTGAATGCCAACAAGTGGTAATATTTTCTACACTAATACAAGTGAAACTAACGACTTATAACTGACAGCGATGCCACAAAAAGTAATGAAAAAATTGATACGAGACTTTTGCAGGCTCTTTGCAGAATTGTTTCAGTGTTTGTGCAATCTTTTGTAAAGATTTATACAGCATAAATTCCGAAAATAAGTAATTGAAATAATATGTTGGTATATGCACCACGATTAATTTCCGCTTGACGTTAAGAGAATTGGTTTCTGATACATTCCACCAGAGACCAGCAGCGTTGCGGTAGAATCACAGGACACCAGAAGGACCACAGTGTATGGATCATACAGCAGCGCTTCTCATAAGTACAATTCAGCATAATTTGAAAACCGACTGATTCATAACACACTAAATTACATTAAAATAAAGAAACTTCTATAATGTAACTCCCCACTGAATATTTACACAATGAAGACCACACTGCACTTCACTTCACTATTACCCTTAAATCATTTCCTTCATCATTTCTCTGGTCTGTACTGAATGACACCTCACTTCACAATATAACACCTAAGCATCGCTATTTTATATACTATTCTTAGTTAACTCCCTCATTTAACTTAGTAATAACCTAAATTAATTTCCTAAAACATTGAACTTTGAAGAATCACTTGCCTTATTTTCTGACGAAACATGAACATAATTATACTAATTTACATGTCAATGTAAAGATGTATCGTTGGTGGTTAAGACGTCACAACACTTTAAAATCATATGCAGAACTCAATAAATTCTCATGGCAGTAATTTTTCGTAGTTTCCAAATAATTGTAGGCGAGAAGGAAATAATGACACTAGTATATCAATAGTTCAAAAATTCCAAAAATCACAAATGAATTTCTAAGAATAAATATTACACACTATTAAGTACGTGAATTAGAAAGTCGTAAAAGTAATTATCAAACGAATATAATACAACTGAAGCCCATTCCGTAGTGATTAGCAAACGTCGCAGAGTGCTCTCGAACATAATTAATGCACGTTGCCTGTCGGGAGAAGACAAGACATTCCCGTTTCGTACTACGTTTCTGTGCTGAACGATAACAGTGTTAATTAACGCACACTCTGTGACTGCGAATGCTAGAGGGCGCGCGACCTCACTGGAGCATCGGCACGGCGGCGTCGGCCAGGGTTGCCACCTGTGTTGCGAGCTCTTCCCCCGCCACTAACACGGAATTTACCCAAATAATGCCTCCAATGAAACAAAATTTCCCATCTTTGAGACGAAAAATATTCTTCAATTTATGGACCAACGGTATGAGCTTTCCTGATGATTTCATTGGCTGTCCCCTTAAATTTAAATAATTCAAACCAATCATCGTCTTTGAGCTGCATCTCTTTTCTCATGTTTTTCTTTCTCTATGATATGAGTGTTTATAAATATTCGCTTCACCTTTTTCCTGGGAAACTCTACTGTGATACCCCGAGGAGTTCAGTTCAGAATGATTGCCTCTAACTCTGCAGAGGTTTCTAATCCTGACAGTGACCGATTTTCCGAACATTTTAGATTGATAGGTCGAACCCAACCGTAGACGGTAGGAGAATTATATTGACGAGGTTGCTGCGAACGGTAGTTTTCCATTGATTCTCCGATCAACACATGACGAATTCAGGAGCAGTACCCTAAGAAACGGGCCACGGACCGTGCGCGATCTTCCCTTCCTCTTCCTTGCCCTACCCTCACCCCTTATTCACACATTCATTTACACGCACATGCCACCGAGACCAGAGCTTGTCCTGACTGTGGAGGTGCCCCGCTGGCGGAGATCAGTATGTCATCGTGTAGACTAGCGCCGGATTTCACCATTCATTGGGGAAGGAACACCGCCACCTCCAGTGATAAAACATTCAATTTACTAACGAGACTAATAACCTTGGCCGTTGACGCACCCGGAAATATCAATAAATCAATCGAATAAAAAGAGACGGCATTTATAAATATTACCATATCAATATTATATACAGAATTTTCAAATACATTCAGTTACCTTGTTTAAATAATTTGGTTACTCTTAATTAGCTGATGACACAATATTTTGCTGGACCAATCACATGGCAATTAAAAAAAATCTATTTTGATGTTTTGGGTATTTCAACTCCATTCCGCCTTTGGGCTATCTATTTGACTTTAGGAAACCTTTCTGGAACCTCAAATTGTACATTAAAACAGATTATTTGGATCGCGTTTCCTCGCGTAAAATCGGCGAATATCCATGTATGTTCCCCCTTTTCCCCACAACGGAAAGAAATTCCGCCATCTGGCGACCCTGGCGCCGGCGGCCCACGCCCTCTTTGTCCCCACCCCCAGCAGTGCGTCCGAGGAGGCGTATTGGGGGCAAGATCCCGAAAAGCTGGCCATAAGTCGAAAAAAGTTTTTGTTTAGAGAATTTTAAGTAAGAAGTTGCGTAGACTGGTTCGCAGTGTATAATTCCACGGTTAGAAAAGTCCGTGGCGTCACGGTGATGCTTTGCATAGTTGAAAACGTGGCCGTTGAGAGAGCAGCACCACAAAGATCGTAAATCAGTAGGTCCTTCCAACGCATGTAAAATATTTCGGTTTTGAGGCATTTTCATCATTCAAAATGAATGAAAATTGTGACGGTGAGAACAATATTTACATGTATTACAAATACTAAAAAACTTTTTAAAATTATTCAATTAATAATTAATGTTGAAACAAAATGATACATTTAATCTGTTTTATTCAAGTGGTAAACCGTTAGAAGTTTCACAACGAATTTATTAAAAACATCATTCTCTACTATTTAGCTGCGTATTTGAAATGTCAAAGAGAAAGCTGCTATTCTGCATTTTGGGCAGCCTAATGATATAAATACTTTTAGAAGTTTTTTAATCCGCCATAATGGGCCCGTTCATTTCTTTTTTTGTTGCAATTTTGACACTGGAATCGTAATGAGCGTGCCCAAAAACCATTGTATACAATGTTTCA
Source organism: Teleogryllus oceanicus (assembly GCA_964035755.1). Classification (NCBI taxonomy): domain Eukaryota; kingdom Metazoa; phylum Arthropoda; class Insecta; order Orthoptera; family Gryllidae; genus Teleogryllus; species Teleogryllus oceanicus. The sequence continues at coordinate 242,734,272 of CAXIVR010000002.1, read as the reverse complement.
TTAAATTCGGATAACGTTTTCATCTTTCGGCCAGCTTTCCGCCATCTTGCCCCAATGTCGCTGCCACTGCATCACAAGTCACGAGCCTGGCTGCGGTACCTCGCGACCCACAGGGCGGGGTCCGGGCTGTGCTCGCCAGGCACAGAAAAGCACAGTTTGGCCGAAATTTGCCCCGGCCGACGTCGCACGTTTTTGTCAGATGGGCTAAGGTCATTAGTTCCACAAGTGTAGTAGGTATTATCAACGTGAGTTAACGGTGACCTTCGACAGCTGGATGGTAAGATCCGTCGCAGACCTACACACCAGTTTGCGTGATTTCCCCATCCAGGTATCTCCGAACATCGGGATGCCACTTCAGACAGGACAAGCTCTATGGCCTCGACTGGTATCCGTGGATGTGGTAGATTAAGTGTGTGTAAGTAATTAGCTGAAAACTGGCCCATCTCAAGAAGGGAAATTGTTCGGAAATAAATTTTGATTGTACGAAGTATTATTCATACACGATCAGCAAAATCATTGGCACGCGCGGCACGAACAAGTGACTGCGAGAGACCCAACGCGTTGTCATCTGTTTGCGCAGAAGCAGACGATGCTGCGTCGCAATTCACAAGCGAGAATCCCGGCTCGACGAAAATAGCCTAGGTGATCGCGGCGAAAATTTGAAATTTGCATGGTCGGGCGTATTTTCCTAGATATTGTGGCGGGAAAGACCATCTATCCAATCATATTCGCCATGTAGTACATGTTCACGAATCATATTCGACCTGTAGTTATTTACATCATCATTCATCTCTTATACAGGAAAACTCAACAGCTTTTGAGACGTGAACTTCTCCATTAGGGACATGGCACAAGGAGAAGTAGTCGTAGAAGAAAAAGATAAAGAAAGAAGAAATGACGAAGGAGAAAATAGGAAACAGTGGAACAAAGATACGCCTGAATCTTTTTGGGAACTCTTATTGGTATTGCAACTCTAACACTTTCCGAAGATGCGCCGTATATAGTCGTCGTTCTGGCGATTGCCTTCAGCGGGAAGGAATAAAAATGTACTTCAATCAATCCCACAAATCCAACATTGCTCTGCTAGATTGAAGGCCACTCAAGAGAACCCGCGAAGACCAATTTTTCGGGAGCAGCGTGTAAGATATCGGATTGTGAAGCACTGACCGCACAACATCAACTGACGCAGCACGCGGCACGTCCCACGGATGACGCACGCTTCTACGTAACGAACTTTGCCCCGCTAAGGTGGCTCAGGGCATCAAATGCAGTACCTTTGACCAAGATTATTTTTCTATTCAAACGGTGGCAGGATTTACAGCACTTGTTAGATAACTAGGTTGGATGCAGCCACAGTGTGGGGGAAAATTCTAGCAGCGGGTTGTTCTGATCAGTAGTTTTCTGTGGTTTACCCGATCAACACCAGGAGAGTGCAGGAGCAGTACCATAACAAACGGGTCACGGACCGCGGAAGATAGTTCCTGCTTATTCCTGGTCCTATTCTTACTCCTTACGTATACACATTTACACGTATGTGCACTTCACAACCACACACATCGTGAGGGCGGTCGGGAACATTGAGTTTGCCCCGGCTGGTGGGAGAAGCCTGGTTGGGGAAAACACCGCAAGCCTACAGCCGATCGGTGTTTGTGTTTATCCAGCTTTAGTACCAGGAATGCACTGAAGGATTTAGAAGCCCTTTCCTGTAAATTTAAACTTTTCATCTATAGGGGAAAATTTTCTCAAAAACTACTAACAGAAAGATGTTCAAATTTAATAGAGCATGTAGCACAGCAGTTTATGTACTTCAACGGTGCGTATTTATAAAATGTTAAATACTTTAGACAATCTTGTTATAAATGTTCGTATTTCTAAGAACAAAACCAATTACAATGGACAAACAATTATATTTAAAAACCTAGAAATAGTTTTTGAAATCGGTTACGTTAAAGTTCTTATAAACAATGAGTCTAAACTCACATAAAATTTCAAGTCTGTAAATGAAATAGTTTCTGAGAAAATGTTCCTTAAATGAACATTGGCGAGATATGTCATTCCTGCTCCCCTTAACTTTGTATGTTGAAACAGATTGAGTAGGGTCAGAAAATTTTATTCAGCAAGACGTTACATAAAAATTAACCGAAGAATCCGGCAGACTAACCGTGTCTCCAAGCCTTGAGCCTCCGAGCAGTTAAGTATAGCGAATAACTTTAAGTCCCGCCTTTGAAGATCACAACAGAAGAGGCGTCGATAAAAGAGAAGAAGCGTTGTTCCGATAATTAAATTTCGCCGCACACCCACGCAAGGGATCCGTGGTGGAGATATGCGCGTTTACGAAAGATAAGCCGAGTCTCCAGCTAATAGGGTCATCACGAGTAATCGAGTTAAAGCCTGGAGTCAAAGAGCTTAAAACCTTTTGACGCCAGTCAAGTGTTCTTAAATCTAATTTTGTGCGATCTCATTAGAAAAGAGCTTTTCTTAGCTTCTTGGCGTTTTATGTAAAATGACGATAAGGAAAGTTGAGAATCTAGATGGGACAATTGGCAGCGAATCATTACTTGAAAATTGGGTTAATAGTGAATTTAGAAAGCAATTTCGCATAATGAAGCTGGGTGAATTGCATCTAGTAATACTAGTTTGTGTCTTTTGTACATTTATTGATATTTACTTCGATTGATAATAGTGCCTTTACAGGTAGATACGTTAAACCGAGAATTTCTTACTGTAAAAATGTTTTCTAGCCTTAAAATTGCATTAAAGTTTAACCATCATTTATCGCAGTCAAATTATGACAGACATTTATTTTGATTTCGTGATTTAACTAGCATATTTTGTGAATAACTAAAAGCAAGCAAGCATGTATTTAAACGTCAACTATTAAACCTATATCAAGTACAATGGTTCCAGTTATTAACGCAACTATTTGCGATTCTTCACAAAACACGAACAGATCACTTAACGTTTATGGTTATAAGTTAACAGTTGTTGCTGAGGAGAAAAAACAGATGGCTTTCAACATATTTTGACTATTGAGGAATACAGTATCAAACTACCTCATTTCCTAAAAATTTCACTAACAGAGTTCTGGTTATGCATTAAAGATCAGAACAGGTTTCTAACAGATGACTAAACCTAAGAATTGTTTGTGATATTTCACACCCCATAGACGCATTTAAAATATATAACATGTAGGTCTTTAATTTACATATTTTGTCGATTATTTGTTATTTACTTTGTTGTTTTTGACGAGGAAAATATTTCATTAGTCATTGCTCTCTGATCAGATTACATATATGTACGGAAGACTTTCTGAACTATTCTATTTTATGGTCACTTTTGCACTTTGAAAATTACATAAATGATAAATATTTTAAAATAATTTTTATACTAAAACGTGAATATATAATTTTCATACTCGGAAGTAAATAAAACATTTATATTCCTTATATTATAAGAAATACCTAGAACACAAAGAATAAAAAGGTAGAACAAAGAATACCAAAGTATTTGTAGCCTATTACATACGAAGAAACGTTTTCCTATATTGCACAAGAGCTACTCTTTGATAAATAATATCTTAAACCGCAATTATATATCTAAACTGCATCAGGAGAAAAAATTGTTCTATATCCGAACAAAAAGAAAACTATGATTATAAAGCCCACGAAAATATGTTGAGAGGGTAAAACAAGACATTGCAAAAATAAGTTGAGAAATCAAAACAGTATACCAAAAACATGTAACATTGACACATGATATTAAGGTCCATAACCACCAGGAATCGGTTTCTGGGGACTAACACTTAAATTTTGAATTTATTGGTATTTTGAAGTTTTTGAAAAAATAATAAATTGATAAAACTAATAATATAAATAGCCATTCAAATAAAAGAAAACATTCTATTTCTATCTCATTACACAAGAAATATCGATTTTTTTGTTTTAATAACAAAGCCTATTAACTTTCTTGTCAAATAAAGACCGATGTTTTCTCATAACAGAAATATATTAAACCATATTATATCATGCAGTCATGTTTCCATAATGTATTCTGAAGTTTGAGTTTCCAAATGCACACCCGATTTTTTAACCAGAGCTAAAGATTCTGTAATTCTATACTGCAATGTTACGAAAATATAAGCTACACAATTTGCAACATATTTAATCAAAGCACATCACAATCAACGTCAATGACTTTTCAGTTTCGTAAAAAACCTAAAGATACAAACAGGTTACAAAAATGTATCGGTGAGCAGCTCACCGCAATAAAACATTACTCCAGAAGACGAAAACTCAAAACGTCAATTGCATTTCGTAAAACGAGTTTTCAACAGAGTTCGCCTTTCAGACCGAAAAAGGCCACTCGAACCAACAACGCGTGCTGATAGTTCTCAGCCGCTCCTCGAGAATTACGCCACAAGCAATCTTCTCCTCCGACGGAGGCGGAGAGGGTGCGGAGCGGAGGCGGAGGCGAGCGCGCACGTCCGTGCCGGATCTCGTCGAGGGTGGGGCGGGGGCAGGGACGTCGCCGGAGATGACAGGGCCAGACCCTATCGCCTCGTCGCCCCCCTCCCCCGCCTGCGTCTTCGCCGCCGGCGGGCGACGCGCAGAGACCCGGGGATTTGGGGCTTAGGGGGCCGGCCGGATCCGGCGCGGGGCGAAGGGCGGTCGGGGCGGTGGGGGCGGGCGGGGCGGCGCGGGGGCGGCGGGGGGGTTGGTGCGGGGTGGTGCGGGGTTGGTGCGGGGTTGGTGCGGGGTTGGTGCGGGGTTGGTGCGGGGTTGGTGCGGGGTTGGTGCGGGGTTGGTGCGGGGTTGGTGCGGGGTTGGTGCGGGGTTGGTGCGGCAGGGGTTGGTGCAGGGGTTGGTGCAGGGGTGGTGCGGGGTTGGTGCAGGGGTTGGTGCGGGGTTGGTGCAGGGGTTGGTGCAGGGGTTGGTGCAGGGGTTGGTGCGGGGTTGGTGCGGGGTTGGTGCAGGGGTTGGTGCAGGGGTTGGTGCGGGGTTGGTGCGGGGTTGGTGCAGGGGGCGGCGCGGGGCGGCGGGGCGCGCGGGGCGCGCGGGGTTGGTGCGGGGCGGCGCAGGGCGGCGCGGGCGGTGCGGGGCGTGCAGGGCGGTGCGGGCGTGCGGGGGCGGCGAGGGGGCGGCGAGGGGGCGGCGAGGGGCCGGGGTGCGGGGGTTGGTGCGGGGGATGGGGCGGCACGCGCCCACTTAGCGACTCCCCCCCCCACTCGCCGCTCCCTGTCCGTCGCCCCACTGCACCCCTTCCAAGCAGCGCGGCACAGAGGAGAAGCGTTCGGAAAAGTGTCGATAGCAAGACATAGAAAGAAATCCGTAGATACATTTATTTGACCTACAATGGGCGAGATGTCATGGCACTCAATTACAGTAATTAACTAGTGGTGCTACAGAATGGCACTGATTTTGTCGTATACGTTTTCTTTTTGTTTGGTCTGGAGTAGTTATTCGCATTGCCATATGCTCTTGCCAGCTGCCATCTATCATCGCCCAAAGGAAATTTGACATTTTACCTCCTTTACGGTTTTATCTATTAGTAGAACCTCGTCCGAAATTGCAATTTTCATTGAAAAAATTGGAGCAGTTTTTAAGAAAATGGCGTTGAACTGTTACTATAAATACAAAATTTGAAGCTCTTTTCACAGGAATCTTTTGAGTTTACAAAAAGCTTCACTTCAAGTCATTTGACGCACTTCTAGTCACAAATGCAATAATGTATACAAATTGATGGAAATGTGCATATTAACGGCCTGAGAGATATTTCCAAAAAATGTAATTTTTGTGTAATGTTTGTTTGTGTAATTTTTGAAAAACAAAAGAATATACCAAAATATACTTCACGTCATATTAAACAATGCAATAAGCAGTATCTATTGGAAAAGTCTGAAGACAAATGTGGGGTCGTTTTGAAAAAAATTGCGTTTGAACTTTTCTGGAAACACGGAATTTTTAGCACTTTTGCGCAGAAAACTGTTGTGTTTTCCAGAAATTTTGTGACATTATTTATAGTCCATGGACTCAAAGTCAATAATGTCAAAAATTGTCGCTAATGCTCGTATATATTAACGTGAGAGACAAGTTAAAAAAATTCTTTTTTAAATTTTTGTAAAAACAAAAGAATAGAGCAATAATGCTTTGATTTCATCTCATAGGGTACATTAAGCACTATGTTTACCAAAAGTTTAAAGAAAACAATTGTAGCAGTTTTTGATAAAATCATGTTTTTGTTATTGTTTTAAATTGCAAATATTGCACGCAGTATTGCACGAAATCTACTAAATTAAAAAAAATGTACATGACCTTAATGAAAGCACTATTTATGTACCAACAATTTCAATTAAAAGAAAACTCTATTTTCAAGATTGTACTTGTAAGAAGTTGCCGAAAAAATCCCACTTTTACAATTTTCGAAATTTCAGAGTTAACAGTGAAAAGCAGACCTATGCCACCGTTATAAATGTATTTCACTATTTTCTTACAAGAAATTTAAAGGAAAAAATTCGAGCCGTTTTTGAGAAAATTATGAAAATGTCCAAATGGCTACGTATAAAGTCTCCCCAAAAATTAATTAATGTTTTTTAAAATCGTAGAAATTCGACTCAGGCCAGATACAGGGGTTTATTCAATTTGAAAAAACAGTGTACGCATAGTTTAGGCGCTAGTGTTGTTGTATACAGTATACGGACGGACGGACGGATGGAATGACCGACCGACACTAAAAAACACTTTTTCAGTATCAAGAGACCCCAAAACGTGTATTTCAGTTGAAGTCTCAAAATCTATTTTACGCAGCATTTCATAACTTTCTATATACTACGTATATTATTCCGTATATTGGTACGTATACGAGAAAGTACAAATATAAAATTCAGAACTCCCCCACGATGTTTTGTAAAAAAAAAAATAATCTCATTAGTTGCTCCTTTCTTCTCCAGATTTATAATATCCTGTGTCAACTCATCTTCAGGTCGTATCTGAGTAAGAAACACGACAACGCTACCATGAGTTTTGACAACCAGTTGCCTAAAAGGAAGTTACATTAACCAGAATATATGAGAAAAAGAAAGGCGATTATCGACGCTTGAGTTTTGCTTGAAAAAAGAAAATATTATAGATAATCACATACATTGTCCTTGAAATAAATATACTTGTTCTATATATTAAATATTATTTATATTAACATTAATTAATACACAATGAAGCATTCTTGTAACACTAAGAACATCAACTGCAACCAGGCCCCGGAGTGCAAACATTTCAAAAAATTTCCAGAATATCCAGAATGTCTTTTACTTGAGTAACTGACGACACACACGCCACTATTTCTCCTCAAAATCCCAACATAGCTTCTGTAAATAATACGAACATTAATGTTCGTCCTTTCTACGAAAATCATCCCACTATACAGTTTGCGCAGCTTGACGCTCAGTTTGCATTAGGCCGTATTTTTTCCAATTCGACCAAGTACTTCCAAATTTCGAATTACGTGCCACCATTTGGAAGTGAAAGATATTATTACAAATACACAGCTTACCAGAAAATATGAAAAACATTAAGCTGAGCTTAAATTGCTGTCAATGGCACAATAAAAACTCATGCGCCGAATTTTATATGAAAAAGAATGGGGTGATCTTTTTCCGTTGCAGTTCTTAAGATACCTTCAATCTCTTAACATAAATCTAATCATTCCCTACGGTATTTGAAAATCATTTGGTCACTATTTTGACCCAAGAAGATACGAAATATACTAATCCAGTGTCAGCTACATTCGGATTTGATACAATGTGCCGAACAAGCCGACAAAATAATGGATGTGATCATTCATATTGGTGCTACCCCCATCACTTTTAACCCCTCCCCCACTATATTGAAAAACCTCCAGCAAGTGATGGCTCTTTTCAACAAATGTTTGGACGCTCTTCTGACATCTCAGCCCAATCCTCATCACCCACAGTCTTCACAGAGCAAACATCGCAGCACATGCAACACTTGGAACCCATTAAATACCATAGGTATTTGTTTTGACTAACAGTAATACCACGAGAAGTGCGATGAATTTACAGATAATTCATAAGCCGCGCAGCGGCCAGTGAATTTATTTGGGTACCTTGAAATACTTTGAAGATACCTTGAAATACAGATTTTGAACCGCTTGGGCAGCGGTATGAAGATGAGCGTTGTCTTGCAACGAAATAATATCTTTCGTCAATACATCTTGGCACTCTCATATACAGAACCTGGTTAACGTGCATATGGTTTGCCATTTCATTAATAAACACTAATTAGTTATTCAGAATCAAGGGATTGACTTGTTCAGTGTTGCCATCAGCGTTATTTTGAATAATATTTCACGAATGAAACATAATAATAAATATATACATAATTCAAAACTGTAACTTTCTCTTAGATTGTCCTACATATTGAAGGGTAGTTTAAACAAAATACTAAGTAAACAGTGCTTTGTGCTTATAATGAAGGAATTTGGCCTTTTTGTGTTTAATGATATTTTCATTAGTTAGGATAGTGTTCATTAGGATTAAATTGCATTATCGTTGTAGAGAAGAAGAATATTAGCGGGAATAACTAATCAGCTCAGATGTAAGTACATAAATTTAGTAAAAAGTAATCAAAAATGCGTCTTCCAAACAAAGTTGCAGTGAGTGCCCCCCCTGCTCCCAGCAACCTCATATCCTCGCTACGTGCTGATCTTACGCTGCTGGTCCGTGGAGCGGCTTGTGCTTCGAGACTTTCCAGTACTTACAGCAGCGCCCCCGGTGGGTGCAAGCTGAGTGGCGGGGGGCGGGGCGGGGCGAGGGGTGGATGGAGCCTTGCAGGAGGCTGCGGCGCAGACAGCCATCCCGGACGGTGCGTTCCGCATCTTCAAACTTTGGACGCCGCTCGCGCCAAGTTGGGGCTGTCGGATTAGTGGAGGAAATCTCGCCAAAACTTGTAGGTGCGGCGGCGAGGGCTGCTGCCACGTTCTCGCCGCCGCCGCCCCTGCGCCCCGTGGCCCGGGCGGCGCCCGCCGCCCGCCCCGGCCGCGTCGCCGCTGCACCCCCCCGTCTTCCGCCACTGCTATCGCCACCGCCACCTGCCCTCCAACGTCAACCTCTCCCCGGGCCCACTGCCTCCCCCATCGCCCGTCGCGCCGACCTCTCCACACGCCTAAACCAGGATTGCAGCAACACGCCACCCTCCCATCAGGAAAAATATTTGCTTGCGGCCAATAGGTTCCTAGTTGGGCACATGCACGTACAGAAGAATGATCCAAACAGGTATTCAGTGTGCTGTAACATTGCGGATGTCTTCCGCATAACTGCAAATTTCATTGAGTTTACCAGGAATCAGTTCAATATAATACTTCCATTTTGTCATCTAACACGTTCTTTTCAACTACACTAACATTGTTTGGGGTAGGAGATTTTTTGGATGTTTATTGCCGCCTCCTCAAGTTTTACCGCAGTTACATTGGCAAGATCATAAAACCGCACTCTCCCATTTCCATCCTTAATGACACTGCTACTGACGTAGCCATCCTGTCTCCTCAGCGTTTCCAGCCCGCTTGCTTTGGCTGCTTCCCACGTTCACCTTCTCTGCGACTGTCAGCTCCGCTCACGTCGAGCCAGGTGCCTCCTGTCACCCCTACCCCAACGCCCCCACCCCGCCCCACCCCTCCGGCCCACGGCGCCGCCCGTGCGGTTGTCAATTAGCCTTGATCAGCCCGGCAGCCTCAACGCCTCCTCCCACGCGCTGCGGCCGGGAAGGTCACCTCAAAGGGAAACAGAAGCTCCGGGAGCCCATGGAAGACTCCGTTTGACTCGGGCTCATTGCTCCAATACGTTAATGCTAAAAAAAAAACGTTATAAAGAAACGAAATAACAGGAAATAATCAAGAACGCTCTATAAACCTACTAATACGAATATTCTACAAGTTAAATAGAGGTCTGATATTATTTTCAAATTAAGAAATTTCATTCTGGAGATGGTATGTTACAAAGATATGAACATTTTGATCTTTAAATTTATTGAAAACGAGCGTGTATGTACAGCAAGTTCAATAAAATGTCCGACAAGTTCAACGTGTAGTACACGAAATAGACAATCATTACCTACTAAACTGTCGTACGTTACTACTCAATGTCAAACAGATTGCCTATTGTCCTGTCGTTCCACCTCGTTAAAATCACTGTGTACCGTGAACTATAGTTATTTCGTATCCAATTCTCTTTAGAATAACTTCCGAATTAAAACGTTGTTCATTTATTGTCTTCCTTATGAACATTAGTGGATTTCCATTTCGAATGTTATTAGTATAAACTACAATAATATTGATGTCATCTTTAGTAAAACAATTAATTCAGTTCTCAATGGATTTGCAATAGCAATTTAGATCAAATAAACCAATCAATGAATTGATTGATTGATATTCTGGGCACGTCAACTGCTATGATCAAAACTCCTGTGTGATCGATAGTGTACTAAGTTATTTATTCTGAAAATAACCGGTTTATGGTTTTGTAAATGTTATTCTGGACCAATAACTACAGAATAATAATAATGAATTTAATAATTCACGATTTTCGAAGATGTGTCAAAAGGTTGTTTTAAAATAAAATGATACAGAATGACGCAAATTATTATATTGTTGTTATTACATTTTAATAAAAAATATGTTGAGTCATCAAATGATCATCTCCAAAAATGCTTCAATGAAAGTATATAGATGACATCCACGCATTTTTTACATCATTAGCACATACTTATTTAATACGAAATTCGCCGTAATACGAACCAAATTTGGGATCAGTCATGTAAACGTAGTGATTTTCAAAAATGGCGCAAACGTTTTAATTTTATTCTGATCTGAATAACATTTCTTTAATTCTCGGCCTCAAATACCAAATGGTGTTACCGTTATTTTAAAATAGCCATTAAGAAATTTTGAAATTGTTTCCTTTTTATATCATGAAGATAGCCAGCGACATGTTTGCCTCACACTACTTTTCGTACAGCATATGCGTTTGAGCTTTCGACAAACATTTATTTATTAAATTAAAAATGAAATGAATTTTTGTGGCAGTCCACCTTATATATATGATATAATCCATCTAGTCAGCAAAAATAAGTGGGGTTAATTAAATAGCTTCTGCGTATTTGTAACTGTAAAAACACTTCTACAATATACACCGTCTACATTCTGAAATTCCCTTTCACGAAAGTTATATTCAAATGGTGTTATTTCATTTGGTCTCTTTAAAATGATCATCCTGCCACATCCACTGACATGGAGGGTTCCACTAACTCTAATGCTATCTGAAGGTCAACTTCATCTCAACTCCTTCTTCCGTCATTGGATCATAATTATTTCATCACAAACAATATACGTTCAATTATAGTTCCGCAAAAGGCTTTATTTTACAGTTAAGATCGAAGATTGGTAACGATAAGACTTCGTTGAGAAATAAAACTTGTGGAAATGAATGGCACATCGAAACTCTTCTCTTTTTTTCTTTCTGGGGCTCTTTCCAGTTTCAGGAGATGTTGATTGAACTATCCACGCCAGGTACCCACTATGTACCTCACATATACACATATTAACCTTTTTACCATAGCCAACAAACTCATAAGGCCTTCCGCGAGAACACACATACTTGAAAGACAAGTGACAAACAAGAATGTCTAAGGCCGGATTCGAACCCTTTTTTCCCCTGTAGACTTACAGAATGTCCATAAATTATGTAATGCTGTAGAGGGGGTGAAGGGTTTGAGGCAGCATTACACTGTGTTACATAGTGGTAGGGAGTGTTAGTATAGTGTTCTTCAGACCAAGGTGCTGAATCGACACACGCTCTAGCCACATTGGCCGTCCAGGTCGGCGAAACCTATCCGTCCCTTACTGCTATGAAATAAATATTTTGGCTCTTGCAATGAATACTAAGCGTCGCGATCATGACTACTCTTCCTTCCACCGGAATGGTGGCAAACTGAATATTTTGTTTTTCCGCGTTGTCTTGAATAATGAGATAAACTTCAACACACTAAAATAACAGTTTGGATAATAACAAGAATATTTTATGCTTACTACGTGTTTCATGCATTTGAGTACTAACATAAAGTACCTCGGGGTACCTTATAGATCTAAGAACTGGAAAATGTCACTATTCCCGTCATGATTACTGCAAATTACTATTTAAAAAATCATCATCAAATTACCATCATTGATGTTATTTAAAAATCTAAAGTTCAGGTATAAATTGCTTTGAGAAAAATCTGGGGATTTCAATTTGAAGGAGTAAAGAATGTTCAATAAAATATTTGGACTATGCAATTTTCTCACTTTCAGAGGTTTTCATGAAATCGGAGTGACACCACATTAATACATACCATATTAATACACTTTCCTCTATTTAAGAAAAAGACAATTGCAGCCTTATTCTTCAAAATTTGGAAAATGTCACGGGTTCTCCATATCCCGTGACCTCGAGTATAAAGTATCCTCCAAAGTGAAAACGTTTATAAGTGCCCTGAACAACTATATCTTACTCATGTGTTTTCCTAATTTCAGCTCAACGTAAGTTGATTAATGCAAGACACATACGTCCACAGATATTCCAATTGTGGGGCACAAAGTATCCTTGCCTCCTGCACATGTCATGTCCATCTTTGAAACAACACTGATAAAACCTTAATCCTGACGTGGGTAGAGTTACAGCTTAAAAAGAATGCAACAAAGAAATTGAGATAGTATTGTTTAGGTGATTCCAATACGTTTTGTCCCTTCACTATAATATAGAGAGTAAAAGTACAATTTTCTCACATCCTTCACTCAAATTAACATCACAAAGGTACGCGCGTCAAAGGAATTAAAAACGTTTCTCCCTTATTAATAACAGTTTCAATTATGCATTAAATTCACATTTATTAATTTTCCACGATTAAAAATTCATTTATATTACACGAGTAAAATCTTTTTTAAAAATAAAAAGCAATGCAAGTAAAACCCACTTAAAAGTTTTTTATTATTAACCTTTACAGTATCCGAAGAATTACTGCAACTTTATTCAACTTACAACAACTCGATGCAACAAATAAAGCAACTCGAAACTAGACATTTCATATCCTACACACGTGGCCCAACAGCGCGCGAAACTTCTCTTGGACGACGTGCAGCAGGACAGCACGGGACAGAAACTCAATATGAGACGAACGTTCCACCGACAGGAGCAGAGAGAATGCGGCCGCTGCAGGCACCTCACTGAAGGGGAAGGTTTACGCCTCGGATGCCGTGGGTCGGGACGCACTGCCAATTTCCGCGCTGGAGCGCTTCGCCGCCGGCGCCTGAACCCGGCTGGATAGCCTACCCCGCAGCACACAACTGTCCGGCGTGTTGCCGAGAGCCGTTAGTCGGTGCGCCCGCTTGCCCGTTTCTCCGGAGCGTCAGAACTTCAACACGTTACGTCGGCGGCCCCACACAAAAGGCTTCGGCTTCAACACGGCCACACGCAAAAGGTTTGTACATCTGAAAATGCACGAAAATGAAGCAAACGCGGTGGTCAATGGGGCTCAAGTATACCTTCTCAATTTAAACATAATTAAATTCAAGATTTAATTATCGTTTTTCAGAAATTCAAATACTTTTGGGATGTAAATTTTTAAAGCGTCATGATCTAACGGAACTTTGGTAATACTTGGGTCGATTATGAACGAAATTTAAAATTAATAATTGATTTTACAACTAAATGTGTCTTAATTTAAAACTCACTGCAAAGTAACATGTATGTAGATAGCGTCTGTTTCTTCAGAATCTTGTCTAGAAAATTGAACGCTGAATGAACTATTTCATACAGAATTAAGTTAATAATTAATTTAATTAAATTGTATTTTATTCTCGAATATCATAACTTAATTCATTGGGAAAAAGAGACTAGTCTCAATCATAAATTTTTCCATTCCTCCTTTCAACCTCATGTTCGACAGGTTTCTATCTTCATACCTGCACTTCAAATGCGACGTTTTAATCATTTGTGTTTTAGAGAAGAATATTACAACATTCCATTTTTATGATATTACGTCAGATGTGACATTATAGGTTACTTAACTTATTCTTCTCGTTTAGATTCGTAATCAAATGATCATCATTCAATGTTGTCAGCAAAAACACGCAAAAATAAGGGTTAAACGCACATAATTTTTACACAATGATAGGGTAATTTAAAATATTTATTAAAATTAATTCACATCAATGAAAAGGTCTGCAACATTGCACTGCAAAACCAATTTAACGTTTCATATTTACAAAGAAGGCGAAAAAATCATTTCGAGTTTTATTAATTACAATGCCGGAACTATGAAATTGGTTTTTATTTTAGAGCAGAATAAAAAATCATTGGCGAACCGAGAGTTTAAAATTAACTTGTTAATGTACATATTCATGAATATGACATCTGTTTACACAATGCTCTATTCAAACCTCAGATTGTCCACATCCATACCATTATAGGTTGGTGTATTACAAAGGGCGACATTTTTGAATGAATTGAGTACTTGCCTGTAATTCACTGGCAACAGAGAACGCATAGAATCATGTATGGTCTTTAATTCTACAGTGACGCTCATGTGCTGCCCGAATACTTATTTATAAAATAAGTCATGAGACTTAATAGAATAGACTTAATACGCCGACAATGATATTTGATAGCCAATTGAGTGATTATCAAATTCTACCAAAAAACTTCGTTTCATAATTCTCCAATTTCGTATTGTAACAAAGATGTTACAATACGGATGTTAAATAATGCAAAATGTAAAAATTTCAATGAAGTATAATTATCGTTTTATCTACAATTCTTCCGGATAAATATGAGAGACCGTGTGATTTTTTTCTTTTCATTAATAAACTTATCACTGTTGTTTTAGAATGCCATGGATTATTAGAACACTTGTGCAATAGTAACGATTAAAATGAATCCGACCTGAGATTTGTCAAATTTAACTTTATATAATGTAAGTGGATCAATGTAAAACAACTACATTCTTTGAAATCTTACTTAGAGTCGTTAAAACCTTGAATTGAACCCGTGATCCCGTGCGATAACTCCCCGAGATTAAACTCCACTTCAAATTTTCCATTTCCATATTAATCCTGTAATATATCTTTTTCTGCAAGACTCTCTTATCCTCTGTCATTTGTTCTACATGTCTCCTTCTAATTGATAACAATACAATTCACCCGTGTCAATACAAACTAGTCTTATTTAGCGTTATTACCGAGTAGAGAGGTACACCTGTGTAATTCAATCTATGATATGAATAAGTAGATGCGTTTTTAAACAAATCCTTCTAATTTTTCATGTCAAATTGCAATTGGTCACGTGTCCGTGATATTTGATTTCTTTAGAGGCCTCATTTATAATAAATATGGGTTGCCTCTGTGAGACGCAAAAGTTACGTCTACTACTGAAATAATATAGGAGACGATAATTCCTTCTATCAAAATTAAAAAAACACAAATATTTTCAAAACATACGTACATAAATATACAATTAAATGGGAGATCCTTCAAAGTCACTGAAAATTAATAGGTAAAGTAACTTTTTAAACAGCTACGCAAATACTCGTACGTACTTTTCACTGCCAAAGAAAAAAACTGAAAAAACTCCATTTTTCTGTGAGAAAAGCGCAAACATACTGTCACCTATACCAAGAAAAACTGGTTAATGATAAGTGCATTGAGGTGACAAAAGTCGTAGTGTACCCCCAATATCATGTCGGACCCCTTTTTACCTGATGAAGTGCAACAACGCGGCGTGGCAAGGACGCAACAAGTCATTGGAAGTCCTTTGCAGAAATATTGAACAACTGTAGCCCGGTGACATGGCGCATTGCCATCCACAAGAATTCCATCGTTGCTTTCGAACACGAAGTCCATCAATGACTGCAAATGGTGTTCATATAATGAACACCATTTCTAGTCAATGATTGGTTCAGTTGGACAAGAGGAACCAGACAATTACATGTAAAAATAGCTCAATGCTTTGCCACCAGCAGATTGCATAGTGCTTCGTTGACAACTCCTATTCGTGGCTACGTAACGACTGCGCCACACTTATCAAATGAAATCTGAACTCATACAACCAAGCCATGATATTCCAGTCGCCTAGGACCCAATCGATATCTTTACGAGCCCAAGAAAGGTGCTGAAGGTCATGTCTTGCTGTTAGCTAAAGCAATTGAGAATATTCTGCCATTGCCCATTAAAGCCAAATTTTGCCCAACTGTCATAATGAATCCGTTCGTCGCTCGCCCCTCATCGATTTCTGTGGTTACTTCTCTGAATTACTTCTCTTTTAGCACTGACAACTCTAAACGAACAGCGCTGCTCTTTAAGCGAAGTTCATCAGCCAGTGTTGTTTATAGTGACAGTTTATACCTAGGTATTCTCGGCACATTATTGTTTACTGTGGATCTCGAAATATAGAATATTCTAACAATTTCTGACATGGAATATTCCAAGCGGCTGGCTCAAAATACCATTGCGCGCACAGTCTGTTAATTCCCGTGTGTGACAATAATCAGGTCAGAAACCTTTTCACATAAATCACCTGACTACAAATGAAAGCTATACTAGTGCGCTCAAGTATAACCTTTCGTACTCAAAAGAACAGCCATCTGAGTATTTGGCATATTCGTATCTCTTGACCTTTACCACCTCCGTGTAGATTTCGGAAACTTCGTTCTTGCCGTCCACTGCTCAGCGAGCCGGCGCGGCGCCGGAAAGGTTCCGCAGCGCAAGCGTCTCTGGAGCGGAAAGCGCCGCTCGCATCGCGCCATAGATCCTCCCCAGGGACGCGGCGCCGACCGCGCCGTCAGCAGTCGCGACGCCGCCCCCCCCCCCGCCCCCTCTCCTTTCGCCCGCACTCCTCACCCCAGCCTCCGTCGCGCCCTGCCCCGCCCCCTTCGTGTTCCGCCCTCTCTTGTCCCGTCCCACGCTCCTCCTCATTCTACTGCCCTCCGACCTCTACCCCGCCGCACCCTGCACTACTGCGGTGCATCCCACCCGCACCCTCCCGCGCCCTACCAGCCCCCGCCGCTCTTCTTCGTTCTACGCCGACCCGACTCGCCCCCTTGCTGCTCACACCCCTTTTCCCGCCTCGCCGCACGCCCCGGTTCGCCCGCGCCACTCCGTCCCCCCCACTGCGCCCCACCACGTCCCTCTCCGGCCCTCAACCCCAATTTCTTTTTTCCCACCACACTGCCTATGTATTTCCCAGTAAGGCACTTCCCCATCTTCCGAGATTTTCTAGTCTTCCGAAAATGTCTCTCCCCCCACCCAACCTACCGGAGCGACTGCTTCTACACTCCATTCCACACTGTGTGTGGAAGTAAGGGGTGAGGATAGGACAAGGAAGAGGAAGGACAGATTGCGCGCGGTCCGTGGCCCGTTTGTTCGAGTACTTCTCCGGCAACATATCCTTTCGAATTACATCCCCATTCCCCTGCCTATTTTTTTACGAGTTGTTTATTTATTGTTTTTTATAAACACTCTCCTTTCAATATCTTGAGTGATTGCTTAATGATTCCTGACGCGTCCAGGGTTAAGATCATTAGAATGACAATTACAGTGTATGCTTGTTATCGCGGGATGTGGCGGTAATCTTCCCCCGCTGGCTGGCGAGATTCGGAGCCAGCCTTCCCATAGACTTGCAGGAATTTCGTATCGTCCATCAGTGGAGAATCGCCTCACCCGGGACGAATAACACGCTAACGGCTGACCTTTCAACATGTGCGGTATTGCAGTGTAAATAAATGCAAGCAGTAAGAATAGGATAAGGAAGAGGAAGGAAAGATCGTGCGCTGTCCGAGAGCAGTTTAGGGTACGGCTCCAGTATTAGCCCGTATAAATCAGGGGAAACTACCAATCAGTGCAACCGGCCACTAGAATTCTCCTTCAGGCAGCGGCTGAACTCTGAACTAGCTGCGTAGTTCGCGTCAAAAATTCCGTGAGGGCTTGAGCCCTAGAATCTCGCAGCGAGAGGCACTGCGCCCTGAGCCACCTAGGCTGCTTCCTGTGTGACGCCCACCCCCGCCTCCTAGTCTCTCTCCTCTGACGTCCTGCCTGCTTGCGCCGCCCGCGCGACGCATTGTATCCGTCCTCTGACCCACACAGCTCCACGTGCCTCCGACCCCTCTGTCTCTCCGCTTGTCGCAAGCGCAACGCGAGCCGTGACACAAGCGCCCTCTTTTCTGCTGCTGCATTCCAACAGACAGCCCCTCCTATTTGGTTTCTCGTGTAGGTAAAATCGACGAAATTAGATAAAACTGACGGAAATCGACATTTTGGCAGATAAAATCGTTTTGTGCGTCTTTTCTTATTTCTTCCTAACACATTTTTTTAATATAATTTATTTATTGAGTGATTGGAAATTACACAGATCAGTACTAAATTACTATCTCATGTGCATTTGCTGGCTTACATTGTAACTTATACTAAACTTAACACTAAAAACTTAAAACTAAACTACCTTACTATAGGTGTAGGAAACTACTATGAACAATTACGAGAGAAAATGTTCAAGAACGCTTCGGAAGGAAATCTATTCTTAATTCTAGTAGGGGAGTCATTTAAAGTGGCCAGGTTGTAGTGGACGGCTCGGTTAATTGTATTTAGATTGGAGTAAAAATTATTGGAAAGATGTGCAATATGTTTGATGATCGGTGATATATTCACTTCTTTATGAAGTTGGGCGTTAGAGATGAACCATGGGGCATGTGTTGCTAATGTGAGGAATCTATTTTGTACAATTTGAAGTTTATTAATTCCTAACACATAACACTTTACTTTCTGTTATTATCCGTATACAATATTTGAGTGACTCCCGAATGCGTTTATCTTCGGATGTGCGGTTCTGCCACTCACGGCTGGACCACTTCCCATGCACCAACAGAGACGTAGGGAATGTCATTTGACGCGTCTCGGCCTCCTGATCCCGTCCCGTCCCGTCCAGAACATTAAAAAATGCGAAAAACGTGCTTTTGCTGCAATCTTGGTGGGTAGATTGAGAATTAAACCGATACCACCTAAATAGATCTATGTAAGTGGCGTTGATTAAACTCCAGTTCCTCGTGGTTATTGTCAGTCCACGGCACCATAATTTTATTTCATGAGGTTGGCACCCTGATGGCGGCGATGGTGTAACGGTTAGCGTATCGGACTGAAGTTTGCGGGTTCGAACCCGATCGAAGCCGTGCATTTTTAAGGGCGAAAAAATCCTTCATACGCCTTCCTTCGGAGGGGAAGTAAAGCCGGCTGTCCCATGTTAGTAGATTTACTGCATGTAAAAAACCCTCAAGCGTAAATGAAGCCTCTGAGCTAAATTCAAATTGCCTGTTCCGTCGCCCAAGTAATACCGTCTTTCTGCTCTAGTAGATGAAAGGAGCGTAACGAAATTTGCGTGGTCAGAGGGAAGAGCAGGCCTCATGGCATGAGTCTCGCCACGTAAAATAAGGCACATTCAATTCAATTCAATAGTTTATATACCACCAATATGAAATGAAAATCGCGCGGCAGAATTTGTTGTGAATTTGTAATTGTAAGATGTGATGTATTTCATGTTTTGTTTTTGTAATAAATTTGGAACATTCAATTTGAATAATATGAAGTAAATGACAAGAAAACCAGAAATTTACGTGTGAAACTAGAGAATACATTTCTTAAGAGTGAAAAAATTGATATTGAATTTAATATAATTTAATATAACAAAATGTAGGGCTTAAAATTGTGATACATATAATTAACAAGCCCACAGTACATTCTTAAAGCATTTTCATAAGCCAGGTTAACTGATATAGATAAGTACGCTCTTAGTATGAAGATACTATTAACAAATACTGCGCGAAGCAATTTTCACGAAGTACCTCGCAGTGTAATTAGCGGCACTAGTGGCTGCTCCTTAAAGACTTGCGAGCGGCTCCCTTCCCACAGAAATCAATTACAGAACGTATTAACTTTACACTAAAATGACTCGTTCAGTTTGGACGGTTACCACCGACGCAAGTCTTGAGGAAGTTCATTTTATGTGCACGCTTAAGGCAATGATCCGGTCACATCTCGGATTATCCCCCAGCCGTCCGTAGCTAGCGAAAGCATTCGAAGCACGAGGAAGATTAGGGGAACTGGAAGTTGGGCTGCATTGCAAGGTGCTTTTAGGGTTTTGTCGCCACAGAGTCCGCGGCTAGTAATTATAATAATGACCCTTACATCAAATTTCATAAGTTACACGGACAACATATAACACCCGACGCACAACATCGCGATGTCAATGCCCTGAGGAAGCCTTCGACATGTCCGGCGAAACGTCGGTTTCTCAGCCCACTACGCGACGTCACCCGGACAGCCAAGAAGTCATCGACTCGAGCCGCGAAAGCTTACGTGTACAAATACCATAAATTAGTTTTGTTTGCTGCAAATATTTTTAAAAAATCTATTATTTTTGTAAAAATAAGAGTATCGTACGTTATTAACGTGAATGTTTTATTATACAAGGATTACAATACACTTGCAAATTGGTCTTACACTATATTCTATAGAAATTTGCACTAACTCAATAAAATGTTTTGAAGAGACAAAAATGTACTTATTGTTAGTCCACGTATACCACCTCTCAAAATTCGCAACTCCCCCCTCGGTCGCCACTGACGGAAGGGGGCCAGGAAAGAACCGGCCAGCCGAGGCCTCTCTATGACACAGCGTGCGCGCTTGAACGCTCAGCGGAACGAGCTGGAGCCTCAAGAGCGGAGAAAAAACAAAGGTCTATCACATCCTTCCCTCTAAAACATTTCCTCTATCTTCTAAAATAACCTTGCGAAAAAGCCGAGAGTTGGATATCGAGAACGTTTGCTACATATGTTCGAAAAACTAAAAGGGAGGTTTGTCCTAAAAGGGAAGAATAGCATTGTTGAGGTCCAAGTCAATGTTGGTTAATTTTTTTCACTCGTTACTACGTTGTGTCGACGTTAAATACTAGTTGGAAGGGAATTCTTGCAGCCGGTCGATAGTTTTCTGTGATTTCTCTGATATATCCTGGAAAATGCCGAAACAGTATAGTCGGAAGCTGACTTGTTTGCGAGCGGGGACCGGGGTCTCTTTGATTTTTTTGTTTTACTTATTCTCGAAAGCCGTTTTAATTTTTGTTTATGGACACTTGGAGCAAGCAATATACTTGAGACAGCTAATATTTGCGGACTGGGTGGGGGTGGGGGTGGGGGTGGGGATGGGGAGGACAGCTTCTAAGAACACCGAGCGCATTCTGCAGCCTCGCAATCAAGGCAGCTCCCAACATTACCTTTCCTTACAGACTACGGATCGCGGTTATCTTTCCTTTCTATCCTTCCTTCTACCTCTTTCCCTTACACACACTTACACTTACATGCACTACACTACCACACAAGATGGAGGCAAGTCGAGCGCTTAAATCTCCTCACGAATAGGGTGGCACCTCGCAGGGTCGTCCCATAGAAATTGTTTCAATTAAAACAAGTGATATATTTCTGTGTATTCACAATTTAGAATGTGACATCGCAACGTTTTAGGAATTCGTTCTTTTGCAAGTTGCAGTGTAAATATTATCTGTATTTTTCACAACATTTTGAAATGTCAGCTAAATGAAATAATATTCAAGTTGAATGTAATAAAATACCGTAATAAGAACGCTAACACGCTAATGTAAATTGATATCGTACAAAAAATGCATCACAAATGCATATTCCTTTTTATAAAAGTTCTAGTACTATTAAACCATGGCCTTCAGCGAAGACAAAAAATATGCTACCGGAAAATTGATATAATATGCAGATTAAGCGATAAATATTATCAAAAATATCATTTAAATTGTCCTATCGTTTTTTAAATAATACCAAACTGTCCCCACTTCGTTGCTTGGTTGGTTGTTAGTGATTCCGGGGGCGCCAAAAGCAAAGGTCATTAGTCCCGTAAGTGTAGTGCATGTTTGTTCCATGGGAGGTGGCGGTGATCTTCCCCCGCTGGATGGCGAGATCCGGCGCCACCCTACCGTCGGGTAATGGGGTTTGCCCCTCACCAGGACTCTCCCACCAACAGGGCACCACCCCAGCCGGGACAATCTCTAAGCTTCCGACCGGTCTCACAGAATATATGGTAGTGTAGTGCATGTTAGTGTAAGTGTGTGTGTAAGGGGAGAGGATAGGACAAGGAAGAGGAAGGATAGATCGCGCGCGGTCCGTGGCCCGTTTGGTAGGGTACTGCTCCGGCATTCGCCTGGTGTTGATCGGAGAAACCACGGAAAACTACCGATCATAGCAGCAGGCCGCTAGAATTCTCCTCCAGACAGCGACTGAATTCGACCTAGCTGAAAAGCTAGTGTCGAAAATCCTGCCGCCATCAGGACTCGAATCTACGATCTCCCCACTTCATGATGCTCTCTATCTCGGGTATTTCATTTGAGAAGCTCCAAAACCCCTCCACGCCAATCAGCGGGAAGAGAGTCGTGCTCCGTAACTGCATTATTCCGCACTTTGCCCTGCGAGCGCGTCTCATTGGCAGTGCCACGCTCCCCCACCCTCCCTGCTCTTCGCGCGGGCAACCAGGCACCACGAGTTGGCGCTCTGCGACCCCGTGTCCTTTGGCCCTGAGGGCGGAGTGCGCCCGGCCCGGTGGCGCCCCACGTGGCGGCGGCGGGCACCGCAACTCGCTCCATAATATGCCCCACCCCACGACTGCCTTAGCTCAGTGACACGGAAGTATCATCAGTTGACACCCTGAGCCACCTCCCCCGGTCAAAGTAGTGATAAAATAGTTTAAAAATCTGATATTAGTTCGGCTTGAATCTGCTAGGGTGGGCGGGCCAGCTTGATAAACCTGTGAGACTTCCCAGAAGTGTGACTAAGAAACAAAAACTTGTAGCAACTAAATATTGTTTATGGTTTGACTGGCACATACTACAGTAGCACTACATAGCAACATATACCACAGTAGATTTTTCCATTTATATTTACTTAGGTAAGGAATTAGTGTTTCAACGTTTAAGACTTTGATTATCATAAACGTTCCTAGCCCGAAATGATAATTTCGCCTTTAAACGTTTATAGGACAAAACAATTACACAACGGTGTACAAAACAATTCAAAACAATCGCTACGCATAATCATTTTGTGAAAACTCCAATGTCTTCTTACAACCAGGCATCGGCTTTGGTGGCTCAAGGCATCAATTGATGTCACTGTAGAACCTCTGATTAGATCGTTTTATGTCTCGACTGTGGCGTATTTTTGACACTAGCAGTATGACTTAATGGATTTCACCCTTTGTCTGGAAGAGACTTCTAATGTTCGACTGGACGGTAATTTTCCGTAGTTTCTCCGATCAACACCAGGCGAACGCCAGAAGAGTATCCTAACAAACGAACCAACAACCGCGCGCGATCTCTCCTTCCTTCTTGCTCAATTCTCACCTCTGGCTTACGTACACCCGTACATGCGGGACACTACCACTTATATCGAGAGACCAGCTTAAAGACTGTCTCGGTTGGGGCGGTTCCCCGCTGGTGGGAGATACCTGGATGGGGAAATCTCGCTAGCCGACAGATGGATTGAAACTGGATCTCGCCCTTCATCGGGGATTGATCACCTACCCTCCCGCGATAAAAACATGTACTACACCTACGGGACTAATGCTCTTAGTATTTGTTGCATCCAGAATCACTAATCAATCAATCAATCTTACATCCAGGCATAAGACACGAAGGTCGCATTTTGATTTCAGTATATGTAGATGTAGATAAACGTTGTGCAATTGATCCATCATTGAAACGTTGAACTAGTTATTTGAAAGACGTCGTAACGACCTGCACCCTGTGCAAACCCTCACAAAAATTATCATATAATTACTAGAGGTCATCTTACATTATTAGGAATACAAGCGCCTGAAGAGGGGAAAGTGGAAGAAATCAGAACATTCTATGATACATTGCAGAAACTTAATTGGCTTTCTTCTAAGAGAATGCCGGAACATCGAATGCCAAAGTTCCTCCACAACTACAGCCCGTACGAGAGAAGAAGTAGGGGCAGACCAATAAGACGATGGAAAGATACTATGGAAGACGGAACGGGCCAATAGGCTCAACCCATGAAGATGATAATGAAATATTCTTTCAATTATATTGTAATTTACTCAGGGGTTTTCCCTTGACTCAAAGATTGGTGATATCTGGGTATCAGAATGTCGTCGATAAGCTACTGTTAATGATCTATTTGTTCTAAAATAGGTACCTTCCTTGAATAAATTGTCATCTCATTATCTAGAAGATATATTCCGCTCTTTCTACCGCGCAGCAATACAGTGCGGTGTAGAAAATATATCATAACCTAGTTGTATCGTAAGCTTTCCTTTGTTTATTTGAAAGCGATCATGGTCTTATTAATTAATTAATAATATTAAACTGCAATTAAAAATAAAAGTTTTTATTTTGAAAACATTTCCTCACGCCACACAATTAACCCAAGAACCTTGAATGGTGAAATGCCGCTCTGGAGTAGTGTAGACACTTTGCGATCACCTTCCACAACTTGGTGGAGTTTGAGGAACAGGAGAGCTTGAGTAGCACTCAGGGAAGCGTTCTGTTTAGGCGGGGCAGGCCAACATCTGCACCCTTTGCTGAGTTGCTTCTGTGGCCGTGGCATTTCGCTTCCACGCTCTCTCCTTCTCTCTCTCCTCTCTCTCTCCTTCTCTCTCTCTCTCCTCCCTCCCTCTCTCTCTCCCTCCCTTCCTTCTCTCTCTCTCTCTCTCTCTCTCTCTCTCTCTCTCTCTCTCTCTCTCTCTCTCTCTCGAGCAAATGCGAGAAGCACGGGATCGTAAAGGCCACTAGTCGATGTTCAGTAGAGTAGATGCTCTAATTGCATACTACAAACGTGACAATGAATACTGTACTATCTCTTTTGCAAGATTTCGGTCCAAAACGTTCACTGGGGTTTGGAATAGAAACAAATGGTGCTCTCTAGCACAGATTCTGGAGTGGAATGGCACATATTCTCGGAGCAGTTAGTCTCTGTATCTCTTTAGCACAAGGAAGAAGAAAGTATGAGTACGCGCGGTGCGGGACCCGTTTCTTCGGGTGTTGCTCCGGCTTTCACCTGATATTGATCGCAGAAACCAAGGAAAACGACCGAATAGATCAGCTGGTCCGTAAAATTCTCCTTCAGGAAGAGGTTGCATTTGACCTTGCTAACTAGAAACTGTTAAATTCCAGCAGAGAAGGGAGTCGAATCCTAGGACCTCTCATTCAGAATCTCTGCAGAGACAACAACTATGTGGCAAAGAGCTACAGTCAGATGTGATGCAATGGAAATTTTTCAATTAATTGAAAATCGCTATTATTTCCTTCATAACCTGATATTGTGGCGAAATATGATTATTATTTGCATTAAATATTTGAATTTTTATTACCGCATTTCTAATGCAGAAGACTTTTTTTATCTATCTCTTGGAACTGAAACGCAAATAGATCTTAAAGGAAGCGGGATTTTGTAAAGATTGATTTCAAATTCTTTTAGCACTATTTGAGCATTTATGAACTCAATTTTTAGGAATAGTGCCAAATTCAAATTGTTCACTTAACTAATTTTATTTAAGTATAAAAATTTGGAGGTGTTATTTTTTGACAGACCCTCTTGTAGACTTTTTACAAATGAGACTATTACTGCTGATATACTATGAAAATGTTGACTTGAGTCACACTACATATATTAGCAGGAAACATGAATACGCACAAAGAATATATGCTCAAATTAACATTAAATATATTCCAATTTAACCATAATACATAATTCTTGGATATAAAATGAAAAAGTGGATGCAGTATTTGCAATCACTGTTCATAGAATATTTCTTGTAAGAATTTATAGTTATTTCTTCTCGTAGAAATCCGTCGGTTAAAAGGAAAATTTACCCTTTAACCCTGTGATCAAACGCAGCCGTGTATGAAATCGAAAAGCATCCATTCCAATTCCACAAGTGTGCACCACAATTTCCAAGGGTTTAAATTACTTTTCCAAATAATTAACCTCAGCTTCTGTCTCTGCTCTTCGATTAAGCAGTTTCCGAAGTTTCTAGTGCGCATTAAACGAGAAAGCAATGTTCTCTACGAATAATCATGCAGATATTCAAAATAATTTTGGTTTCCTTAATGAAACATATTAGCTAACCTACATTAAAATCATAAAACAATCTAATACTAACTCAAAACTTAGATTAAAGTAGTGTTCTTCCTTAGAAACATTCACGTAAAAAAATAATATTCTCAATTTGGCGATCCATTTAGAAAAACTAATTGCGTTTCAGTGATGATGCAAACTGATTACGATGAAATATATATTTATCCCGCTACCCAAAACAATCTGCTTCTCAGACATTTTCTTGCCATTTTATCTTGCCGTATTCACTCCATTTTCAGGTGCTCTCTCGAGAATCATATTACATTTATATTTTATCATTTTCTGTTTTCATCGCAAGTCATCAATTCCACTTTTAAACGAGATGTGACGATGTTACAAGAGGTTTTATTCAAATTGAAACGAGAAACGGAGTCTATATCTTTGCAGGATATTGAAACATAATAATATAGACAGAGTATCTATAGACAGAGTATCTATATAAAAATTGATCGATCATTAAAGCTGTAATGTAAAGAAATACATGAATACTTATTTAAATTTTCCATTTAATCATATAATCAACTCTAGATTCAGTAGTCGGCAACATAGCAACCTTCAAGCTTCAATATCGTCATGAGGGAGTTCATTGTCAATGACGGATAATTTTTACAGGCCAATACTGTCAATAGTGACTATTTATCGCGTATTTGTTTGATTCTGAGAGAGAGAGAGAGAGAGAGAGAGAGAGAGAGAGAGAGACAGAGAGACAGAGAGAGACAGAGAGACAGAGAGAAGAGAAGGAGGGAGCAGAGAGGGGAGAGAGAGACAGAGAAAGAGAGAGAGAGAGACAGAGAGAGAGAGAGAGAGAAGGCCGACATCAGTTGGATCGATTGGAAAATATCAATTTTGGAGAAAATCGGACAAATGGACGGACGGGCAGACGGACGGACAGGAAGACAGACTGATTTGACAATTTTCTCGTCAATCCCTTTTCGGGATCAATAATCCACAAAATATGGATTCACTATGTATTAAGCGGATTTTGTATTCTAAAAGCACAACTTTATCCACTTTTTCCTGATCAGGGCTCTGCAATAAGAACTTTTCTGCCAAGACTTTGCCGTTTTTCACGAAGCATTACATATCTTTCTCTCTACTGAGTAAGCGGTAACGAGAAATTAAAAATAAATCGGAAAAGGGTAAGAAATAACGGTCTCTTAGATGTAAGAAAAGGAAATCTGATGTAATACAGATCAAGAAGAAAAAGAAGGAAAATAATGGTAGTGTGTGGTTGTCAAGCCACAGCCAGTCCTTGGCTGCAGTGTCAGCGTCACTGTTAAGGCATCAAAATAGATGGTTAACATTTTATGGGAGATTAAATTAGATGAAAACTGGGCGTATTCTAACAGTATCCTGTGCATTTGTCTCTTGAAATGGAACAATTATGTTGTCAGCATATGCAGGCGTTAGAATATGCTTTTCAACATTAACTATTTCGAGAAGTTGTTTTCCAAATCACCGCGTGGTCCATGTCCGCTGGGTCGTGACTCTTTGTACGCATGCGTGTAGCGGTATTCGTTCACAGATCATCAATTACTAGGCCGGCAAAGATCGTCAACAATGCACTGATATTTAAATGACAACTGTCAAAGTAAATAAACAGAGGTTGTCTGGTATCAAATCTATATTTCTTCTTAAGATCTTTTCGATCGCGTAGCGATCATCGTCAGAGCTTGCAGCTGCTGGGCGGAAAACGAAGTTCTTCAGAACTTGCGATCGAAAAGATCTTAAGAAGAAATATTGATTTGATACCAGAGAACCTCTGTTTATTTACTTTGAATTAATAAGGTATCTACATCACCAACAGTCTAATTAATGACAACTGCCAACTCTTGACTGTGCAAAATTAACCTCTTTTCCGAGAGGAAATAATACGACGACCAGGTGATGTTCTGTTTGCGTTTCAACAATGCGATTTTATTACGCAATTAGGAAACACGATGTTCTAACACTGCATTTATTTTATTTTGATGCGTTAATAGGCATCATCATCGGAGTGTGAACTAGTGGTGCTCAAACAGCACGTACTTTCTCGCCCACATTTTCACGTAAAATTAACCGAAAATACTAAAAATTTTCGAAAGATTGTTTCAAAATATATCTTTAAAGAACAGATTTTATTAAGAGAGAAATCTGTGTCTTTTAATGTTTTTGTTGTTGGAAAATTCCGAAAAATTTCTTAACTTTGCAATTTTCAAAAAATCATGGTTGTCAACAAACATGAGACCTGCACCATTATCTTAAACATCTTTTACACTCTCCAACACCAAAATTTAATTAGAAACGACGGCACCTTTATTTGTATTTGAAAATTTGGCAAATGTCTCTGGAGCTTCATGTAAAGAACTCTCCAAAATTAAAATATCGGTTTGAACTTCAAGGGGCCACGACAACAGCTAAATTGATTAGGGAATATAGATGTTGGAGAAAATTTGCTGAACGGTTCAGCCGCTACGGTTCAGTCGCTACGCTTCACAAACAGACGGACAGATGTTTCACCGTCATTCAACATTTCGGTAACATGAACCAACAAAACACGAATTCTGCTATACGACATGTGAGATGATTTTTTTCTAAATTTATTAACTGGTTTTTCTCCACTGTTCCGTTACCAGGGCCCTGCCATAAGAGTTTTTCTGCCGAAAATTCACCGTTTTTTCGCGCAGCATTACATAACTTTCTCTCTACTCCGTAGTGAGAAAGTAAAAAGGCTCGCACGATTATGCTTTTCTTAAGCTCCAGGCTCCATTCCCGACGCTCTAGAGCGTGGAGCGAGCGGCGAGAGGGCGGCGATTTAGGTGCAAAGTAAGAGTAAGTGAGGGTTAAAAGAGGCCGCGAGGCGGCGGTGACTCAAGACGAGGCGACTCGGCCGGCGGCGGCGCAGGCGAAGACCCGGCAGACGAGCCTCATTCCGGGAGATTTATCTGCTCCGCTCGGTCGCTGTCGTCACTTCCTCTTCTCTGGCCCCACTCCACCTCACCGCCACCGCTCCTTGCCCCGCCTTGCCTTTCACGCACCGCTTCCGTTCCCGTCCTTGATCGCCCGCTATCCACGCCTGGGGGCCCTCCTCCCCTTACGTAGCCATCTCTGCCACGCCCTCCTTTCCCTCGTCCGCCTCCGCTTCCCGCTTTGCCTTTTACGCACCTCTCCTCCCCGACGGGCCATTTCCCCCCTCTCCCCCCGCCCCCACTCCTCCTTGCTCTCATCCCTCTCATTGGCTCCAACGCGCTCTCAGCCGTCCACCGCTCACCTTGCTCCCCCCCTCCCCCCCTCCCTCCCCCCCCCCTCCCTCCTGGCGGCTCCTGTCCCTGAAGCAGACAATTTGCGTGCGAAGCTGCTGCCAGAGGCCTCCATTAACTTCCCGCAGCTCGTCCCGAGGCGCCGCGCCCCGCCCCCGCCCCCGCGGGGGAAGGAGACGTCAAAACTTGCGCATTTATTAAGGCGGCGAGGGTGCTTTACGGCGGGTTCTACCTTCGCGAAGAAGCTCATAAGTCCTTTCTCATCCAGCATGTGCCGCAGATCCGGTTTGCTCAATAATATCGTCGATTTCGGAGGGCACACACACAAAATATCATGCGAAATCATCTATAATGTTTACTGATGGCAAGTAGCAAATATCGACACTTCGATATATCATCATTCGATGTCGATGAAAACATCGATTTTTAAATTGATGAAACATGTCGACGTAAAATGTCTTTCCTTTAAGTCATTTATCAATGTCTATTAGTAAATGTTAAAATTGCAATTCAACGATATTACCTTATACAAAATAAGTAAAAAAGTAACAACAATGCAGAAAGTTTGCGAACAGCACACAGTTCCGTGTTACCTGCGGATTAACAAGGGATGGTTATCAATTGCTGCTGATTGCAATCCGCAAATAAAACAGATAATGGAAATTGTATTTATATCATGACAAGTTTTTTCAAAACATCGATATTTCTGATCGAATAAACGGCTAAAGAAAACATAGAAAGCGAAACATCAATGTTATAATAGTGATGTTTCTGCTAGAAAATATCGGTTTTAAAAATATTTATTTTTTTGGCCATCCCTAAATGTGTTGTATTAGACGTAAATATTTATACCACACAGCTGATTTCAGTTGAATCTCTAGATGGAAACACGTTAATTTCTCCCCAAAAAAGACTACACCTTCTAGTGCATTCTACTTCTCAACATTTTTCTCAACCCGTCTCACGCTCATGTATACAGAAAATACTTTATTTGTCTTAATAATCTAACATAAGTTAATTCTATTCGTAATAGGTCTTGTTTCGTCTTAATAACTCTTCTGGTTCATTACCCTCTTAATTCCGAGGTGGCTCCAATAATTCTTATTTCTTCTCCAATAATCTTTCTATCTTCATTACTATAACATTTCACGTGAATAATGCAGTTTCCTTGCTAAAGCATCAATGTTCCCTCTTGCAGCAGCTAATACCAACGAACAAAAATGTTTAAGTGGTCACTTAAACTAGAAAAATAAGAACTTCAACGTAATAGTCATGTCAATAATATTTTCTTTCCTGACAAATGCATAAAATACTGAGTTAGCTCTCATTTTTGCGATATCTAATGAAATTAATCTGATAAACACGTTTGACCCCCTTCAATTAGATTTCTTTAATTTAATTGTTTTCTAAAACTTGAAACGAATTTTAAGAATAACGCAAAAATTCTACAAAGGCCACTAATCGAAACTAAATTGAAGGCATATGGCATAAGATGATAAGCATCATGAAAATGAAAGTTAAAATAAAATAATTAAAATTTACATTCATACGTTTGTGTATTATATTCCTAGGAACATTTAAGACACTGTCGTGGATACGTTCCATTGCAATAAATGATGAAACCTAATGAAAAAGTGCAAAATGCATACGCACTATATTTTCCGAAAATTACTACCACTGTAACAATTTTTGTGATTGAAAATGGTTTTAAAATATTTTTCTACATGAATAATCACATAGTTTGTACTAATTGGCCTTTACCAGTCTGTTGAGCAATAAAGAACCCTTTCACAGAAGTGATCATTACTTAACGGCAATTGACGCAGTTACACGCTGAGCGCTTGCACAAATATTTGAATATTCACACAACACTAGTCATTGAGGTTCGTACGCTTTAAAGTTTATGCTACACAAACAATGAACTAGTCTCACATTAGAAAGATCACCTAGAATATTTTTGTTTAATAACCAATTCTCAATTGTTTTGAATTCAAACAATTTAGTACCCAATAATTGTGAGTGTTCGTGTATTAGTGTTCATGCAATTGCAGATGGAGCATCTACTTAATATCATAATCTCTTCCTCATCTTATTTTCTACCATTATTCATATGAACAAAGAATGGGTTTATTAACAAATTAAATAGAATTATCAACAAAACAAATATCTGTTTGTACTGTGAAATCATATATATCACTAAAACCATATTACTACCTTTATTATTAAATATATAGCCAGCAAGTTGGCTAAGAGTAAACACTTGAAGGAACTCTTTCGTTACCTCTTGACATTTACTCCACATTCAACAAGTTCCATGTTTTAATATTCTACGCCGTGAGCGAGTAAATTAAGTCATTCGTATTTTATACGTTCATTAATCTTTCAAAGTGACATTTCCCAGCGATTGTCTCGTTTTGTGCTCGGGCTGCGAAGGGGTGGGGGGTGAAGCCAGCCACAAAGGACACGAAATGCTAACCCCTCGACACTCGGCGCAATTACGAGAATGAAGCCGGAGACTCCCAAAGCTCGGGGACAAAGACACTCCGGCCAGTCGCCTGCTCTGCGCGTTCCTCCCCCCCCGGGCCCCCTGGACTCCGAGCATGAATCTTTTAGCTCAACCACACACCCCACCTCCTCTCCATCACAACCACCTCATACCACCCCCCTCACAACCATCACCTCCCCCACACACACCACAATTTCTTCTTCTTTCTTGTTTTTTTTATCCAGCCGACAGCCGGTTACCCTTTACGTCCTGAAGGGACGCATATTCGACCATACACTAGACACCAACACACTTGCGGGCTCCTCTGATCTGGGGTCAGCAGAACGCGAGGCCCTCCGCGACAACACATACATACAAAGACAAGGGACAAACAACCATGCCCAAGGCGGGACTCGAACCCGCGACCCTTCGGACCCAAGCGCTGAGTCGGTACTCGCTCTTAGCCACCTCCGCCATCCAGGTCGGCACACCACGATTTCTAGCTTTCAAATTCGACTGAAGACGACAGGGCGTTCGTCACTTGTCCTGTTATTTTGAGCAACAATTGTGGCCAACCACTTTCAGATACTGTCAATATATTTGTTCTGTTTTGGCAAAAATCTTGGAAAATTTTACAAATTGTGGGAAATGAGAAATAACCATTTTCTGAATATTTGCTGTACTACGTTTGGCATGTCCAGGCTCCTATGGATTAATATTGGCTTCTAAATGGGCAATAATGTGTTGAGGCAGTGCGATAGTGGTGTGATTCTGTGGTTTTGTTGCAATGGCGATATGTTGTCGTGGTGTTCTCATGCGATGGATGGTACTTTGTACTGCAATGGCAATGATGCTGCATTGACGGTAATAATGGCGCGGAAATACCATGTTTATTTATTTATTTATTTGCTAATTTTGTTGCTTTCAAACAGCTATAATCACTGAGAATCACGAATGATGACATTAAGAGAAGACGATAACAATAATTACCATGAGATTAATAACGATGCAGCAATATGAGGCATGGAAATCGTCAGAACCTCGGAAAACGCTACCAAGATCACGCTATGCCTTCAGTTCCAAATAGGTTGGCCGGAGGCTCAAACCTGGGCGCCAGCGATGGAAGACGTATGCGCTAAGAATTACGCCATGACCCCTCCCCTCCCAGTTTGTGATGGCAATGGAATGGTGATGTCACGTACTAAATTATGGGCTGGCAAAGCCCCATTGGGGGACTAGTAAAAAGGAAACAGGCCACACCTCGCATCGTCCGCGTCCCCGCAGTCGTTTGTCCTGCCGCCCGCCATCGCCGTCCTCCTGCAGCAGAGCGCTGCTGGCGAGGGGGCGGGGCCGTTACCGTGGGCCGCCTGCCCTGCAGGTGCCCCGGCACGAGCCGGCGGGGCGTAGCCGCCCATGCATAAGACATGAGCCAGCCGCCGTCTGCCCGCAAAACAGGGTCGAATTAGGCCCGCGGAAAGTGCCTGGCTCTGCAGGGAGGTCGGGGGACGGGTTGTGTCTGTGACGTCCGGGTTGCGGTTGTGGGGACGGTGTCTGGGACGGGGATGGGGACAGCGTGCTGCGGTCAGGATTGGCACACAGGTGGCCAACAATAGAAGATTCGAAATAATTTAAAACGAGCTTGGTGCGCCGCGTTCAGAGTCTATTTTAACAATTTTTATTTAAACTCCGCAATCCCTCCACAAAAAGAATTTTTTGGCTTGGAAACTTTGTTCGTACTTGCGCCTAGAAAATTGCATGAAAAGGTATCAGGAAATTTATTTTTGTAATGTTAAATGTTTTCATTTCGTTTAAAAAATTAAAAAGGAATTCATATTTTCAGTGAAAAATTTTTTAATCCTCTAGAATTCTTCCAGAATATTCTAAAAGAACCCGGCTGAAAGCAATCCCAATTGATGTAGAGGGACTAAACACGCAGAATGGCAAGCTCACAACTGGAACAAATATATTAAAATATTGGATAATGTATATATGTATTTGGCGATATTGGGTCGGTAGTCCGACTTCGCCGGCCACCTACCGATGTTTCCCATGCCAGGGCCTAGTTAAATTCGCATGCTTGGGGGTAAGAGCGACATGAGCAGAACATTACATATTCTCTTCACCGTAACTGGCAATATTAAGCTTTTCTTCGTCACACCGCTACAGAAACTGGGACGATTTTATAGGAAAGGTACCACTCTATTTTTGCCTCGACCGGGAATCGAACCCGGGACCGCAGCACGGCAACCTAGTACGCTGCCTACGAGCCATCCCAGCGGATTATGTTGAATAACACATGTTGTTTTTCCTTTGCGATTGTCATATGGAAACCTAAATGAACTTGTATCAACTGCGTCATCTTTCACTTTTTATAATTGATCAGCAGCGTTCAGTTACAATTCCCTGCAATTGATCGTAAACATACCGTTTAAGATATGGACAGAGCACAAATATGCTACAAGGTGCTCAGGAGGGAAATGTCGAGAAAAGGTCGCAGCTAAGGAAACGCCCACCGACAACAGCGCTCAAAGGGCAAGACGCAGAGAAAACTGGAGCACGGAATAGCAAACCTTCGTGCAATTATATTGTGATATGAAACTTCCTCGCTAAGGATATGATACATAACCTTCAGCCCAACAGGAAAAGTCATCGTCATGGGTCACAGTTTATTTTCATCTCTTACAAGAAGACGACCCACCAGAATGTCAAGACGAAAACAAAAGGAGACGTCAGTAATATTGCGTAACCAGATACTTGTACTGTACTTCTTTATTATTATTAATATTGTTATTATTGTAATTATTGTTATTTAACTGCCACCGGGTCATACCCAATTGCAGTTCAAATAAATGTATGTATGTATATACTGCGAAATGTAATGGTAAATCACACATATATGTAGTAATTGCTTCTGGAGTGATTGATTATTTCGTGATTTCAGGTGCGGTAACTTCTACGGCGATTAATCCCATAAATGAGTTGAATGTTATATATCGCACGATGGCGATTTCCTCCGGCACTAGAGCGTACGATCCGGCACCGACCTACACACGGACATGCGGGCGTTTCTCGCCTCTGTCTATCTGCAGCGGCAGGGTTCCGCCCAAGCAGGAACAACAACTAGACTTCCTAACCACATGGGTGATACTGTAGTGCATGTAAGTGTGCGTAAGAGGATGAAGGGGCCAAAGATGAGGAAAGGAAAATCGCGCACAATCTGAGACCCACATTTTTGGGTACTGCTCCGGCGAACGCCGGAGACATGGTACTGCTCGAAGAAACCACTGAAAATCACCGATCAGAGCAGCCGAACGCTAGTATTCTCCGCCAGGCAACGACTGAATTCAACGCAGCTCAACAAGTGTCGAAACTCCCGCACTGTTGGAGTTTGAACACAAGAACCTCCCGATCAGAGACCCTGTGAACCTGTTACATCGGTAGCAATCATCTTTGGAGTCAAAGCGTGGATGGGATTTGAGGCAAAAAAATATGAA
This sequence comes from Teleogryllus oceanicus, assembly GCA_964035755.1. NCBI lineage: Eukaryota > Metazoa > Arthropoda > Insecta > Orthoptera > Gryllidae > Teleogryllus > Teleogryllus oceanicus. The sequence goes on along the minus strand of CAXIVR010000002.1, from coordinate 242,698,802 downwards.
GATTAGAGATAAAGGCCCCAACTTAACAACACTGGATGAGCAGGACGATCTTAGGTGTGTTTATTTTTCTATTACACCACTTATCTTGCGAAATCTGAAGCTAATTCTTGCCAGTGATGAAAACTTAAGCATCTCATCACACATTTACGCTAGCTGACAGGAGTTCGCCAGCTCCGCTTTTTAAGAGGAAACTTTCCCTATAGGAAAGCCATGACCCTAACAAGCGTCACAGTTATGCGTGCTTGGCGTCCATTGTGTCCCAACGTTGTTACCTTATGTTAATTTAATTATGTTAATTTAATTTAATTAGTTACGTTAATGCGGACAATGCATTCTATTGCAAAACAGCTTTGCACATGTCTGCGATTCTCCGTAATGCGTAATTCTATATTTCTTTGATAATTTCATAACTATGGCGATTATCATTTTTGTTTGCAGGAATGAAATCATTGATACCAGAAGTCCCAACTCGAAAGCCCGAAGACAATTTTGTATTAGCATTGAACAAAAATGTATAAACCAAGAAAAGACAAAAGGAATTTATTTTTAAGAAATGTGTTTTCTAATGCAAGAATGGGCATTAGAAGCATATACTACAAATACGAGGAACTGAAAACCACATATAAATGTAGCCAATTGCCACAAAGTGCTCGAATTTGATTACGTCTAAGAAATGGATATAATGTTGTAATAAACGGTAGAGATAGGGGCAGAACGAACAGAAGAATATTGAGAAAAATGAAGGCGGACGATGGAGGTAGAGCTGCATATGGAGACGGATGTAGAAATGGAGGAAATAAAGATAGAAGCGACGGAGGTGGTGGCTTTCGCAGATTTCAGAACGCGAGCAAAAGCCGCAAAAAAGGCAATTAGCGACATTCCTCGGGAAAGGGCGTACCTCAAGGTTCATATTTTATATGTTTGGCTTAACGGGGAAACCACTCAGCGAGCGAGCAATAGAAGGCGGACTGCCCGCTGCTCGCGTAGCCGTATTTACGCCCGCCTTCAACGCCGAATCTTCCATTACGCACAGGAAATAAAAACGTCGCTGACGTGCTGTGGCGGCGAAAGACGCGGCGAGCGAAAGCAAACGAGATTAAAAGCGTAATCGGAAAGCGCTGCGCAGTCGGCGGCGACGTGTTTCCGTTGAAGAGAGCCTCGAATGGCCTTTACCTCAAAGAATGCTTTTCGTATATCAAGTGGGAATCGGAAATGATAGGGCAGAGGCGTTGGTGCGGACGATTTTCTGTGGTGCTGTTTGTTTTCAGGTGCGGTGGAGGCCAAACACTGGAAGGAGAATGCCTGACGCCCGCGCCAAATAAATAAATAGTTTAAAAACCGGATAGAGTAGCATGTACTCGGCTTCTGACGGCAGGTTTTTCCCCCTTCAGGGGTTTTTCCCTCAGCCGTACCTTATGGTCTCGTTTCCGTGGCTTTGATGCGATGGAGAGACCATTTGGGGTGAATACCAGAAGGCGAAAGGTTAGAACGCGGTAGAATGTAGGTATTGTAATGGCTTAAAGGCCTTCGGCCTAGCCACATTGCATCAAGTTTTCTAATTTGGCTGTAATAATTACCTATTAAATAAATAAAATAAATAAATGATGGGGCGCAAAAACACGCCGTTCAATCTGAGTTTCTGGGTAGGCGTCATTCTAGAACACTGTAGAGAGAAAAGAAAGGACGCAAAACGTGGCTTGTTACTTATGCTGATTCTTTATGAGTCTCATTTAAAACAATTTCTGAAGAAGAGGCTTTTTTCTGTATCTTTCTAAACAAGAAGTGAGACATTCAGCTCATATCTCATTATAGAAGAAAGCTTTTCAATATTTTTATTACACGATGTATAACAGGTTATTAACACTAACATAAACGCACGCTACCTGTCACTAACAATTTTTTGTATCAGGCCTTTAATTTATGTACAATATCGAAACTTCAAATTCTGTTAGACTAGTTAATTACCTTTGAAGTTTTTATTCAGATGCAAGTGCTTAATTCAATATGCTCAACGCATATTCTGAATCTCCACACGCCTGGTTGCAAATAGCTGCAAATTCGATTAATATTAACATATGTATTAGCGGATTCAGCACAACGCTCACCGGGCCAAAGGGATATTGAGATGTAATAAGAATGTAAACCTCTAATTGCTATATGGATGATTAGCACTGCAGTTAAATTATATGCGTAGAATTTCGAGATTACTTCTGAAATGTTTACACACAATTGTGTTCAGTGACACACCATTGCATAAAGTGGAAATATAGAGTACAAAAAATAGACTTAAAATATAAAAGTGCTGATATATATTGTCATCTTTATGAAAAACCATAAAAGTTCCTAATTTCCTCTGATGTTTATATCATAAAACGAATGTCGGCAGTGTAATAAATTTACATACTACTAAACCATTGTCTACAATCTTTGAGTCTCAACAGATGAAATTTAATTTCGTTGGTGAACGGAGAATAACGAAATCGTGAAATATCAAGTCTATAATTATCAGTAATTTAATAAAAAAAACTTGGTAGAGTAAGATTGTGTTCCAGAAAATGTGAGGAATACCACCATTTGGTTAGCGATAAGGAAGCCGTGACAATTCAAATACAGTGAACATTAATGGTGTATTTGTGGTGTATTCTTTTATGAAAATGATCAACTCCAGACTGCTAGTGATGAGTAAAATTTAATCAGTCATGTTTACTTTTACAGATGAAATCCATGTCAAAACAAAACAAAAACTCCCATGTAATAAAATCTATTTTCAAGGATAAACAAGCAATAAAATTTCAAAATTCAAAATTTATTGTTTGTTTATCCTTGAAAATAGATTTTATTACATGGGTGTTTTTTTCTCCCATTCAAAAATTCAAAATTTAAGTAGTATATGACTTAGTGTAGGGATCACAGAATTTTGAAAATGTGCACACAATTCACTTTTCCCCATAGCACGTCATACGCAGTTTTTAACTGTTTTTTTGACGTAAAATAAATAAAATAAACATGTCGTTGTGTGCCGAGATACCACCGCCTCGCAGTGTGATATTTTCTCTTTGGGTGTTAATACGCGCGAAATTTTAGGGTTATTATTGTATTCGTTTTCTTCCAGTAAGCGAATACCTTAAGATATGTAATGCAACTTTACTCACTACTATAGTACGAGTACTGTGGAGACCCGGAGAAGCGGCGCCAGGCAGCTGGTCTCTTAATAAAGTTGTTAATCAATACGGTAACAGCTGTCTCTGTGAGTCTTCAGTAATTCTGAAGTCTTTAAATACAGTTTTGGATTTATTACAATTATTAATCGTAAAATTAATATTATAATCGATGTAATATTAATTATTAATTAATATTAAATTAGAATCCGTTTTTTCGGAAATCACTCACTTTTAGAGTTAAATTTACGTAATTGATACGATAGTAACAAGCGATAGACCAACGCCAGAGCCGGTAGCTGAACCAAGCTCCGTGAAGTCACGCAAGTTAAATAGCTTGAGTCATCACGTATCCCTGGTTTGTTCATCGGCTGGGAAACCGATGTATATGTATATGACTTATGTATAGTATATGACTTAGTGTAGGGATCACAGAATTTTGAAAATGTGCACACAATTCACTTTTCCCCATAGCACGTCATACGCAGTTTTTAACTGTTTTTTTGACGTAAAATAAAAAAAAAATAAAATAAAAACCTGATACCAACGGCGCTGAGCTAAAACGTTTGAGACGCTGTACAAGTGCCTCAAGGCGTAGCGCGCTGTCATCGCATTCGGGAGGCCCGGGTTCAATCTCCGTACCAACCATCCTGACCGGGTTGTTTGTGGTTTCCCCTCATTCATCCAGGAAAAAGCTAGGGTGGTTATGCTGGAAGCCCACGACTGCGAAAGCGTTGTCGCTAGCCGAGTTTGTTGCCTACGTGAAGTCACGAAGCGAATTCGAGACATCACGGGTGCCTGGTTGGGTGACCAACTCGAAACCCAGAGATCTAACGGCGCCGAGGCCAATTGTCCATTTACGGAACGTACAAAAGCGTATCGGACTGCTATACCCAAGTTTGCGGGTTCAAACCCGATCGAAGCCGTGGATTTTTAAGGGCGAAAAATCCTTCGTACGCCTTCCTTCGGAGGGGAAGTAAAGCCGGCTGTCCCATGTTAGTAGATTTACTGCATGTAAAAGATCCTCAAGCCTAAATGACGCCTCTGAGCTAAATTCAAATCGCCTGTTTCGTCGCCCAAGTAATACCTTCTTTCTCCCATGATTGGCGAAAGGAGCGTAACGAAATTTGCGTGGTCAGGCGGAAGAGCAGGCCTCATGGCCTGAGTCTCGCCACGTAAAATAAGGCACATTCAATTCAATTCAATTCAATTCAATTCAATTCAATTCAATTCAATTCAATTCAATTCAATTCAATTCAATTCAATTCAATTCAATTCAATTCAACTTCAAACACAAACAAGTCAATTACAAGTAGGAAATGAAGCAAAGAGAGCACGAGTGGGCGTGACTGACCGCACGTCGTTGACGGAGCCGCCCTCGCAGTGGAAGCGCGCGGGCACCGTCTTCCACTGCTTGGCCAGCGCCACCATCGCGCCGGCGTCCAGCACCCCCCTTGGCCAGGGAAGCGGCCCTTGGCGTCGAACAGCGAGTTGCGCTTCGACGTCAGCACCGTCAGGTGCTGGATGTCGCGCCACGTCAGAGACGGGCTGCAACACCACCACAACAACAACAACAACAATAACAACAACAACAACAACAACAATAATAATAATAATAATAATAATAATAATAATAATAATAATAATAATAATAATAATAATAAAAAACCTGAACAAGACAGAATCGGAGAAGATTTCAAAATACCAGAATTTGGCAGCAGAAATCCAACATGTTTGGCAACTGAGTAAGGTTGAAATAGTGCCAATAATCATCTCAGCCACAGGAGTGGTGACAGACCGATTTGCTTCAGGTCTTACAAAAATAGGATTATCAAAAGGAATCTGCATAATCATCCAAAAAGCTTTAATCCTACAGACTTGCCATATTGCGCGAAAATTTTTGAATTGAAGGACGGACAAAGATGAATTTCTTCTCCGTCTTTCCTCAGATCTGTCATTACCAGTTGCATTTACTACAGCCTAAGTCGTATGAATAGATGAATGGTTTTCAATGCTTACTGAGAAAAGTACAGAAATAACAATAATAATAACAATAATAATAATAATAATAATAATAATAATAATAATAATAATGCCAGTCCGGATAGCCGACATCGATAAGGCAGCAGTGTCGTGGCGATCTCGCACGGAAGGATCGCGAGTTCGATTTCCCGTTTGTGTGTGCCGTCCATTCATCATTCCATCTTCCATCCCCACAGATCTAACAACCCTGGGGTATATAAATCGTATTCAGCCTAATGCTGATCCCCCTGATTGATTTCATGCAAGACTTGCAACGTGATAATTGACCCTGAGCACGTGCAAGTGCATGTATGCGTAGTCCAAGATGGCCGATTCGTGAGCAAAAATAATAATAATAAATGAATGAATGAATAAATAAATAAATAATAAAAAATAGTAGAGCATAATGTATTGGATGAATGAACACCGACATATTATAGGTACACTCCTGCTCCAGCTCTGCAATAATGTTACATTCTTTTGTTCTAGGATCACAAGTACATATACACACTAGTTCTAACCGACCGTACTGTCGATCACAATAAGCCAGATAGTCTCCTTACAGATAAAAAGAAGAAAAAAGGGGTAATAATAAACATAATAGTATCATTATCCCATAAAACAAACTGAAGGATATAGAAAAAATTTCGAAATATGATAAAACCTATCTTATGAACAGTGACATTTTTGGAAATTAAATCCCACTAAGCATACTCACACGTGATATCGGCCGGAGGCCTTGTTTGTTAAATCTTTCTAAAAAATATTAACTTCAACTACCCAAAAACATGGCACAGCGTGCAGTTCTGCTACAAACAACCCATCTGTAAGAACATTTATGTCGTATACACGAACTTCTTTTTTCTGTAACCAAACCTATTCTTGAAATAATTCGGGAGAAGCTGAACACACTTCACTGTGAAAACAGTTGAGAAAAATGCGCATGCGCAGATGATTAATATCTGCGCATGCGCAAATGCACATAACTGATGCGAAACTTGAACTGCGCATGCGCAGAAGATCGAAAAAGCTTTAACGTTCGAGGGAGAACAAACTTTCTATTTTCGTGTCATTCACCGCGGCAAGTAAACCACACAATTTCGTTATTCATTTGCTTCCAGTGAAGATAATAATTGCGCCTTGCTCTATTATCCGCATGTACTTAAATTTTGGAGTTGAGACATTTTTCCCGAGTTCCGAAATCCTTATCCTCTCTTTTACTACAAGTACTTGAATTTTGAAATGTTACTATGAGCTGAGAGATGGACATTATGAACATTCTTTGGTAAGGAATTGAAATTCATCAAATGTCTTTCAAAAAGATTGATTTTGAACGGAATAATAATTTTTTTAAGCTTCCAATGAACTTATTGAGTTAACGAAAACATATTGGAGTTAGTTTTTTGCAATGTGCCTTTTTTAGAGTATGACAAGATTTCAGAGATGACCTAATGTCCTTAAAAAACTAACATTTTTATGTCAATATTTAACTTTTTTTAAATCTAAATTATTCGTTATCAACCACGCCTATTAATATCGAATGTGGTTCTCTATATTTTTAAATATTGAAAAAAGTATAATTTTCTGCGTATACGTAACCTAGTGTACCAGTGATGAGACGTTTTTAAAATAAAATTGTAATTTACACAATATCTTGAAAAGTAAAAATTCTGAATTTTTCAAAATCACAAAATCATTTTTTGAACTTCGTTTTTAATGAGTCGGAAAGGTCGAGAGACCGCTGATGAAGTAGGTGTAACGGGAATGGTTTGCTAAATCTAAGACCGTGATTTCGAATACCAACGTGATAAAAATTTTCTGAAACACTTTTGCAGGTTGAAGTAGTATTATAAATCGTGGCGTTATAAATAATGGAATAAAATAGAAACTGTTGCATAGTCAGTAATTGTACGTTCTCTTGTTTACGTGGCTCTGAAAGCTGGCTCTTGCTGAGGGCAGCATTACATTGTCACGATTGATGTGGTATGTAGTAGCCTTTACAGGAATTTAGGTATTTGCTCGGAGTTACATGTTCACCCATAAATCGCACGCGAATTAATCTTATTAACTTCAAAGCATTTGGAGAATTTCATCCAATTGTTGGAGGAAATGCTATTAGAGATAATCAAATACTTTGCGGGGGCCCAATTCCAAAATGATTAATATAAATTAAAGAGTAAAAATTTTTTAATTTTGGTAAAAATGCAAATATATTATTGTTTAATTTCGCCTATTCTCAAGCTGCGACTTTCGAATTTATTCTCGTAATGAGTGGTTCGCTATTTACGACTCATGCTACAGCATGGAAGTTATGCAACAACTCCAAGAAAGATGCCTCGAGGCTATAAATATTTGCTATTCACATGTGCAATGTGGAGCGGCGAGTGTTTGTATTCTCGGTATGCAAATAACTATTGTATTGTGAATCCGTAAATACTACTAGCAAAGTGCATGGAGTTGCCGGGCGCGTTTTAAAAATTTTTAATCTGATAGCAATGTTCAGCAAAGAAAAGAAAGAAAATTATATTTTATTAATATTTTAACGGATTTCATAAAAAATTATTATTAAACATTCTTATTAAATAATATTTAATGCAATCTTACACACTGCTACTGGTCTCTAGTGCAACATATTAGGAGACTAGCTATTAGACACAAGTCCCACCGCTCCGCTACAAGTCTCTGGTGGAATATATCAGGAAGCACGTGCTCTTAGCGCGAGAGGAAAAATTATGACTGTGATGCATTTACCATCATATTATTTATTTTCCGCATTTGTTGTATTAACCTTTCGTAAGCTTTCCCAGGACACTGTGGCAATCCTAAGAAGAGCCTATAAGCATGTCGTATCTATTCATGCAATATTTGTTTGTGGAATCGATGTCGGTCATTGAATTCACTTTAATTAATATAGATGTTATGACAGTATTCAAGAAGTTTTTTTTTTGCTAAAATATCTAATTTATTTCTGCATTAAACGAGTTTACTTTGTTTTTAGCATTGAGCGTCCTACGTTTTGGAAAACCATTTTGTTACGTTTTGTTCATTCAGCATTCTGGGACCGCTGATTTTCTGCGGACCACCGGCTTCTAATCAAGATGAATTGCAAATTATTTATATATTCTTTTAGACATAGATTTATAACACAGTTAAGTAATTAAAATTACCAATTTGTTCACTACTTTGTGAATCATTTAATTTTTAAAACAATTTAAATCAACAGATTAAATTCGTAATATATAATAAAACATGTAGATGTTTGAAAAATAATTTATTGATTCCAACTTTGCATTCTACACTGGTAATAAAATAGTGAGCCATTTGGTTGAGCACACATTTTCCTCGTCAAAATATGTTCGGTCGTGACGTCATAGTGGCGAAAATATCTCATCCATTTCACAAACGGCCTGCGAGTTCGTGAAAAGGCCGTGAATTCGCGTTCATCTAGGCGTGCTGTCGTGTTGCCATCTGGGCGTCAAGAGCAAATATGTGTAGCCTTCGCTTACTTTCAGCTTGCATTGGCCGACATGTTTTGCGTGTTAATTTATGAGAATTTTGAAAAGTTAGTACCCATTTCCAAGGTGAGTATTAAAAAAAAGCACGAGCTTAAAATAGAACAGCCCCAAGGAGGACTTACAACTGATTGACCAGAGGCGTGATGACAAACGGCATCCCCAGATAAGTCGGTAATAAGTTCCCCTAAACCAAATGACGTATGAGTGCTTACAGTATAATTATAACATAAAATAATATTTGTGAATGGTTTCTTAGCCTCCGAACCCTCCCCTTCTCTACAGCCAAAAACGTATTTTTTAATTTGATTTTTTCGGCAAATTAGCACTATTTTATTTGTCTGAAAAAATATGATAAATACGAAAACAATTTATACATTAGAAAAATATTTTTTTGATATTTTCTCAGACCCAAATTCAAATAAAAAAATATTTTTGAAAAAATAACGAAAAATAATTTTTATTATGTCTTAGATCCATGGACAGGTGGAAAAAATCTCAAACGTTCCTTAAAACAAATTTTAATTTTTTTTTTCAACTGCTGCTGCAGTTAAAAAAAAAAAACCCTTTTCCCGCTTGAAATCACCTTTTCCAGTTTCCCTGATTTTTTCAGCAAATGCTGAGATGGCTCCTTGATTTGCTTCTGGACGTAAATATATCACGTCGTTCACTATGGGCACGTTTTTTGAGCTTTTCTTTTGCTTGTAGTGGTAGTAGAGCTTAGGGTGAGTTTATATTTTGTTATCAATATAGAAAAATCAAATCTGCAATTCATTTACCGTGACAAATAAGTTTTCTATAACTCGGAAACGAAAATAGCTAGTTTTTGAAATGTTAATCTCTCGCTTTTTTAAATTTATTATTATTATTACTATTATTTTTTCATCTTTCAACTATTAATAGTTAAATTGTTGGAAAGGGATTCTGAAACTCAAGAAAGCGTGAGCAGATGATTTTCTCTCCCATACGTCACATACGGTTTTTTACTGCTTTTGACTAAATAAATATCTAAACGCATTTTCTAAACGATATAAACTCTTTTATCTACGGTTGACTTTGAACAATAGTAATTTTTACACTACAGTGCCAGGAGGTGGTTTGCGTTACAAAACGACGCACAAATCAGCTCTGAGATACCTCTTCCTTTTCAACTGATGGATTCTTTTAGAGGAAGTTTACGTTCATTCGAAAAGCATGTACTATCATTTATCATCTGCCACATTCTACATGGCAGCAGCACTCATTCTGTCAATCTTGTGATACCACATGAGCAACATGTAGGCGATAACACGTCTGGTTGCACACATTTATCAGCCTTGTCAGGTTTATCTGGTAGTATTTACAAGTCCATCATGCTATGGGAAAACTCTATTAACGATAAATGAGAAACATAATATGAACACCACGCGCAGAAGCAATAACGGCTTGTAAAATGCACCCGAATTCACATGGAAATAAAGCGTACTTCGTGGATCAATGTAATAACCAGCTTCATTTACATAATTTTAATACCTAGCGCTTTACTGTGACATACTGAAGAAATTCTTTTAATTGATGGAAATGTGTCAAGTTAGTAAAAATATCTTTTCACTTTGACGCTTTATGAGCTGCAGTGAAAATTCATGAATGCAAATATGGCATTATCGTAGATTATCCAAACTGACGAGACTCAATTTCGAAGATAAAGTGTGTTGTGTAATCACAAAATTAAATACATGCCTTTATAAAAGCAGTAGTACTAATAAAGAAAGGAAAAAAGAAAATGGTTCATGATTAAGTATTTCATGTTATTTCCGAAATTTAAAACATGATGTTAAAATTTGAAACATAATAGTAGTAATAATGGTTTTAGATGTCTGAAATGTGGCACAGAGCGGTATAAGAAATTAAAGTTAGGAACGCTGCATTAAACAAGAACGTGAGTTAGACTCATGAAAGGCGGGAAAGGGAAGTACAGGTATGTCCGAGTAATGGCGCATGACTAGCTCGTTTAACACGCGTCAGCAGGAGTGGAGATAAACAGTAGCAATCTCAAATAACAACTTCCACAGGGTTTCATTTCATGCACGTACTAAGAGGCTCAATTGCTCATAATTTTCTACGTCCGGAGAGAAATAAGTGCTTTAATGAATACAATAACGTATGCAAACAATAACGGAAAAGAAAATTGTGGATTTTTCCATCTCTATGGCTGTAAATAGTTAATGTTTTTCTTTACAGACATACAAAAAAAGGAGACTCAAAGAACAATCTTCTTTTTAGAAGAGCAAATCACTAAAAAATAGGGACACTTCGGAGATTCTTTCTCTTAGTTATTGACTAAAGATTTTCGTAATTTCCGTTTCCATATATCGTTCAAATATAAAAATGTACATATTAATATTTAAATAAGTAAAATTATACCTCTAATTGAATGATTTCATCAGAATCGAATAACGCGAAACAATTAAAATTCATACATAAAGTTTAGATTTTAAAAATTGACAATATTTATTTAAGGAAATTAAATAGCACAAATAAAAAATTATAAAACAATAATTGTTAGTATTATTAGAAAGAAAAAAGTGGGGAAGACGAGCATCCTCATGCGACAACTAATGCCAGGAAAGGATACGCGACTTCAGGAGGCTTGAGCTTGCGAACGCACACACTACTAAATGCGCAATTGTGATCACACTACACGATATCTGTAGTCGTTTCCTAGCACGGCCCGTTGAGACACGTCCCCTTCAAAACGGCATGTAACACTATCCAATGTTGTCATTGCCTACCCTGTACTCTTAAAGCGCTTCTAAGCCGTTTTTGTCTTTTTATTCAGTTCAATAAACGATGAAGATTTATTTATCCATTATTTTCTAAACGATTTCTGTTTTTTCATCTGTCAGAATTCCTTAGGTTAAACTTTATTAAGGAAAACGAGAATTGACTGATATCCAAATAAATGAAAAGTTATTTGAAGACGTGATACAAAAATAAAATTAATATGTGTAAAGAAAAGGTTATGTTGTCGACAAGAGGGCAACTCACATTGATAACACAGTTATTTGCCTTCCACTAATTCCCGTACATGCAGAGGTGTGAAATTGATTATTGAAGACAAGATGAAATAAGTACTACAAATAACGGACGACATCATTGTGAACTTTACAAGGGAGCACGACCAGGTAAAAAGTGTCATCTATTATAATACGATGACTCCGATTGATATGTCGCCATGTGTAAGTCTCACACCTGGTGGCGCGCGAATTTTACTTCAAAAGTTGGCACGCCCGCTTGGAGCAGCGACTTAAGTGAGTCACCCTCTTCCCGCCTCGTCCGTCATGGAATGGCAAGAAAACGTGGGCGCATATTACCAGCTTTGCTATCGCGGACTGCGAGCCGGTATTCCAAGCACGAACCTCGGACATTTCTTTTTTCCCTGACGCCTGGCTGTGCTGTCCTACTGTGACACACCCGTCTCCGACTAATTCTGCTTCATATGTGACGTTAGACATGTATGTGCGTTAAAAATAGGGAGAAAAGTAAAATCGGACAGAGAAAATTGTGGGAACTTTTTCTCTGACCTACATTTTTCAACATATGCTCTCCTTTGGCCTACCGAACAATTTTTGAGACTTTCATTTTAAAAGATTAATTAGTGACACACACATTGTACGATAGATATTTTTCCACGAGGAAACGTTTTCATTTTTGAAAATATAAAATGAAATTTTATCACATATTTTGACACATTTGTTAAGCAAATCATTTCTGGCGTACTTCACATAACCGTTCCAATTTTAAGATGCATTCAATTCACGTCCCAATTAATATCGCTTGATATGTAAATAAAATGTTTGGAACTCTTATATATGTTTAGAATACGTCCCAGTATATTTTATGTGTTAAATTCCCTTTACCACTTAACTACTCTAGTGCAATTAACTTGCACCTAAGCTCTGGCGGGATCCTCAGGTGACCCAGAATGTATATTACTATTTACCACAATAAAAAGCTTTTTTTCAAATTTTGTTCTTTGAATCATTTTTCAGTGTTTATAATAATTAAAAAACGTAGAATTCCGGTAATTTTGACCCACAGAATATCTGTGATCTGGACATAAATGTTTACAGCACGTTTCGCAAACTATCTTTGTCTTTCTGTCCGTATTTCTCGCATACATGTAGCATCTTGCTTTTCTGGTTGATTCTGACACAAAGAATGTTGAAGGTTAATACAATTACTTTGTGATTTTACTTCAATACATATCGTAAAGTCTAAATATACACAAAACGTGAATCGAGGAAATAAGAAAGAACTCGCGTTAGTACTACGGTGGGGTATTCTGAGACCTTTTTTTCTTTAATTCCAAAAAAAAAAAAAACTCAATCACTTCGCACAACAGTCAAAACAAATAACACAATCCACTGAGGAATACTGGCAACATGAGTGCAAGCTAGTAATTGGTTTCCGAATTATAATGACAAATACTTCGGTCGGAGGACTCTAGGACCCCACCAGAGTAGTAAAGGGTTAAAACGTTCATCTCAGTCCTCACCTTTCTGCCCATCAGATTTCGCACCTCGTGGCAACGATCTGCATTCAAGGCCGCGGTCGGCCATTAGCAACCCATCAAAGCGACACGCACACCGCGCAACTGTGGCATCGCCTCCCCCCTCCGCAGTCCCATCTCGAATTAACGCCGCTTGATACGTGGCATTCAGCGCCCCGGCAAAGTTGCGCCATTAACCGTTAACGCAGTTTTATGCCGGCGCCGCTGGCGGCGTCGCTGTCGACGCACGAGATTAATGAATATTTTAATGCTTGGCCGTTTGCGCGCGGGCAACTCGGAGCGCCTGTCATCGCTGCTGCGCCAACTGCTGTTCGACCGAGCACAACAGTAAGCCAGCGGCCATGCGAGAAAAACAAAAAACAAGTGACTCTATAACAGCACATACTTTCTCGTAATTTAAAGTTTGCCGTTTTCTAAAATATGGAAATGAGACTAGCGCCAACTTTTTACCGTCCTTCGATACATACGAGGAGAAAATATAAAGAAAAAAGTTTAGAGTGATTATTGAGAAAAAATTGTTAAAAAAATTAAAACATTGCATAGTTTTGCAAAATTTGCAAAATTACACAACGATTACACCCCTTTTTCTTCTTGTGAAGTAAGGGGGCGATAAAGTAAAACTGTTTGTGCGCTAGGCACAATGGGTTGAGCCACTGTCATTTTGTCAGGGAGAAAATTGGCAATTTTTTCAAGGGAGGGGCAATCAAAATACATGAGATAGGAGTGGGTAATCCTCAAATTGAGGATTGACGATCTTCACTTACACAGTCTGCATCATCTCAATTTCCTAAGAACACCTTTGAGAAAGGAATTTTCTTTTGTTTTCCTTTCGCTCTATTTATCTTTTTAATTCCCTTGATTTGTAAATTTTGAAGTGGGTTAATCATACTTTGGGCACTTTCGAATAGAGTAATTTTTTTCGCGGCAAAGTCAAATTAATACATTTTTTTAATGTAGTGTTGCAGGCATGTCAAGGTCGTGTTCAAGTTAAAACGGGGTTTTCACAATGAAAACATATTTATGTGCTTTGATACAAACATTATTCGTTATATTAGACTTTTCCCTATTTTTCGACATAGTCGACATTGAAATCCATGCATTTTTGCATGCGGTGTACCATCTTCTTGATGCCCGAGTTGTACAACGTCCCGGCCGCGCCACAAAGGAAGCTTAACGCCTCTTCTTTCGGCTCCTCTGCGGTTTTTAATTGCGTCCCCTCCCCCCATGTGTTTCTTCAATTAAAGGATGCTACAGTAATCACTTGGGGTTATGTCCAGGCAGTAGGGTGGGTGTATGACAATACCCCATCAAATTGGTTCAGAACATCGGTTGTTACACAGGCGGTGCGGACGAGCGTTGTCATAATGGAACGGCAAACGGTGGATCATATAATGTCATAGCAGTGCCTCTGACCGGGAGGTCCTAGGTTCGAGTCCCGACGGCGGCAGGATTTTAGACACTAGCTTTTCCGCTACGTCGAATTCAGTCAATGTCTGGAGGAGAATTCTAGCGGCCGACTGCTCTGATTGGTAGTTTTCCGTGGTTTCTCCGATCAACACCAGGAGAATGTCGGAGCAGTACCCTAACAAACGGGCCACGGACCGCGCGCGATCTTTCCTTATTTATTTTATTTATTTATTTATTTATTTTACGTCAAAAAAACAGTTAAAAACTGCGTATGACGTGCTATGGGGAAAAGTGAATTGAGTGCACATTTTCAAAATTCTGTGATCCCTACACTAAGTCATATACTATTTAAATTTTGAATTTTTGAAAGGGAGAAAAAAACAAAAACTCCCATGTAATAAAATCTATTTTCAAGGATAAACAAGCAATAAATTTTGAATTTTGAAAGGGAGAAAAAAACAACAAAAAACTCCCATGTAATAAAATCTATTTTCAAGGATAAATAAGCAATACATTTTGAATTTTGAATTTTGAAAAGGGAGAAAAACAAAACAAAAAAACTCCCATGTAATAAAATCTATTTTCAAAGATAAATAAGCAATAAATTTTGGCTCTTATTACTTCCTACCGCGACAACATGGAAATGATAATTTGAATAATTGTATTTCCCACTGAATTCTAGAAGACGTGCACAGAAAATGAAGTTACATTTATGTCCAGAAGCAAAACAAGGGGCCATCTCAGCATTTGCTCAATGGATCAGGGAAACTGGACGAAAAACCTGATCGAGATGGGGGTCATTGACCCGGAAGCTGTAGTACAATAGTTGTTACAGGTTGTTTATACTCATCTATACAGTCCAAATGGTAAATAATGCATTATGTATCATTGTTAAAATTAATGTTCCTTTTCTTGTGATGCTCAGTATAGTCTCTAATTGTATAGAAACAGTTATGCAGCAGAAACGATTTCACTTGGGATTTAAACTTTTCTATTGAATTTAATCGTTTAATGTCATCTGGCAAATGTGTTGTAAAATAATGTACATGTATTGTATGTGAATGTTTAGTAATGAGCTGTTGATACTGTTACCTGATGAATATGATTTCTACGTCGAGTGTTATAGTAACAGACTTTGGCATTTTCTGAAAATATATTCCCGCCCTTGAGCAAGTCATTTTTTACAAAAACCACTGATTCGTAAATAAAAAGACACGGTAATGGTAGAATTCCTAGATTAATGAAGAGAGGCTTACATGAATCACGTGGGTGGGATTTGGTTATTATTCGTACAATTCGTTTTTGTAATCTAAAAGTCTGGGAGCTATAAGATGTATTTCCCCAGAATATTATGCCATATCTCAGGCGGGAATGAACATTCGCGAAGTATACACAACGAGCAGTATGAAGGCTGACTGAATTTGCAAGAATTCTGAACGCGTAGCATAATGAACTTAATTTTGTGTTCAATTCATTTAAATGGACGTTCCATTTAAGGTTTGACTGTATTGAGAGACCTAAAAATTTTGTTGCCTTAACATCAGTCAATGGTACACTGTTCATTTTCAATGGAGCACAGAATTGTTTATTTGAAATGGAAAACTGCATTAAAACCGTTTTCTTTTCGTTTACTATTAATTTGTTATTTCGGAACCAATTTGAAACATCTGATATTGTACTATTTACGGTTTCTTTATTGCAAAGGATGTTCGTATCATCCGCAAAGAGAACCGTTCTTCCGTTCGAATGTCGAGGGCTATCGTTTACGAAAGTAGGAACAGAATAGGGCCTAAAATCGATCCTTCAGGAACTCCACATGCAACGGGCAAAGAGTCGGAAAGGTGCGTACGTAATGTTCCATCATTCCAGTAAGGTATTTCAACTCTCTGAGAACGTTGTTTAAGGTACGAACATAACCAATCTAGAGCAATACCACGAATTCCATATGAAGGTAATTTTGAAAGTAAAATGTCATGATCAATGACGTCAAAAGCTTTTGAGAGATCTAAAAATAATCCAATAGGTGCCTCGTTTTGATCCAATGATGAGGCGACATCTTTAAGAAAAGAAAATATAGCTGTTTCTGTTGATTTTGATTTTCTAAATCCATGTTGGCAATCTGAAAGCGCGTCGTGTTTAGTGAGAAAGGTTTCCATTCGTAGGTAAAAAAGTCTCTCTAATATTTTTGAAAAACCTGATAGAAGAGAAATGGGCCGATAATTTTGAATTTCATTTTTGTTGCCTTTTTTGAAAAGAGGCTTAATCTTAGCTGTTTTGAAAATATCTGGAAACGTTCCAGTGCATAAAGATGCATTAAGATGCATTAAATATGTGAGTTGTCCATCTTCCTTGTCCTATCCTCTACACACACACAGACACACACACACACTGAAATGCAATACACTACCACTCATGTCGGGAGACCGGTCGGGAGCTTAGAGCTTGTCCCGGCCGGGGCTGTTCTCCGCTGGTGGGAAAGTCTGGTTAGGGGGAACACTAGCCGACGGTAGGTCAGCGCCGGATCTCGCAATCCAGCGGGGGAAGATCCCCGTCATCTCCCGAGGAAAAAACACGCACTACACTTACTGGACTAATGACCTAAGCCGTTGACGCGCCTGGAATCACTAAGCAACCAACCATAATGGAAGTGCACTACTCTCGTGAACAAACCTCTCTTCTTTTGATTTGCGCGGCACAGGTCTTTCAACGTTGCACTGTAGCGGACGGCACTGATTGTACCAGCAGGCATGAGTTCGCGCAACAATAACCCCTTCCTGTTCCAAAAAACACTCCCCATCACTTTGCTGGCACACTGTGGTTACTTAAACTTCCGCAGCGTTGGCGACTCTGGATGTTTTCGCTGACGGGATTGTCCTTTATATCTGCCAGAGGTCGCGGGCTTTGCGTCCAGAGAAAGTGCCAGGGGATTTAAAGGTAAGGGTTGTATACATTGCTTCGAGGAGGTCGTACGTCGCCTGATATCTAATCCATGACAATCTTTTGGACAAGAAAGTTGTGGGTTATTGCGCCAAATTTAACGATATCTATTTCCATTTCTTCTAATCATGCAAAGAAGTTATCCAATAAAATGAAGTACATTAAGCTTGTGCATATGTTAAGTTAATCTCAAAAGTAATATTTAGGCTCACAGAAAAAAGTTTCGGGGATAAAAAGTTCGAAAATTGCAAATTTTTAAATTCATGTAATAGGGGTACGGGTAACATTAGCTCTGCACCGAACCGGAGCGTGACACAACTCGGCCGGCGTCTCTAGAGCATATTGCCGACGTTTCATTTCATTGGGATGAGGTTGGATTCATTTATTCGTGATTTCGGGCGCGTCAACTGCTATGGTCATTAGCCCTCTAAGAATGGTTCATGTATTTTTAGCGGGGGATAGCGGTGATATTCCCTGGCTGGATCGCCAGATTGGCAACAACCCACGTCAGTTTAACGGGGGTTTTCTCTATACTGGTATCTCCCACCAGGTGTCACGGGCCTAGACGGGACAATCTCTAAGCTTCCGTCTGGTCTCCTGGCATGTATGGTAGTGTGGTGCATATGAGTGTACGTAAGTGGGAGGAAAGGACAAGGAAGAGGAAGGAAAGATCGCACGTGGTGTGTAGCCCGTTTGTTACTGCTCTGCCGTTTGCCAGGTATAGATGAGGGAAAATCTTAGTAAGCTACCGATCAGAGCAGCCGGTCACTAGAATTCTCCTCCAGACTGCGGTTGAATTCGACTTCGCTGACAAGTTAGTGTCGAAAATCCTCCCAGCATCGGGACTCGAACCCTAGGACCTCCCGGTTAGAGCCATTACACTAACATCAGTCGATTCCCTGAGCCACCTTTACCGGTGGAATGAAGACCTAGAAAGCGGCGCGTAAAATTGACAACTGTAGAAAACATTTTCTGTTGATATCCGTGCGTGTGAGAAGAAAAAAGGAGCTGTAACGCATTTATGAGCCTGGTACAAAGAGAATAATGGAAAAATATTTTTAAATCCTGAAATGACGGGCCCAATGGTTTCAATATGTTTATTACATATTTTTTGGAATTATTAATTATTGTAAATTACAAATCATTAAATACTTTAATAAAACGTTAATTTTAACTCGAGCAGTATACTGACACTACATACTATTTTTGTAGGGAGAAAAACGAGTCTATTTAAACATTTATGATAGAATTTCCTTTGTATAATAAGAGATAAATATCAAGTGAGATTTTAATTATTTTACAATATCGATTCCTGCAACCAAACTCATGATAAAATTACTTTCATCAAGTTATTTTAAACACCATGCTTTTGAAATACTTGACCCACTGTAGCAAGGTGCGCTGCTGTCCCATTATAGCAAGCTATTAACGACCGCCACAGAGTGGCTGAAGTAACGCAGGGTCGGTGCGATGCTTTGTTCCCGCAAGGCGCTCTTCGATTTGATATGTTCACTGATAAATGGTTTCTGTGAAGCTATTAATAAGCAAAAAGGTCTCCACAGAACAGGAAGAATTTATTTATAGCTCCTCACGGACAAGAAATAATTGGATGTGTCTTTCGTAATGTAAAGGGTACTGGTGTCGGTCCTTTGTAGTTTGATTATTTCAGGTAGAACATATTTTGCCAGTCGAGAAACTTCATGATTTTCTATCATCCACTGGAATATTACCTTTGATTACGCTGTCCACAATAATAATAATAATAATAATAATAATAATAATAAATCAAATAAATCAAATAAACGATTATCCGAGCACTTGCATTGTAAAACCCGCGTGTTTTAGCATTATTTAATTCATTTAATATATTTTACATCTAATTCTAATGAATAAACAACTGTTTAGAAGGTTTCAAATGCATTAAATTGTATACGATTCATATATAATCCAAATGAGTTTTATTACTACGCATTAAACGAATTCATGCAAAGAACAATGTTTCACTCTTTCATTTTTGGAAGTTCTACATAATAATACATCATTAATCAAACCGAATTAAACCACAATCAACTGTTGGATCATTTTATTTGCAAAGTTATATTCCTTCATTTCATAAGAAAATGTATTAGACAGAAGGTGTTTGTGTTTTGAACAACTGCAATTTATTAAGAAATACAATTTCAAACTGACTGAGAAGACAGGCGGAACAGTAATGGCGCGACCTACTGTACGTGCTATTTTACAACACTGTTTTGTGATTCCCATACAAATCGTTCTGTTTGAATCGAGCTCGAATAAATTAAATCTTACCGACATCCGCCGTCTAACTTCTCACACTGTCCAAAATTTCAATAAATCTAATGTAGATTAGTGTATTGTACATGAAAACTATATGTATTTTATACATTAAAAAGAACTTAATTTATTTATACCTTGCAATTAATTCTTAAGTTAAAATCAGTTTAGTTTAAGGAAATTGTTCCGCCGTTTCTCCTGCCCCTTTTCATAATCACCAGGTCATCAAGAACAAACCTTCATACCTTCCAGATACGGCCATAAAGCTTTGTCTATTGTATCCTAATATACATGAGCACATTAAATTTAAGTACATTTAATTAAAGTAAAGCAGACATTTCTGACAGTCTAGCTGAAGCATTAAATCTCAGTTTCTCGGCGAACTTACACCAACGTCTGCCTTGTATTCATTTTACTAGAAAGTATAGTAAGACGAAGCGAACGTCAAGAAAGTTGCTGAATGAAATGGACAATTGCTAAAATGATTAATAAATAAAAATCAACCATGCACAGAAAGCGGCGGAAATAGGAGAAAGCTATGCCAAAAGGAAAACTAAATGTAAGGTACAGCAGGGAACACATGAACTACTAGGGTACTGGTAAATGTTTGCCATCACCACATTCCATGACGGCCGTGCAAATCGTCCTCTTTAAATTCAGTGTGCGCATATGCATTACCTTAAATGCTTAGTTACTGTGGTCAGATGCTCTAAGAAATTACATAAATTATCTACATCCGTCGCCAAAGAACCCAGCTGGAACCGCGCAATCTCCATTAATATTCGTTGTTAGTATCAGTGCCAGCGTTGTGCATAACTTTCCAAAAAATGCAGTACGATGATTCAGACGTTTAGAAAATTGGAAATAGATAAAAGAATAACAAAAACATCGGAAAACCGCATACAAATTCCAGCAAGGGCGAAAAGAAAACGAGAAAGTAAAAAGACGGCGAGAACCACAGACAGACAATACGTGGTCTTGGACGCAAGCTTCCCCACATCACCGATTTCGTGACGCCCATGCACGTCACACCCGAATCCAAATCAAATACATTAAATTACACCCACGTTTCGTATTCATAAGGTTACGCCACGTTTCGTATTCATAGTCATCCACTCCAACCTTGCATTGTTATACAATACAAATTGAAGTAGAATATATGTGTCAAATTGTATTTACAACTTGTGGAAATATATTGGAACCTCATAATTGTGAGTATTGGATGTCAAGAGTTTCAGTAGTTTACATTCTTGGAAAGTTGTAAATAAATAAAATGAATGCTGATCTCCATTTTATGCATTGGAAGTAGCCATTAGAGAAATGAATGCAAGTCAATTGTTTATTGTTTGAAATAATTGTGCAAATTAATTTAATGAAAAAAAGATATTTACACCGATTTTTGAGAAGTAAGACAAATGACATTTTAGGTGTTATTGGTAACTAGAACTCTATTTTCTGAAACGTAACGGATAGTATGAACAAGAATAAAGTTCTGAGTGGGGAAGAAATACGCACATACGTTACCAAACTACATGTCGACGGAGCACAGCCGCGTTTAATTTTCGTAGGAAGCTATTTAAGAGGGATGTATGAACCATTTTATCACAAAATGGAGTAGAAAGAAGCACACAACATCTAGAAGAGGGCAAAGGGCAAAAAGGAAATAAAGAAAAGAAAACCATGCAATACGTTGGTTTACTTAATTACGAATTTGAATCTGCACAACTTCATTGTTTATTTGTCATAGTATGTTACCGGATTTGAAATTACATTGCTTTGAAACAAAAATTGAGAAGGAAGAAGCGCATAATCTATAAAAATGACCAACCCTGAATAAAAAAAAAGCCGGCAAAAGTAATAATTCAGTAACACTAAAAATAACGGCGAAAGTAAAAGCGAAAGAAAATGACTTGGAGAACAACACACAATACGTGACTCATAACGCAAACTTTCCAACAACCCATATTTCGTGACGCCCATGAGAATTGTCCCATTCGAAACCAGCCTTAATAAATTAAATCATCCCCACATCCGTCGCCTAACTCCACAGTTGAAACCGCGAAATCTCGTTTCGTATTCATAGCGACGTATCGCCTCCCCCAACCCGTGACCTTTGCAGCGCGTATCTCGTAGCGGCTGCGCTGGGAAGGGACTTCCCCGACTTCGCGGCTGCAGCGCGCATGCGCAGTCGCACGTCGCGGCGGGCGGAGCGCGCATTCACGGCCTCCTAGAGCGGGTCGATAGATAAGTTGTGCGGGCGGGCCGCAGGCTTGGCATTGTTCCGCGTCGACAAAGCCCCCTGGAGGCGGGACCTGGGACCTGGGGGCGGACTGTCAAAGGTTCTAGTCCCGACCGCGTTACACGCCTCCGGGAACTTTATGTGCGCGGGCAATGAAACTTTTTACGCCAACCCGGGAAAACAGATTGCGATCCCTGAAGGTTTCAGGACCAGCGACGTATGAGAGTTTTCAGTTTTTGAAAGGTATTATAATAAAGTAATTTTTATTTTAATAGAAGATTTTTGATTATTCAATTTAATATTTTAAGCACTTTTTAGTGTAAGCAAATTTGAGATAACATTGTGACCTCAGGACCGCATAATTTTTCGGGTTCTCAAATTCGTGCATTTTCTAGAGTAATCATTCCAACATATCATGCGTTTCTGTGGAGTAAACACGCCACACTCGCGTCAAACCATTTCTACACATTATTAAGATGCATTCAAAATACTATTATTAATTATTATTATTATTATTATTATTATTATTATTATTCGTAATAATATTTTACAGCGTGATAATATTATTGAAATTGTAATACCATTATTATAAAATTGAACCTCAAATAATATTCGTATGAAGATTGTATCTAATGTAATCTTCCTTAAAAACAATCTCCAATGCAGCCTTAAACCTGTCTCTACAGACAGTGCCAAGAAAGTCCGTTAGAATCCAATACAAATCAACCAGTAGAAAAGAAGCTTAGATAAAGCGGAAGAAAGGAGCGAGAATCGAGATGGTTTCGTTTTTGAAAATTGCACCACTCTTCCCCAGAGGTTGGCCAATTCGCTTCTAGCTGAAGCCGTCGATAAGAGAAGCGCTTCCGGTGCTTGCGCGTGTAACACAAAGGAAATCCGGCGACCTAGGGGCCTCTAGAGGGCCTGGCGTCTGAGCATCGTCTAGTGGAATATGCAATTACGTACACGAGATTGAACCTTGAAACGCTTCTTTGAAATAATTTGCAAGAAAGAAACGATGGACTTGCGGCAAAGAATATTGTGCTCGAGTTCCGAAATAAAATTAATTGGTTTTACTTATCAGCTCCTGAAAATGACATATTCAGGAACTAAAATTAAAAGAGACTAGAGGAATCTATGGATTCTTTTGAGTAATAAGAATTTTTTTTAAGTTTACATTCGCAATTGGTTTATTCAATGAACAAATAAACATAGATTACACTGTGACTTAATTACATTCGCAATATGGGCTTTTCGAAGGTTTAATTCAAATTCCAAAATCTACTTTTATAGTGTCACTGTACATATTTTCGTCGTGAAATCTTGAGCAATCTGCAGTTTTCCCATTCTAGTACTTAATAGATCATTATCAAGTTTTTATGCATGCACTATAGTCCAAAAGAAACATTTGTGGCACATGAAAGCCTTGGCGGAGCTAAGTGTTTAATCTAAACTAAGTACTAGATTAAACAGAAATGTCTCTACGTGAATTTTAGATGCCTACAATATAAATTTGTCGCTTCTGAGAGCACCAAGAATCGATTCTTTTCACGCGAATTTTTGAACTAGAATTCCATCTCGACGTTTCATAATGTACGCGGGTCCCTTTCAACTTCCTCGTAATGTCACTGCTACGAGAAGAGCCAAAGTTAGAACTATTCCTTTTGACTACAGAAGTAAAATGGTTACAAAATGAAGTGTTAGCACATACGCGGTCATAATTTATTCAACTTTGGCGCCGTACTTGGAATTCAATCATTTATAGCAATTCTTTGGCGCTAATTAACACCAAGGGTACACATTCCAAACGTCCTGCGTTGGAGTTAGTACTTTTTTTTTAAAAACAGCGAGCGGGCTTCCAGAGAGAAAGGAAATATATTTTTTTTACGAAAAATTCTTTCGAACGTTCTTTGGAACGGCTGAACTGCTTTGAAATTTTGAACTGCTTTCCAAGAAAGGCGTCAGAGCGCGCCACAGGACAGACACAAGCAATGAGTAGAGAGACATTATTGTATATTGTCACAATTTCGCCGAATCATTGCTTGCTTCTGCTTAAGACACCACGTGATCGCTTTGTTCGAAGATCGAGAAGCCAAGCGGGTCCGTATCTGACCCGCCGCGCTCATGTAAAGAGGGAAAGAATTCAAAGTTAGAGTTTAATTTGGTAGTGCATCTAGTTTCACAGCATTGCAGACTTCGTGAACAGGATTTTGGCGCGCAGTCTCTGCATACAATTTATCACGCCCGAATTACGACAAAGAACGAATTTCTTTTCGCCCAGACAAGATAATATTGACTTCTTCAATACTCAATAACTCGTACGCTGAGGTAAACTAATATTTCTTAGATAACTGGCTTTCGGAATTTTCCCTTGTGTCAAGGGAGTAAAAGGGCAGCAGAAGTCTTTTTTTCAACACGAAATATCTTCATATGTTCTCCCAAAAAACTCAAGCTATTTAGCAGCCTCAATATGAAGGGACGAATATTTAAGATTTGAATACCAACTTTGTGAAAATTTTAATGCGAAACAATATCAAAATTAATATTGTTTTCAGAAGTGATTACGATTCAGAAGAGAGAAGAACAATTAAGATTGTTTTTAGAAAGTAAACACCTCAAATAAAAAAATCCATTTCTCAGTCAAAATTTGCATTCCTGTCTATAACTCATGTGTAACACAGGTATAAATAATTGTAGAGTAAGGTTTTGAATTACGACGAGAACTTTGGATTTGCCACATGCCATCTTGAAATGTGTTTTATATTTGTAATAGTTATTCACTTATCATGTATAAAAAATAATTCATTACGTCGGATAGTTCCCCTTACGTCGTAGGGGAGTAAGACCCTCGCAGGTATGAGAAGGGGGGCATGGCAGTTTGCCTCTGGTCGAAAGTCAAACGAACAAATCAAAACTCAACTAGAGGTGCCTAATCAGCACGTACTGCTTTCTCCCACGTATTTTCAAGCACAATTACACTAAAATACTGAATTTAAAAAATTGCAATGACCTTATTTCAAAATATATCTTTAAGAAACAGATTTTATTAAGGGAAAAATTCTCTATCTTTAACATTTTAATTGTAAGAAGACTCCCAAAAAATTTTCAACTTGTGCAATTTTCGAAAAATCAGTGTTTTTAGCGAACATGAGATTTGCACCATTCCCTTAAACATCCTTCACACTATCCAACAAAAATTTAATCAAACACGATGGGGATTTTCTTTAATATTAAAAATGTCGCAGTAGCTTCATGTAATCCCACAATTGAAATATCAGTTTCAAATTAAAGGCGCCGTGACATAAGAGAGATCGATTAGGGAATATAAATTTTGGAGAAAATCGGCTGAACGGTTTAGCCGCTAGCATTGCTCACAGACGGATGGACAGAGGTTTTTCCGTCATTTGATTTCTCGACATCAAGGACCCAGAAAACAAGAATTATGGCTACGTTATCACGTCACGTATTATCACGTGATAGAAGATTTTTTTCTATATTTAGAATCTGGATTTATCCACTTATTTGTTACTAGGGCCCGTAATACTACCAAAAATTTGCAGTTGTTGTCGTGCAGCATTACATAACATTACAATTCTTTCTACTGCGTAGGGAGAAAGTGTCTAACTCAAAGATTTTTGAAATGCCAAGACAGTATAATCTTAGGGTAGTGCATGGGGAGGCGGGAAGTTCTCGGGGTGGCACTCACTTGGCCTCGAGCGCCAGGGCGAACACCCCCGCGGCC
The DNA here is from genome assembly GCA_964035755.1 of Teleogryllus oceanicus. NCBI lineage: Eukaryota > Metazoa > Arthropoda > Insecta > Orthoptera > Gryllidae > Teleogryllus > Teleogryllus oceanicus. Next base: position 242,672,941 of record CAXIVR010000002.1, on the reverse strand, counting down.
TCGGGGGCGGCGGCCGAAGTGCCGGAGTGAGTGGTGGTGCACTTCCCGTACAAGTCCGTCGTCGCCTGCAACACAAACAGAAACACATCCGTTAGCACACGTTCTCAAGCACAAACATGTGTGAATGATCAGAGAGTTCGAGTTTTAGATGATTTTATTCATAATAACCGACAATGTAATTAAAGAATTCATTATAAATAATAATTAGTCATTATCAGGTTGAAATTTAAAAGAGGTAATCCACCTCGAGTGGGTGAAGGATTAAGTAGATGTTATATAATGATGGCTTTTTATTTAAACCTATTACAGTTAATGAAATTAATCCAGCCATTATCAACATTGTCTAGCCATTACCAAATTGAAATTTAAAATACGTAAACCCATTTCGAATGGGTGAAGGGTTACAAATATGTGTAATTTTCACTTTTTTTAAATTTAATCTTTCACTCATTCGAGGTAGTTTTGTCTCTTTCACATTTCAATTTGGTCTCATTTGTGGGATCTGACAGTAAGACTCGTGCAGGAGCAACAATAATAATGCAACACGTAACACGTCCGATAACGTACGGACAGAGAGAGAGAGGGAGAGGGAGAGAGAGATGGACAGACAAACCTTAATATAAAGTAATCACTTTCGTGGACTTTTTTCCGCTTAAATCAGAGGTTCATGAGAGTATCAATGTGCTATAGTTTAGTTGTGAGCCACCAGATGATGACGACTGAATTTTGGATCTACGATCGAGTTCATCAATGCACAGAATTGCGAATCTACAAGATAGGAGAGGGATGTTTATTTATTTATTTAGTTTACATTCAATGCACTAATTTGAAATGCTAATATTTAAGAATGATTCTGATAGTTTTCTTTCACGTTATTTGTCAAAGTAACTTGAATAATGATTTTAACTGGATGTAGGAGTGAATATATTAAGGGAATAAGAGATACGAAATTATTGTGAAAAAGTAATTTTGCTAATGGATATGCTTGCTATTTTCATAAAAGGTATGAGTTCACACATGTGTTCTGTATGAAATAGTTACTGGTTTAGCTGCAATAAATTAAACATGATTTACTGTGACCATCCGTTTGCCGAGGTCTCGGAAAACGGAGCACATCAATATTCAAGAATAAGATGAGCTGTTTGAACGCGCGCCAACGCGCATGAATACAATCCGAAAATGAAAACTACGAACTATATCCGTAAGGAGCGTCTCGATAGAGATGCGACACCGAGAGTCGGGAGAAAGAAAGCTTTCTTTTCTGAAGTAACAGCTGGAGAGTGAGGACCTACCGATCACGAGAAGGCGGCACCTCGTACTGCTACGGACTTCAGGACTGCATCTACGATAAAAACTCTTCAAGACATTCGAGGAGGTAATTATCATATTACAAGGCATTAAAACAATTCATCAGGAAAAGGATGAAAGTATAAGTGACGCATTTAAAATCTTTGTAAGAGAGAGGAGTGTGAATAGCATGAAACTAACGAGGCCATTCATTTCTTTTCTTTGCAGTTTTTTTTTAATTTATATTTATTCTTCTTATACGATAGACTCAGTTGTCGTATTGTAGATTCTTTTAAATATGGAATTAAAAGCTAGTTACATTCTATAAAAGAATACGAAAAGAGTATCAACGGAAAACGAGACGGATGCCACATCGTGAGTTGAACAACGGTACTGGAAAGGGGCGACCGTGCGGTTCTGCAGAGGGGCGGCTTTGCTCCCGACCGAGCTGCAAGGACAAGGACACCGAGCGACTGGAAGAGTCGACGCCGTAGATTTCTCTACGCCGTGAAAAGACACAGTAAGGTCGTGCCAACTTGAACAATTTGTAGATATTAGAAGGAATAATTTGTTTCGGAAAGAAAGTATTAGTACAGGTTCTTTATACCAATATTCTGTGAAAAATAGAATCAATCTTTTCTTTCAAGAAAAACTTAGCTAATTGTAAAGTTGCAACTAGGGAATTTACGACTGGAATGATTAGGCAAAGTTTTAAGTATTCTTTGAAATTGATTTAAATGAGAGAAAGGAAACAGTGTAGTTAATTATTGAGAGTGTAAGTTGTTTTCTTTTTTTCAGCAGGACAAAATTCTTGTATATGTAAAGTGTTTTATGTTCATTGACTGTAACAGCAATTTAATTAGAATATACTTAAGTAAGTGGAAAGTGATTCGACTTGAGTTTCTGATTAAATGCATTCAATCCACAACGGCCCACATGACCCTGATCCCCGCTATTCTAATTGTATTTTTTTATTTTGCGCCCACCTTGAAAACCCATTCTGAGCTAGCCGGCGGAGGGGTGGGTCGCATTACATGTTTGGAAGTTGCACGAACGAAAGTGAAACATATTTATGAATGTTTTACGTGTGATGCAGAAACTTACAGATCCATGAATTTTTGTATGGAAGTATTTTATTATAGTGGAGAGTTAAAGTGAACGTGTTGACGATGAAGGAATGATTACATAAGTTGATGAGAGTAAGTCAAGTCACAGTGTAATGAAGTAAAAGAGTAATGGGAAATGTATATTTCGGAGAACTGAATGTGTGTCAACGCTGTTTTTTAAGGTTGTTGAAAATGAAACAAAAGAGGCTATTTCAGATAATAGAAAAAACTTTTCTCAAGCCAGAACATTCTGTGATCCTGGATTTTTGGAGATATTATAATTATCGAAGTGGCTAATGGCACCGTTATGTCAGCAACTATATGTCAAGAACGCTCTAAAATGCGTACTCAAATTGAATTAAAAGTTTGCTTTAATTATATTTATAGGTCAATTGCTTCGGCGTGACATTAAAGATCAATATCAAACTTTTCTTTATAAAAGCGTGAAAAAATGTAAAAAAGAGTAAATTTCGCAAGGTGGGAATTGATTGAAAGTTTTGGTATAATAAATGAAATTCCACAAATAGAATATATGTGAATTCTTTCAGTTTAGATTTGATAGAAAATGTATATTATTTGTACTTCTAAATTTACTCACGTTTGAGAGTGGGAACCCCAATAAAAAACCAGTGGTGCTAACACAACAGGTACTTTCTCCCCTATTTTTTCACCCAAGATTACGCGTTACGTACTCAAGTTTTCGAAAAATTGTACATGACCTTATTTCAAAATCTATCTTTAAGGAACAGATTTCATTGAGGGAAAATTCTCTATCTTTAATATTTTAATTGAAAGAAGACTCCCAAAAAATGATGTACTTCTGCAATTCTAGAAAAATTAGAGTTTTCAAGGAAAATGAAACCTATGCTATTCTTTGAAATGTTCTTCACACTATCCAACAATCAAATTTAATGAAAATGATGGAGTCATTTTTTGTTGATTTTGTTTTTTTGAAAAATGTCCCAGCGGCTTCTTGTAAAGTACGTCTCAAAATTAAAATATCGGTTTCAAATTCAAGGGGCCCTGGCATAGTCAGATGGGTTGGGAAATATCAATTTTGGAGAAAATCGATTGAACGGTTTAGCGGCTAGCATTGTTCACAAACGGGCAGACAGACGTTTTACTGTCTATACACTATTATATACGATTATATACTATATCGATTTTTAAATGGAACTTTACAGACTATAGAGATTACACTATGACTCATCAGCAATAGATCATAAACACAGAAATATAATGATTACCATATGTTAATGTTTTGATAGTAATTTCAGAATAAAATTATACATTTTGACGTGTGATTTTACATTAAACGTCCAATATTTCGTGTTGCAGCCCTACCAACTGTTGCCTTCGGGGATGTGGCCTTTGTGACGTCGAAACTGTTGCGAAATGAGAGAGAGAGAGAGAGAGAGAGAGAGAGAGAGAGAGAGAGAGAGAAAGAGAGACTGAGAGGGGTGGCCGTGAGGGACGGAGGCGTAACTTCAGCAATCCATGGTCTTGTCACGTCGGATACAGAAACGAACATCAATATTAACATCAAAATGAAAGACTTTTTCCAATTATTCATCAGAATTAAACTTTTCTTCTACAAGTTGAAATTCCAAAGCATCGATTCCATGCGCCACAAATAAATTCAGCCAATTTGTTGGCCCTTCCACACACAGCTGTCGGTTGGAGACGCAGAACATAAGTGTAAATACTAATGTATGCACATATTTGTGTTCTATTTTTTCATCAGTTATCAACGACTTATTTCATTTTTTTAAATTTACAATGAGAAGTCGATTCACAGTAAATAATAAAATTTCAATCTACTATCTAAAATGTGATTAACTTTCTTGAGATTATAGTCTCAATCCTCAACCACTAATTCACTTTCGTTGTATTTGAAATGATTTACAATACTGTCTTGTTCTTATAGCCATTACACATAGAGGCTAATTCTTGTAGTCTGAAAATGACCATTGTTAAATTTTTCCTTGTACTGCCGATTTCTTTATATCGTTCATTTCACTGATGGATACTTTGTAAATTCAACTACTGGAAGCAACAGCTGGCGGCTACTACAAGGAAGACGGACAGACGTTTGCCGCCAATAAATGTTCCGGTATCAAGGACCTACAAAACATGGATTCTGGCTACACCACGTGTTAGAGGATTTATTTTCTAGATTTAGCTCCTGGATTTATCCACTTTCTCGTCACCAAGGCCCTGTAACAAGAGTTTTCTGTCGAAACTTTGCCGTTTTTCCGCGAAGCATAATATAACTTTCTCTCTACTCCGTAGCGAGAAAGTAAAAATATAAATATTTTGTAGAAAGAAAGTGAGTGTGTAAAACCGGCTATTTCCAGTTGCGAGCAAGGCGTAAGACGAGGTAGAGCGGAGTGGGTATACAATTGAATAGACAGAAGTAAACTCCGCTGTAGGGCGGGAGTTCATTGAATTCCTCTCACTGTCTAATAAATTATTATAATAAATACCAGGACAACACGGTGATCTACAGCTAGTTACTAGATATAGCACCTTTTTTTGGTATCAGGGATCTACAAAAAGGGTTTTTTTTCTTCCGAAAACTGGCCATTTTCACTGCAACATTAGATACCTTTTATCTATTCTACGAAAGTTGCGTGCGAGAAAGTGAAGTATTATTTCGAAAGTATTTATGGTAAGAGCTGGAAACTGCAATTCTCCTCCCCCTCCTTGAGTGTGGCCAGGCTGTGCCCAGGCGGTGTCGCGTGGCACGAAAACCGAGCAGCGGCAACCGCCCGGGGCGGCCCGGGGCGCCCGCGGGGAACCCCTTCCATGCCCGGAGCGCGCTCGCCTGAAAGCCGACGCGCAACCGAATGCCCTCGCTCCGGGGGCGCGATACGCCGGAGGCCGCGGCGGCCGGCCCCGGAGGAGAAGATACACGCGGCAAAATACAACACTGGGCAAAAGATGAGGGAGGAAGGCTGAAACTACTAGCGACACTACGGCACAAACGTCCTCGCATTATTTGTAATGGTAATATTATTATGTTGGCATTTGTGTTCTAAAGATTCTTCAGCCATCTCAAGAAAAGTCCTAGTTAGCAAATGAAGTGCGGTAAATCTGATTTAGAATTTTCTAAAAAAAGATTTTAGTGAAAACCGGACATATATGAAATTTATCACCGCATTTTTGCTCAAAGGAAGATACAAATTTATAGAAATAGAAGTTATGTTTGAGAAATTTTGAAACTCGGCAGAGCTTTATTTGTAGTACTCCCAAAATTAAAATATCTTCTTCTAAATTATTTTAGTAGTATAGATAAGTTTTGAGGGCATGTGAGGAATAGTACTTAAACATGAAGCTAGAGGTGCTATAGAATGGCATAGACATTACCACAGACATCGTAAGATTATTTTCTATTTCCTTGATATGGACTGGCTTTAAGGTCTTGCTCCATTCTCTGGACAGCTGCCATCTATCGTCGCCCAAAGTACTTTTTTTTTTACATTTTCTCAACTTGTCGCTTTCTTAATAGTAGAACCGAATTTTACTTCAATAATATTAAAGAAGAGTAAAAATTCGTCCTAAATATAAATTTCCATTGAAACATTTCAAGCCGTTTTAAAGGAAATTGCGATTAAGCATCACTATAAATGCGAAATTTGCCGCTCTTTTGTGTAGGAATCTATTGAGAATTCGAAAAACTTTTAATTTTTCTTCTATTCATTTAATTTATCTTCTATTAATTTAATTTATCTTATATTAATTTAATTTAAGGCACTTCCATTCAGAAATGCAATAACGCAAGAAATAGATGGAAATGTGCATATTAACGGCGTGAGACACATGTTAAAAAATATATTTGTATAATTTCTGAAAATAAAAAAAGGATACATCAAAATGAACTTTACATCCTATTAAATAGTGCCATTACCATTCTCTGTTTGAAAAGTTTGAAGAAAAAATTGGAGCCATTTTTGACGAAACGGAGTTTGGGCGTTTCTGAAAATGCGAAATATTAAGCTTATTCTAACAGAAAACTGTTAAAGTTTTGAGGAACTTTATAAGACACCATTTATAGCACATGCACTCATAAATAAAATAACGAAAAGAAATCACCTCTAATTGAAATATTACCGACGTGAGAGACCAGTCAAAAAATTACATTTATGTAATTACATTTATGTAAGTTTTTAAAAAACAAAAGAATTAAGGAAAAAACTTTGTTGTTTCTGAGTTGTTTTTAAAATTGTTTTTGTTATTTTTGAAAATGCAAATATTGCACACAGTATTGCACGAAAACTACTAAAATTCTCAAAAAATCTGCATGACCCTAACGAAAGAACTATTTATGACAACAAATTGCATTTAAAGGAACAATCTCTGTCTTCAATTTTGTAATTGTAGGACGACTCCGAAAAAAGCATACTTTTGCAGTTTTCGAAAATTCACAGTTAACTGTGAAAATCGGACGCTGACCTTAATGCCAGTCCACATCAAGGAAATTCGAAACATTTGCCACGAGAAAGTCTGTGCCATTCAGTAGCACCTCTAGTTTTCTTAATGAAATGTGTTGAACACAAACATTTCCAAATAAGGTGATACTAAATTTTTCGAAAACCTCAATATTTTTTTCGTAATTTTCCGTCAAACATTGGCAATTTTTAAATTTTAAGTCATTATATTCTCAGAAATGGCTCAAAATTTTTAATCGTAAAGATAGAGGTGAGAGTTCTATTTTTATCCCCCTCTCTTTTATTTTTCATTACTGCAAAAGTATAAAAATAATTCGAAGTTGTAAATTTAAATTTTGCGCCCTTCGTATGACACGTTTTCAGTTTCGAAAACGGCAACAGAGTGTTTCCTTGGATTTATCAAATTGTCGTCGGTCGTAAAGATTGTACGACGTAGATAATATTTATCTGAAATGAAATATACTGAAGGAAGGAAATAAATTAAACTTAGAACTAACAAACACATCTTTATTTCAAGAAGTTTTTATGGCTGATTATCGTATTTAAAATTCGAATGCTTACTTCAATGTAATGAAAGCAGGTTTGAGTGAAATAATTCTAACTTTGCTATGAGCTTTAAACACTGTAACAATTAAATTAACTCATGTTTGTTTCAATTGTAAAAGTTAACTTTTTCAAATTATAACTCGGTTTTGAGTATGTAGAAATTATGTATCGATTTCAAATAATGCGAAAAAGTATGCACTGTTGTAGAACTTCTAATTTTAATTTTATTTGATAATTTGCAAGTACATTGTAAGTGACCCTTATACTTTTTTAACAAATAAACCCGTATCATTAATAACTTTCCCCTTTAATATATAAATGGAAGGATAGGAAACAGTGCGGGGTTTAACATGCGAAAGAACTCGCACGGGTACGCTTGTCCTTTTCAAATTCATTCACGTGGATCGGAAAATATTTACTTCGGAGAATATTCTGGCATGGTTTAGGCGTTGTTCGGGGAAAGACGGAGAGAAACGGGAAATAAAATGAGTTGAAACAAACCAAAAAAGAATAATAGAAGGAAAGCTGAAAGACGGAAGGCAAAAATAACCTAGTTCATCATCAGAATTATTATTATTATTTATGCACTTCTCCCACGCGGGGGGGGGAAACATTCACCTGCCACAGATGTCATTGTGGCTAGGCTCATTCGTACGGCTCAGAGCAAGTAACGAGCAAGATCTTCATTTATTTCCAGGACCTCTAACACTACGTATCAGACACATCAGTGACAGCTTTTCTGACAATGTGACAGGTGTCTAGAATGACTGATTTTTGTACTGTTCCTAGTATATGCTCTATATTCAATTCTTGCAGATGTTTGATGAGAGATTTTGGTATTATTCCGGTTGTAGAAATTGTCAGGGGACGGATCTGAACCTTTTTTATTTTCCAAATCTTCTTTATCTCATCTGCTAGCTCTTGGTATTTTCGGACTTTGTTCGTGTAATTATTATTATTATTATTATTATTATTATTATTATTATTATTATTATTATTATTATTATTATTATTATAACATTACTATCATCATTAATCATCATCAACTTCACGGATACCTTACGTCCGTTCTAGCCGTATCTGCCAATCTTCTTGTTAGCCATTAACACGGGTTCGGTTTGACAAAGGAGCACGAATGCAGCGACCATGCAATCTGCCTACGAACTAATTGCTGCTCTGAAAGCAAAAAGCCTTTTTCAAATAAACACGATATACTTGTTCAGTAATTCTCCAAAGATAAGAGAAGCTTGATTTTAAAAATCAAATACTATTTATTACAAGCTTTACCTTAAAATTGTTCCTTTCAGTTATCATATTCAGTTAGTAGTTTTGTCGCATCCCACTAAGTGAAGCACGAAAACTATCTTTGTCATTTAACCTTTAAGGTTCATACAATGAGCCCATGTGTATTTAATTTTGGAACAATGAAGCAAAACATATTTCTACATTATGTTTTCAATTATATTCTACGTTAAAATTATCAATACGTATTTTAGCTACTTCTTCAACATCAAATTGCTGTTATTTCAAAGCTATTTGCATAGAGGTTCTTAGTTACTTCTTAACATTAAGTTTGCAATTACTAAACTATTATTCAAATGTTCTCAGAGTTACAGAACATCCAGGTTGAATACATTTCTTTCGTTGAGAACATTTCGCGTTTCTCCATTTTGTTCTCCACTTTCTACAATTCCGCCTAATTTGTATGCTCATTAATGTAATTGAGACAATTATGTCGTTTAAACTTAGCCTGAATTAATCAAATGATAATCAAATAATTCCTCTGGGCATCGTTTGCATGAATTCATTGTGAATGTCAAGATTTCCACAATGAAGGTGACGGTTTTACAATTAGAAGGTCACAATCCGGGTACGGAGATTTAACATGAAATTATTACGTAAGAAGTATTTTGTGTAAAATGACGAGTGAGACTAGTTTTGTGTTTTACAAGTCCATTTAAATTCGCTCTAAAATTGTCTGATTCTAAGAGAATTATACTTCCTGTCTACGTAACTTTAATTTAACTTTTATCTTCTACGCACAGTTCATATACATGCACTGTATAACTACTCATTTACTATACGTACGTTCATTTGACACAAACATTTTTTAATTTTTCGTGTACGTAGGTACGGAGTGATATACGTAGTATAGAGGAAAGTTATGTAATGCTGCACGGAAGAACGGCGGATTTTCCCCACAAAATATTTCATTGCCGGGTTCTGACAACGAAAAAGTAGATAAATTCAGTTGTTAAATTAAGAAAAAAGTCTTCTGTGAGTAGTTAAAATCTCTGTTTTATTGCTACACCAAAAAAATCCTCGTCGTGCAGTTAGAATCGCTGTTTTGTGGATCCTTGAGGCAGAAAAACCAATTGAAAGCAAAACGTTCGTCCGTCTGTAAACACTGCTAGCGCCTAAGCCGTGCATAGGATTTTTTCGAAATTGAAAGAACCCCTGTGCACCTGGCTCTAGTTGAAGCTTTGAGATTTTGAAAAACATTCTTTAAAATTTGACCTTACATGAAGACCCTCGGATATTTTCAAACATTTTTGAAACATTAGAGTAAAATACACTTTTAAAGGTGGTATAGATCCCTTTCCGTTAACTCTGAATTTTAAAAGTTTGAATTATTTCTGGAGTCTTTAAGCAACTACAAAATTAAAGATAGAGGTTTTTCCTTAAAAATAAAATTTCGTGCAATATTTGCAATTTTAAAAAGGTACTAAAACACGATTTTCTCAAAAATGCTCCAATTTTTTTCTTCCCAGTTTTCAAATGTATAGTACAAATGCACGGTTTAAAAATTTTTTGGAATCTTTTGTTGTTGTTTTTCAAAAATTACACAAATGTATTTTTTTTTAAATATCTCTCACGCCATCATTCACATATCCATCTATTTGTATACATTTTTGCATTTATAAGTGAAAGTGCTTTAAATGACTACCAATGAAGTTTTTGGAAAAATCAATAGATTCCTGTGAAAAGGAGCTTGAAATTTCACATTTACAGTAACAAACGACTTTTTCTTAAAATCTTCTTCAAATTTTTCAATGAAAATTGCAATTTAGAACGAGGTTTTACTTTTCTTCAATATTCTTAAAGTAAGACTTCAGTTCTACTATACGAAAACCGAAAAGTTGAAAAAATATCAAAAATGTGTTTTGGGCGATGATAGATGGTTGCTAGCAAGACAATGGGGCAAGACCATAAAGCCAGTCTACACCAAGGAAATTAGAACACTTTACTATGAGGAAGCCTGTAGCACCACTAGTTTAAATTAAAATAAATAATATCAGTTTGATACTGCATGCTGGTTTTTACTGTTCAGATTTACTCCCCAGAAATTCTGTTGTGCGATATTTTTCAATTTCATGTTCATTTTTAAACGCTGACACATTTATTAAATAACTAAAATGTTGATAATACCTTTAATTATGTACCCAAATGTCAGAGATAAATTTTTTTTATTTTACTTAATATAGAAATTATTACACTTAGCATTGAAAATTTATCGTTGTAGTTTTGTGAAGGAAACGATGTCATTAACCAAAATAGAGCTTTACGTAATTAATTATTATACAAGGGGTGACTTCACGACGACGCAATGGCAATGAACGCAATCGTGTAGGTCTAGTCACAGAACTTGAAAAGTGAACGGGTGGGGGTATTAGAATCTACTTCCTGACTTTCCGTGGTTAATTGAAACCCGAGGACCAGGACCAAGCCATGACGTCAACCCTACTGTGGTGAACTCAGCGTTAATTGGGTATTTGATCCGACATTACTCAAGGCAATGCATCACTATTGAACGCAATCTACCCTCGATTCGAGTCTCCATCTGGGACGTCTTTGGAAAGTAGCTTTTGAATACTGATGCGCCGTCAAGTTGTAACAAAGGGTTTGATTACGCAACACACTAATAGAATTGCGCTTGCATTCAAATGTCACCGAATTGTTTCCCTGATAACGCAGACTAATTTTCTATGCCGCTGGCGGGCGATTGCTGAATTCGTTCAAGTCATATTCCTAAATTTATTTTCGACATTCGATTCGAACAAATACAGATTCAGTCGAATACAAGTGAAGAGCTGTCAAGATGGTTCACGGTGTCATTCTGAGAGCTTTCTGGTGTAGGGATATTCTTCTAGGTTTGGAGAGTTCTATGTTCTCTGCATGCAATCTTGCTACTATACAGCTTGTTCACATAGTAAAGATACACTTTTTCTAAGCCCTTTTTTCAAATAAATTTGAATTCTAATAATTATCTCTTCCAACAACCCAGTTTTCTAAATATTTTTATTCTACAACAACAGTATTTTCTAATACTTTTCCAAAAAAGCTTTTTTTTAACATTCCTTGTAAGAAAGTCCCATAAATATTACATTTTTAATATCGATCGACGTTTGTATTATAAAAACATCGAGAAACAATATTTTATGGAACATTGTTTTATTTTACAAATGTATTAAAAATATCGCCAAAGTAAAGAATGTAGTGTAAAAGCTACCACAAAATGTCCAGGAGACTCTTTTGATGCATTGAAAGGTAGTCCTCACTGACGACGTCGAAGACCTTGAAACTGCTACAATTATTGAGGCTTTAAAATACAAAGCGATCGAATATTCCGAAGGCCCACAAGTGCGCGAAAAACTGCATTTTGGTTCTTTAAGGATAATACGAAACTAGGTTTGGCTGCCCTTCGTAGGGTACAATTTCAAAAGCACCGCCTCTGAACCAATGATGACTAACGATATGTGACTTGTGGTGAGACCGTTGTCTATTTTACATGAAATAGCCTGGTAAATTATGCAGACAATGTGGAAGAAGGAGATGTGAGATGGTCACTGAGCGATTGCAATGGAGTGAGCAGACACCAAACGAGCTGAACTTCTTGATATGCGGCCAGAAAAAGCGTTATATTTGAGTAAGGTGACAGGTAATGATGCCCATTTAATGAAGTGTGAAGATTTTTCATATACCATTTCCTTCAAAAATCCACTTCGTCAAACCATAATAATTTAGATAAAAATGTATATAGGGGAGGAAAATTCAAGTATTTACTGCAGCTAACATTTTCAAAATATATCTTTTTCCAAAAGTTGTTTACAAGAACAGCATGTGTTGCCTCATATTTGTTCTTAACAATAAGGTTTTTCTGCATAATAATTTTACTTTCGGAATAAAATTAACAAACTAGGTCGGTTTTTTATGTACAGAAAACAACTTATTTCATATCATAAGTTGCAAAAATCGATTCTACAAATTGTGAGATAAAATGTTTAAAAGGACCAAAATGTCGAAATGATAAACTTCAAATAAAAAATTAAAGGATAAAAGTACAGAGTGATATTTTTTCAATGAACACGAAGAGCAGAAAATATATCACATAATCTCCCGTTGGTCAATCGACACAGCTGGACTGCTGTCCTGCTGTGTCATGAAAAAAAGTCTCACCAACAGCTTAAAACTCATTAACGCAAATTAACGATACTTGTTCTTGATTCTGCATTTAAAACTACATTATTTATTAAAGGGAATAAATTGTTTAAACCACAAATATTTTGTGAATTTCCAAGCTAATCACGTAAGGTGGCTGGTAACAGAGAAAACATCCATAACGGTTGACCACGCCATCAATGACAACTTAGAGATGTTTGCAACGAGCAAAACGTTGAATTCAATGGGAAAAAACTTCTAACTGCAGTTCAGCGGTTTCATTACCGAATACTTTCCTAATGAAAGCTGCATCTGAGCCGTATCCACAGTAACCTTACAAAATACTACGTCCACCAAACTACCACATCACGCTGCGGTGCCTTCAGCGTAAAGACCACGGATAAAGACAAACTCTCACTTATTCCAAACAAGCATCTAAATCATCAAGTATCATTTTATTTTTTATCATATAAGGAAAGTATCCGTTTCGTCCACAGTGGAGGATCCAAAACGTTGGTTTGGGGTGGGAGTGGGGGGCACAGAGACTATGACTCTGCACGGAACCATTTTGGGTCTACTCAATTTATTCAAAATAATTACCATTTATGGCTCTTATCAAATTTAAATCAATATTTATATAAGCAGTTATGAAAATACTTCTACATTTGCCTAAAAGTTTTAAGGTAACAATTAACATAGTACATTATGAAACGATGATGGAATGATAAGCCATGATGTAATGATGAGATACATGAGTGGGGTAATACGATACGGGCGAGGAACGAGCGAGTATTATACGGTACTTATTCTAAAACTTTTATCGGCTAAACTTTTATATTGAATCGTTTTGTGGCAGTTGACATGCAGGATTCAGTCAAGGCCACCTAGCGGACAGCTTCCAAACCGTACCCTCGCATGCTGCCGTAGGTGGCGGTGATTACCAGTCCGCCTGCGAGGGAGAACTGCGCTAGTCAAATAGGATCAAAGTTAAATTAAGATCCAATTTATTTTAAACAATATTCCAAACAATATTCCACGAAACAATTACTAACAACAAAAGAAATTTAAATTGACAAGCGTAATATAATATCAAATGCAATTTTAATGTAAACAATCAAACGAAACATTTACTAGAACAATTCTCAATGGCTAATGAAGTGTCAATATTTGATTTGTTTACTTCTCTATGATTGGTCCCTGTATCATAATGAAAGCAGTATCGCAATGAGTTTTATTATGCAACTGGTTGGAACAATTATCAATCGACAGCATTATAAAATGGGAGAAGAAAAAATATTATTTCAAAAAGATTTACAGGAGTCTGAACTGAACATCCCCGTCCTCCGGAAGATACTTTCTGTCTCCGCCCCTTTCTGTGCTTGATCACCAACCTCCTTTTACAAAGCTGCATAACAACAGAAGAAGAAGAAGAAGAAGGAGAAGAAGAAGAAGAAGAAGGAGAAGAAGAAGGAGAAGAAGAAGAAGGAGAAGAAGGAGAAGAAGAAGAAGAAGAAGAAGGAGGAGAAGAAGAAGAAGAAGAAGGAGGAGGAGAAGAAGAAGAAGAAGAAGGAGAAGAAGAAGAAGAAGAAGAAGAAGGAGAAGAAGAAGAAGGAGAAGAGGAAGAAGAAGAAGAAGAAGGAGAGAGGAGGAGAAGAAGAAGAAGAAGGAGGAGGAGAGAAGAAGGAGAAGAGAAGGAGAAAAGAAGAAGAAGAGAAGAAGAAGAAGAAGAAGAGAAGAAGGAAGAAGAAGCAGGAGCAGAAGGAGAGAGGTACTCACGACGCCCGTGTTGGGGTCCTTGGCGCCGTTGCTGAAGGTGGAGGCGAGCGTGGAGGAGCAGCTCTCGTCGTAGTGCGCGTTCTGGCCGTCGTTGATGGCGCTGTTGATGGAGATGGTCCACATGGAGGCCGCGTAGCCGTCGCAGTTGCAGTCGTCGTCCTCGCCGCCGTCGCCGGACGCCCACACGTAGATGTTGCCCAGCCCGTTGCGCCCCTGCGAACACACACCGCCACAACCCTCATTCATTGCTTCGTGTTTCAACCGCTTTCGTCATTAGTCCCGTTAGTGTAGTGCATTTTTTTTTCGCGGGGAATGGCGGTGATTTTCCCCCGCTAGATGGCGAGATCCGGCACCGACCTACCGTCGGCTGGTGGGGTTTCCCCCTAACCAGGAATCTCCCACCAGCGGGGCACCGCCCCAGCCGGGACAAGCTCTAAGCTCCCGACCGGTCTCCCGGAATATGTGGTAGTGTAGTGCATGTTAGTGTAAGTGTGTGTGTAAGGGAAGAGGATAGGACAAGGAGGAAGGACAGATCACGCGCGGTCCGTGGCCCGTTTGGTAGGGTACTGCTCGGGCATTCGCCTGGTGTTGATCCCAGAAACGTGTATGATCTATGGAAAATGAGACGAGTGTTTCGACATTGCGCTATGAAGTATATCACAGAATATTGTCCTTTTTTGAACAGTGAAGTAAAACACATCGTATTAGTGCATTAGAAGGTGTCAATCGTAGTTCCGTCATAATTAATTCTGCTTAAAGCTTTATGTTGAATTAAATAATGATGATGGAACAATTCCTTTCATTTTCAAATATCAAGATCATCATTTAACACACACTAACTTCTTCTGGTATACATTAAGGGTTTTGGTAGAGATAGTTCATTACCCCATTTCCCTTTTAGCAATTTTTCTTTGCTCTTTTATTTTCTTAATCGCTGTACTACATATTGATGGGTCACTCTCATATTTTGTAGTTTCGTAACACAAGTAAGTTTTCACTATCATTGCGTTGTCTACAGGAGAATAATAGGGACGACACGTGATAAATGAATTAAGTTGTCGCAAGCTATTCAAATGTACAACTGCAGTATACATTATTTTCTTTCTTCTCCAAACACAAGAATTCTAATTCTCAATGACTTCTGTAACGCACATGAACTGAAATGGATTAACGTTTTGGAAATGGGAAACGTCTATGAATATAAATACACATGTATATTCTTTAAAGAGATACTGTTTTATAAAATGTTGCTATTAATATCTTGTAATTAGTTTTTCACGCTATTCCATCTAGCAAACCGATTACCCTTGAATAAGGTTTGGCATTTGGGTTAATGATTCATTGAAAATCAGTTTAATGTAAGATTTTCAGAATTTGTTTTGTTGTAATCCAATTACCTGCATGAGATTATATGCTCATTCAATAGAGTAATTTCAGTCTCATTAAACACGTGGATATAAAATTCTGTTTGAGTATAGTCGACATTAAAAATATAAAGAAACTTCTTACAGTTTGAAACGACCAGTAATTATCATTAATTATTTTCGGCGTAAAAATGGAATTGGTTTTCCAGCTGGATGAGGAAACAAATCACTACATGCATTGTAAACTCGCGTAGACATGGTTGCTGAACCTCAATACCCTCGTTTCCCTTTCGTTCTCATCCAACAATTTGAGCATTGTTTTATCCACTGAAGCCTTGCATGCTATTAATTTGCACCAGTGAATGCGATTGCCTAACCTGGCTACAAAGCGATTGCGAACACCATACAGGAAGCCGTTTTAACGTCAAAGTGCTCGGCAATAGCTGCATGCATACAGAGCGAATTCCGAGTTTTTCTTTGCTGTATTGAACTCTGGCAAGCGCTCATTCACGGACATTCCCGGGCTTTTCTGTGAGTTCCACAGATGTTCTACACAATTTTAAATTTATTGCTATGGGAACTCTATATTGTTCACATCATAAATAAGAGCGTCCACGATCAGACCGGTAACTTATAAACGTTCCACCGGATGGATCAAAAAGTAAGTTGTACGGGAAAACTATCTGTTGGACAAATAATTTAGAACTCTTTTCACAAGACATTGAACAAACAAATTATGGCTTTTCTATATTAAATCGACCAATGTTATAATTTTCATATTAAATTTCATTTCAGAATCATATATTAATAATACTAATAAATTTTATTATAGTTATTTATGTATTAAGGGCGTTAAGAAGATGTTTTTGCCCCGAGGACCTCTGGCCCGAGGGTTTGGAAGTCTCCTGAGCAGCAAACACATCTAGTAACGCCCGAGGTGCATACAAAACTTGATAGTTTACTAGTTCGTGGCTCAATTAAACGAGAATTCGAAAAAATGTATAATTCTTCTTGCATCTAGTGAAAATATGCATTTTAATAGTCATTTGTCAATATGACGTCAGATAAACAAAACAGAGCATCTAATGTGCATCTAGTTACTCGTACTATTGCATAATCGTTATTGGACCGACTTGTTCGTACAAAATGAAATAATATTGTGAAGTATAACAGTGTTAATTGCTTTGATGAAACGGTATTTTAGGTTTGTTGCTTCTATTGTCAAAAAGAATTTAGAATATATCATAACACCAAAAGAAATAACATTTCTAGGATGTTAGCCGATGTGCCTTATAACTCTTATTACTACGAGTGATACTGCTACTCAAGAAGCACATTCTATGTCTTAAAAAACTTGGCACGCAACAGTGAATTATGAGTGACTGGTGGCAATTGTGTATTCAAGGGAACATTCCAACTTCGCAAATTGCTAAACAATTAAACAAATTAAGGTTTATAACGAGTTATTTTACTTATTTGAGCATTATGCCATTTATTTATTGTATTTGATTGCATCGTAACTTTAACAAATCGAACTTATAAAAATGTTGTATGTGGTGTGTTGGTATTAGACTGGGCCATAAAGTATGCAAAAGGCCCCAGGGCATAAAGAATCAGAAAGTTCCGCAAGGGCATTAAGAATACCGTTTTGTGTTTTGTTTGAGAACATAAACACACAGCAATGACCTAGTACACCGTAAAATATTTAATTTACTTCAGAACTCGTTTATTTATTAATTTACTTCAGAACCATTCAGAACTGTTTTGAAAATTGAAGTTAACTGGTAAACTATCTTTTTCATGCCACAAGAACTCTACCTCGCGCGTCTCAAATAAAAGTCCTTAACCTCAACGAAAACGAGACATGTCACAGAATGGAGTAATTAACGTTTGAGATACACCACGTGCTTGTTAATTTATGAGAATATAATGGCTATTGAACGGTAGTTGAACCACAGATAAAGATCTTCTCAATTAGACAACTTCACTCGAATGTGAATACAGACACAAATCATTTGATTGCTGATCACACCTTACGAAAATTGAAAAATGTTCCTCACAAATATTTTCAAGAGAAAAAATGTAGCACGACTTAGAAAATTGTTCCTGGCAGTTTCAATCACTTTATTTAAAGTTTACGTACGTATGTGCAGATGAATTGTAATGTACAAATGGAATGGTGCACTACTAACTGTAGTATAGGAAAATTAGAAGGTAATAAAAGAAAAGATAAACAAACAAAAGTTCCGCACTTATTGCGGTATCATTTCGAGGTGACATTAATATTGAAAAGTAGAAGTAGAAGAAAAAAAATATGAAAAAAGAAAGAATAAGAAAAAAAAAGGAAGAAAAAGAACAAGAAAAAAACGAAAAAAGAAAAGAGGAAAAGTAAAAATAAGAATGGAAAAAGAGGAGAAGAGGAAAGGTAAAATTAACAAGTAGAAAATGAGAAACAAAAAAGGAAGAGAGGAAGAGCAAAAAGAAGAAAGGGAAAAGAACAAAAGAAAAAAAAAAGGAGAAAAAAAAAAAAAAAAAGAAAAAAAAAAAGAAAAGAGAATAAGAAGAGAGAGGAAGGCTCACCTCGTTGACGCCGCGCACGATGGCGCGCATGGTGGCGTTGCGCGGGCCGTCCACCGTCTTGCCGTCGTCCGTGGGCCCCCACGACGCGCTGTAGATGTCGATGAGGTTGGGCTCGTGGCCCATGGAGTTCGCCTCGATCAGGTCCGTCATGTACGGCTGGTCCAGCATGCGGATCCCTGCCACAGGCCAAGCACGCACTCAGCACTACCCTCCATCAGCCGGAAAGGAGTGGGTTCCTTACAATGCAGGCGCAGGAAATAAACCTGCAGCGTCCTTTAGAAGAATTCAAAATTCAACAGCACCAACTTTCTTACATATTTGTATCCGCTCTATTATATTACCAAATCAACACGCAAAAGTGTTTCCGATCAGACAACATTTTCTCCCAGCCTACGAACAGAACACAGATCCTTATATTTGGCACTTTTTACAGCTATCCACTACCATCACAGCCCATTTTAACCTTCCCGGAGGTTTAATAAATGTTGAACATTAATATTTGTTACTTTAAAAAATCAGAGATTTTCATTTACCTGGTTTCAACATGAAAAAATATTGCTGTCATAAATGTTATAGTTTTCAAATTTTAACTTTCTGAATTTTCGAAAATACAGATTTGCGAAAATGGGACTTGCGCCATCTTTTATTAGTTATTTGCTCTATCCGTGAGAAAATTTTAAAGAAAAAATTTGATATATTTAAAAAAAATAAATTGTCTTTTCTTGAAGCTAAAATTACGAAAGAACATGGTCTATTTAAAAAAATGTTCATGAACTTGTTAAAATTTGCGCATTCGCCTTCTTCAATTCAGTACCAAACTTATTAATTAGACTGTTGGTGATGTAGATACCTTATTAATTCAAAGTAAATAAACAGAGGTTGTCTGGTATCAAAACTATATTTCTTCTAAGAAATATAAATCTATATTCTTTCTAAGAAATATAGATTTGATACCAGACAACCTCAGTACCAAACTTCAAATTCACAATTAAGCCCTACATGGGACAAATCGAATATCGGCAAAATGCGAGTTAAGCGAGTTTGTGCTAACGAGGGTTTACTATACGAACTCGTACCGGGTGTCCCATCAATTGTGGGCCATCCTCATATTTTCTAAATCGTTCGCGATGTGGAAATGCAGTTTTCGCTCAACAATGCACAATCACGGGGTAAGTATTGATCGCAATGGTTTTAGTTTCCCAAAAATTCAATTATTTTTGATTTTTTAAGGAACTGTATGATTATCTCACGAACATGGGTAGATCATAAAAAGAGGAATACAATGATGTATCATTTGCCAATGCTTTGACAGTAGTTTGACTATAAAATAATAGTTTCTGACATGTGATTTTAAATTAAACCGACAAACGTCCCTTTTAGTGCCCTTTGCAACTGTCGTCTTTGGGAAAGGTGACCTTTGCTTCGCGGCGCTGCAATTCATGCAAAGATACGATGCACAAAATTGCAACAAGGAAACCGACAATTAAATGTGAAATGTTAGTGTGATCTATCTATCTTTAAAAAAAAATCAATGGCGCCTGCCCTATTTAGGATTTGTTTCGAGTTGGGAAAAGTGACTACTTAATCCAGAGGCACCGTTAGCGAGGGGCAGAGGGGGTGGTTCGCCCCGGCGGACACAATTTTAGAAAATTTTATTGTTGGAATTATATAATTTTAATGATTTATTTTAAAAAATATATTTTTATGAAACCATGCATATGATAATAGTTAAACTTCCTTTTCGGTTATTTATTTTTTAAATATTATAAATAAATCCATGTGCAAATATATTTTTATTCGATCATGTATAAACCATTCAGTAATAGATATTCTTGTGTTTAATTTAAGGATGGAGGATATCATTAGTTTCGCCCCGGCTGACACCCACAGAAGCTACGCCACCGACTGAATGACTGAATTTCTTTATTCGGGAACAGAGCGAACACAAACATTTACTACAAAATTGTGTGTTCTCGAGTCCATCGTCGGCCACAGTTTGCTTCCAACGACTAGGGCGAGTTTACCTCCGGTCTGCTTCCGAAAACAGCAGCGCCGAGTAATGCGTGCTCCTCTCACTCTATCTGTGAGGCTGGAATCGGCGGTGACGAGGTGGGGTGGGGCGGGGTGTAGGGTGGGGCGGGATGTGGGGGGTGGGGGCTGAAGGGTGGGGTGGGGGAGTGTAGTGGGGGGCGTCACTGCCGCTGTCTAGGGAGCGCGCAGGGCCCGTGTTATGGAAATGCGCGACACGTGGCGCCCCTGGCGGAGTCGGAAGTCAATCACGCGAGAGGGAAACGGTGGGGAGAACCGGGGCCGCTTCAAAGGATGCAGTGGGCAGAGAAGGTGGGAGGGGGTGCAGTATGCTTGCGATGGGCGTTTGTTGCAGTGGAGGGCATTCGACGTGGGTGGTAATGCGAGTGGGGAAGTGGCGGGAAGGGAGAAAGGGAAGGGGGGGGGGAGGGGAAGGGGGGAAGGAAGGGGCGGGCTGTGAGCTGGAAGAGCGGAAGGGTGGCCAGTGGTCAATGGCCCGGGTCCCGAGTTATTAATTATTATAACTGTAAGAGGAAAAAGTTTTGAATTTTTCCAATTTTCAAAAATACGAATTTTCAACGAACATAAGATCTTTACTATTCTCTTATGCATCCTGTACTCTAATAAGGGTCAAAATTCAATCAAAATTGTTAGTGCCTTTTCTTGTGAAAAAATTGTTAAAACAAAAAAAATTGCTTATATTACACGCAAAATTACTCTGAAAGTACTCAAATTCCTGCACCATTCACTTAAACGACCTTCACACAATCCAATAACAAGAATGAACCACTTTTAGTAAATTTTGAAACTGTACCATGAGCTTCGTTTAAAGCACCCCCCCGAAAAAAATAATTAAAAATGTCGGTTTCAGATTCAAGAGGCCGCGACATCAACCAGATCGATAGGAGAATATCAAGTTTGAAGAAAATCAGCTTTACGGTTTAGCTGCTGGCGTTTACAAACAGACATAGTTCTTACCGCCAATCGATTTTTCGGCATCAAGGACCTACAAAGCTTGATTTCTAGCTACACCAGGTATCTGAGGATTTTTTTTCTAAACGATACTGCTGAATAAGGGGGTGAAAAGTGCATCTAAACCAAAGCGATAACCGCGATGTTCATATGAAAGACAATGAAAAATGTCGTAGATTCCAAAAAAATCAGCCGCGTAGGAAATCTGTTGCAGCGATATGAGAAACGTGTATTTCACATTTTATTTTTTCTCAGTTTCTATCGCATCCATAAGTCTCAAAGAAATTTCAGAGACGAGGAAAAATACTTGAATTTGAAGGTATTTTTGTGAATCAATTTTGATGCCTAATTCAAATTTTAAAAAATTCAAAATTCAAAATTGAGTTTCGAAGGCATAATGTTGGAGTATTGTCTCCGTCCCTCCAAGAACTTGTCGTATAATATTATATAACATATATTATTTTTCATATTTTTATACACTATGAACGATAATGAAAAATATTAAAACCTTTATTAGTTTTAAGATATGAAATTCGCGCCAAAATGTGATGGAAAAAACGTTTTTACCAATACTTAAACACAGGTTCAATCACGACATATGAGCTCCAAAAGTTAGAGGTATTATATGGATTATATACCAAACTCCATTGGAATATCCATTACGGAAAGAGATGGGAAGGTTGGCTCTTGAGCATCCGACTTCAGCCAATGAGCTTCAGGCACCACTTTGCGTAATAATATTAGCGGGAAGTTTAAATACCAAAATCATCACAAGTCATTGAAATAGAAACAGTTTTTTAAAAATATTATTTTAATTTTTTTATTTTAATTACACCTTCATCGTGTTATTTTTGGTTGGCCACTGTCAAAAATGGTCACTTTATACCACTTTCAAAATGTTTCTCAACACTTCTCGTTCTTACTGCACTTGGCGGCCACCGTCAGGTGGCTTTTCAACAGAAGTGCCGTTGTGGTCACGTAGTTCGTGACGCAAACTGGTGCTGTGCAGAAGGAGCCAAATTCGGTGCACCGAAAGAGGCCACCCATCTCTTTCCACCATGGGAATATGGGTAGTGCAACGAAATTATTGTGAACGGAAGTCGCACCTTGGGATACTGCCCCCACATAGCTGCTATCATGCGAGAAAAAATTTCCCATCATATTTTGGCGCGAATTTCAAATGTTGAAAGTGATAAAAATAGTATCAATTTTTTCCTCTCGCCCACATTGTTTAAAAATCTAAAATAAATATGTTATAGAATGTTATACGACACATTTGAGAGGAAAAATCTAAGACTTTATTCCAATGTTATCATGTCTAAAATAAATTTCAAAATTGTATTTATATTTTCAATATGAATTTGGCGTCAAAATTAGTCGAAAAAATACCTTCAAATTCAACTATTTTTCTTGTCTCTGCAACTATTTTTGAGCCTGATACATGCAATAGAAGCTGAGAAAAAATCAAACATGGAAAACACATTTTTCATTGTATCTATGCAACAGTTTGCCCTAACAAGTTGATTTTTTGTGAATCTACGGCATTTTTTACTCTCTTTCATAGGAAGATCTCGACTAGCGATTTGGTTTGGGGACACTTTTCATCACCTTATTTGGCTATATTCTTTAGCATCTGGACTAATCCACTTTTTCCTTACCAGGACCCGGTAAAATGAGTTTTTCTGCAAAACATTCGTCACTTTTTCCCACAGCATTACATAACTTTCACTTTACTGTGTAAACCGGGTAGGGAGAAAGTTAATTGTATGTGAAGTTTTCAGAAAAGTATAATTTACGTATTGTAATGATTTACACGATCCCCGATGGTGTGCGTTTGGATGATGAACAGTTCGAAACATTTACAGCAAAGACGCCATAGTAAAAAAATAAAACCGATTGAGGAAGAGAATAAAGCGAACCCGATACTTGTGCGAGTTTGGACCATAAACATTAGATCCGGCTTTGATTTAGGAACATTTTAAAAGTTATCCCAGTGAAATCGCGTCAGGCAATAAGAAGTTATTGAAATTTTCGTATTTCGTATATTTGTGTTAAGGAAAAAATTAATGGAGTCCATTGTTGGAGCGATGAAACGCTTATAAAGAAGAGGGTTTTTCGAATACTGCAAGAGAACGCGATAAGATATCAAATTCAGACTTTCGGGGGGCAAAAGAAGAAAATTAGCTGCATCATGCAAAATTTATCCCATTTAAATACCTTGACGGGAAGTATCAAAATTTTAATAAAACAGATAAATTAATTCAAGCAAAAGCTTAGCAAGAAGAAGCGATTAGCGAACAATTGCAGTGCGTTCCATTTCACATTCAAAAACGGAAAATAGGGAAAATAAAAGGATTTTGACCAAAGGAAAACAAGAGGAAAACATCAAATTTTAGGAAATTGCCGGGAGAATTTTATTAAAACTAAAACGGAAATAAAATGTTTCGGAAAACGTTAGAAATTAAATATTTTGAGAGAACCAAGGTGACGCGATCGTCAGTTATCGAGCGATCGGGAAAAGTGTTGAAGCAAGGATAACAATGCTAAGTTGAGGAAGATTGGCAGAATGTGCCTGGACTTGGTGAAGGCAGGATGTGTGTTCGCGTAGGCGATGTTTGAAAATTTTGTAAAGTGCGGAAGTAATGGACATAATCCGAAATAGTAACTGGGAATACTTTATGTACGTTGTTTAACAGTTCGTGAAAAGGAATTTTATAAAAAAAAGGGGGGAATTTTCGGAATTACGGTGAAATTCGGCAACGCCCGTTGGACTTGCGAGAGCAATCGGCTGTATGAGAAGTTTTGCAACGGTGGGGAGCGCGACGTTGCATTGATAATTAGAGGCGCGGAATTCGATTCGGGATTCAGAGAGTTTCTAATAACTTGAAAGGTTTATGAAAAAAAGATGGCAGCGTGAACTCCGACAGGATGAGTGAGTTGTGATGCGTATGCGAGTGTTCCGGAACTGGTGGCGACAACGGGAGGCGCTGTTGGGCGTGAATAATCACACCAGACACGCAGATTCGTCGCAGAAGCAACATCATACGTGAGCAAAAGTATTTTGACATTTGTTTTTTTTTTTTTGAATTGAAGAAAGCTCTGTCGAAGACCAAGTCATGTAATTAATATATTTTAAGACGTAAATCTCGACAGAATGCATTCTGGGGTTTAGTTATATGTGTGAATGGTATTTGTTTTGTTGTTGTAAATAGTTTGTGTGAATGAGAGAGTATATATATCCATGTATTGTGTATTGAGGGAGGAGAAGTATTTATTTGTTGTTGTTCTTTGTTGCTGGGTTGTGTTGATGTGTGCCGTCAGAGGCACCAGTGCTGTTGCAGCACTAAATATTGCAAATTGAAGGGGAATATGATAAAGGAGGCGATTTGAATAAATTTCATGGCCATCTTTGGGGTCATGATTTGCAAAATCAATACGTTTTTCGTAATCATTCACGTAGCATTAGACTGATCCACGCACGTGAGCGCAGTACCTTGCTCGCGTCTGTACAGACGCACCGCAGACTACGCCCAGGTGAGTGAAAAGGCCAGGTAAGCTAGCAGAGGGGCAATTGTGAGTAGGAGAATGGGAAGGTTATTATATGTGGCAACCCAACGCGAGGCTAGTGTTTGTTTGTTTGTTCATAAGAAGGGCTAGAGCAGGGCAATCTATTAGAAATAGCGGTATAACGTGCCGGGCTTGTAGAGAGAGTATTACAAGTGGCCGCACAACGTGTGTGCAGGATTATATATACAAAAAGGAGGGGTCGCAGGGGAACCCATTACAAGTGGCGGCCCAACGGTGGGGCAATGAATAATAGGGGCAAATAGAATAGATGATAGGAGAGAGTAGATAGTAAGAAGTAAGGAGGGGTCGCAGGGAGGAAGTGGAAACCATTACAGTATGTTTTCTTGAATTCTAGAATCCCTACCCCACCCTTTTACTAAAAAAAGTTGAATGATGAATAGAATGTACCAAATAAGCGTAATAAGCAACGTTTGATATCTAGAAATGTTCTATCTCTAGTAATATCCGAATAATACTTATCTGCGTCGGCGAACAAACTACAAATCCGATTTTATATTATGTCTAACAAAATAGCAACCCAACACCACTGGACTCTACTCCTTCCACAACTAGCTAGAGGATAAATCAACAAAAGATGCGCACTGTGTAGCTATATTTATGCTCAGAAGTAAAACAGAAGGTTTTAATACGCCACACTGAAATAGCATTGCTTGAGCGCGAAATGGAAGCTATTCACGAACCATAGCGAGTGCAGACTAGCTGCATTCACTGTGATCAAGAGCGTGCAGTGATATCGAAACTGCAATCGGCTTTCGCAAGTGCAGCCACGTTCACGGCACCAGCGCTCTGCGTTTCCATGCACTCCGATCTCCGCTTTGTACGAGCGTCCAGCGATGTGGGACGTTTGACTCCGAGACATTGATTTGTAGGGTAGGTGGTGAGAGACAATTTATATCCCATTCAATCTGTTGCACGTTGAATTTTAGGGGTCGGTGGATAGGATCAATTCCATTCAATCTCTTGCACATTAAAGTTTAGGGGTCGGTGGATAAGATCAATTCCATTCAATCTCTTGCACTTTGAAGGTAGGGACTGGTCGACAAGAACAATCCAGACCTCATTCAATTCCTTACGTGCAAAGACCTCCTGAAGATTCAGAGCAAGTTAAGGTATTGCTTTGCTATAAACTATAGCCTTCATTCATTGGGAGTTCTACGAGGTCAAAAAATAATAATACAGAAATAAAATGAGATTTCGCATTAATTTTGTTATCAACACGTGCGTGCTAGTATGCAGAACCCGGATTCTTTGACTTGAACCTGTTATTTAAATCAAAGTAAAAAAAGGCAAAAAGGTTTTTATTTTGCCAACAACATAGAACATACAATATTATATTTAAATATTATGGGCAAAACAATTGGGAATCCCCTAGGAAAAACTGTGTGGGATCTCCATCACCTTCGTACGCAAAAACAACATTGATAGAAACATTTCATTATATAGCGTGTTAATATCTCTATTTTTACAAATAAAGGCCGTATCGCATGCAAAGGCAACTAAACGACCATTGAAATGGTCATTATATAAGTCACTTATATAAATCGAAAAAAGAATGTGCCGTAATACTGATCCTTGCGGCACGCCATATGTAATTGAGCCAGACTAACTTTCACAATTACCAATTCTAATTCTTTGTTCCCTTTCAGAATGTTAGCTGAGAAACCATTTACGGGGTAGACCTCTCACTCCAGAAAACTATAATTTATCAATCGAAATTCCGTGGTCGATTTTGTGGAACTCTTAGTTAATGTCAACAAACAAAGCAGAAACTTTATCGCCCTTATTCAATGGATCATAAATGGCTTCCATAAATGTAATTAAATCATTCTCTGTGGACTTACCCTCTCGAAATAGGAACTGATAACTACTGAAAAAAATTATTTACAAAATCAATGTATCTTTTTTGAATACTTCTTTCAAGTATATTTGCAAACTCTACAAACTATGAAATTGGTTGGTATCAATCAGATCTCCTTTCTTAAAAAAAATAACAGTTGTTTGTTTCAAGCATTTCGGAAATTCTCCAGAAGATAAACTTGTTTTAGAGATAAGTCAACACATTAATGAAATGAGGAGCTACTCGTTTAACCACAGTGAAATTGTTACTATCAAAACCAAGCGCTTTGTTATTTTCCATATTTTTAATTACCGCTGGCACCTCATCAGTTGTTGTAGGTCGTATAAAAAGGATGTTTGAGGAGAATTACTTCGTTAGAATATTTCATTATACTCCGAAAATTGATCAAAATAAGCATTTGAACTTCCATTGTTGGTCTACTAGGAACACTTCAAAAAATGTGAATTGAATGCATTAGTTATTTCAAACTGTTCTGCCATCACTACCTTTAATTTCATTGATATCGTAATTTCTTCGATGTTCACCAATCAAGTCATTGATTGTGTTTCACTGTGACTTCATGTCATTAGCAGAGTTTTCAAACTTCTCCCAAAAATAATCTTTTTTTCCTTCTTTCCAAATTACTTAATAACGTTTTAGCTGAGTGTCATTTGTTTTTTTCATCACTTATTTTAAGATTTGCCTTCTTTTCTTTATTCTTATTAGTAAACTATCAGTGCTCCAAGGCTTCAACTTCAATAATTTCTTACTTATTCACAATGAATATTTATAATTATCTAATTATCTACTAATGACTGTAATGAGTCTATAAACATAACAAACGACACTGAATTTTGAAGATAAACATTAATCTATTCTTCAGAATTAAGTATGCTGATAAGCTTTTCCATATCGATTTTTTGTAAGAATCGCTAGTTCCAGTAATAATTTTATTTGATAATTTAATCGTCAATACAATGGTTGAGTGACCTGTAATATTGTAGTGGAACACATTTTCTTTAAAATCATACTTTACAAATCGACTGTTAAAAAATCTAACACAAGTATGTCGTTGCAGAATTTTTGCAGTTGCAGAATTATCTACAACGCGAGTAGGCTCCATTACTAAGTTGATCATGCCTTACAAAGAGGGTTAAATAGTTGTCTGATGCAACACTAATTCAAAATAATCAAGTTCACGTCGCCAATGTTTGCAATATTATGACCTTCCGATTCAATTATTATTGAATCTATATCATTTGTAGTCTTCCCGTTAACTACTGTGTAAGCGATACACAACAAGTAAAGTAACCTGTACAAGGTTACAGACCTTGACATGTAACTGGAGTACATCATCAGACTGAATGTAATTTCCCTCTCTCATCTCCTTACTGGTAGCAGTCACAAAGATACACAATATACCTGCCCTGAAATTCTCATTACTTTTATCAATTAACTTATACCCTTCAATATTATAACTATTTGATTCATATTTTCTACACGAGCAACTTTTCTTGATATTCCACAGCGGGGGGTGCGGGGAGAGGAGGGCTCTGGCTACGCCACAGCTTAAAAGGGCGTACCAACTGTGGGCATGAACATAACGCGCCAAAGCGTCCCACGAGAAATGCGACAATTGTTTTGAAACTACGAAGCGGTTGTTGTCAGCATTGTAAACTGGTACGTACCGTTCCGTGTCGAACCCAAGTATCTGACCGAGCCGTGCTATTCAGCGCTGGATGAGGACTAGGGAGCGTTTGTATCAAGAAAACTTGCGCGAGCAATACTTATTCACATTTCCGTTAATACAATCACATCAGGAAAGAATTAAGTTGACTCCTAATCACTTACAAATAAATTAAAATTTTGCGTCAAAATTTTAATATTTTGATATAGAACAAAATAATTAATTTATTCCATTGTTATTAAATTAGGTAAATGATAATGAAGAAAACTTTGCTCTCCCGGTCATTGTCACAAGTTATGCTCTGACGACAATGAACCGGCGACAATAAGCATTTCCTACAATCTATTGAAGATAAGATTGTGAGCATACTCTTTGCGAGGATTCCAAGAACGTCCTTGCAATGACAAATTTGAACCATGTGTGATGACCAATGACATGTGCTTAATTTTTTAAACATGAGAAATAAACAGTTTACCAAATTATTCATAATGGTAATTTTGTTACAAATAATACACGTTCACTATTGATGTTACTATTTTCACTGGTTCGCCATCTGCTTTTCTCATCAAAATCTCTGCTCCCCGTATCAACGGATCTGTAGGTCTTTTCTTTTTCCTTGTTCCTTGCTGCGTTAATAAGTCAGCGTCTGCCCGAGTATAGGCTTCCATTAATGTAGATGGTACTTCAGGAATGCTAGAAATGCCTACATGGAGTGTTGATAAATTTCTTTTGAGGCGTCTTTTTTGCAGAATTCCCTCGGCATCCAGTCTACGATCCATTTTTACAATTATTCCTGGAGGTTTCCCACTTTGCCCCCCGTTCCCCTTTAGTCTATTTTATGCACTTATATTTTCTTCAATTGGTACAAGTCCCCTCCCAATCGTTTTCATCACTTCTAGGACATTTTCGCCTTTCTCTACTGGAATACCATCAATTTCTACAATATCCCTCCGAGAGTACTGTTCAATGGCATCCATTCGATTCTCCATCACAAGTCCCTTGCCACACATTCTCATTCGAAAATTTATTTACGAGATCAAGCAGAGCTGGTATCTCCTCACTCTGTTTGGTTACTAAATTTTTAGTCTTTTTAAATTCCTCAAAGGCGTAATTAATTGACTTGCACAGGTTTTCCGCGATGGCTTTAAAGTCTTTTCTCACATCTGACACAAGTTTATATACATCGTCATAGGTAACCACAGATCCAGATCTAGATTCAATAGCCATGCTTTTCCGATGTTTTTTAGCACAAGGCTCATATCTTCAAATACTCTCGTTATCTTGATAATACTGTATGTCCTAGTGAATAAGGTTAACGCACTTTACATACTAGCACTTTACATACTAGCACTTAGCACTTTAGATACTTACTATGGAACGACAGTTTACAGTCACAACATTCAATCTTGACAACCGGTACACTTATTAGCCTTGGTAGGATTTCGAACACTTGCCTCGTCTCCCATGTTAGTAAAATAATGCGTCACTAAGAAGTACAGTATTAGTAGCACATAAAACAATAGAAGCAGACACGTATCTTAGGAGAACGACGCAAAACCTTCCAGCGTAGCACAGATAACAGCACAGCACAGCACAGCGGATATGAAATTCCAACCACACTAGCGAGCAATAGGCACGTCCGCACGCCGCTGAAGCCGACTCACGACTGATTTAAATCACTTGACAACTCACCCAAAACCCTCAGGATGGTTCATTGCTCATAAAAAACTTTAGGTTGGTTGTTGAATGGCATGTATCGCCGTTTCCTTTCAAAATAATTTGTAAATAACTACTTTATTACCAATACTTATTTAAACTGTAAGGTTTCTCATTTTAATAATTTTACGCGAGAATTACTAACGTCTTTTCGTCAATATATACATGTTAACCTCTCACAGTCTAGTATACTACAAAGTAATTTTTTCGAGCCTGCTTTCTAGTATAAACAACCGCAATGTAACGAATAGATTGATTTAAGTTCCGGGGCTCGTCAACTGCGATGGTCATTAGTCCCGTTAAGGTAGTGAATCTAGAGAGGTGGCAGTGTTTCTTCCCCGCTGAATGGTGAAATCTGGCATTCACCTCCACATCAACATGTGGCGGATTCCCTCTGTAGGTATCTCCCCGATGAGGTAGCATCCGGGACCAGCTCTAAACTACTAACAGGTCTCCGACATATTTGGTAGTGGAGGACATGTAAGAGTAAATGTGCGAACGAGAGAGGATAGGAGAAGGAAGAGAAAGAAAGGATCTCTCTGTAGGTATCTCCCCCGATGAGGTACCATTCGGGACCAGCTCTAAACTACTGACAGGTCTCCCAACATGTTTGGTAGTGGAGGACATGTAAGAGTAAATGTGCGAACGAGAGAGGATAGGAGAAGGAAGAGAAAGGAAGGATCTCTCTGTAGGTATCTCCCCCGATGAGGTACTATCCGGGACCAGCTCTAAACTACTGACAGGTCTCCCAACATGTTTGGTAGTGGAGGAAATGTAAGAGTAAATGTGCGAACGAGAGAGGATAGGAGAAGGAACAGAAAGGAAGGATCTTTCTGTAGGTATCTCCCCGATGAGGTACCATCCGGGAGCAGCTCTAAACTACTGCCAGGTCTCCCAACATGTTTGGTAGTG
The DNA here is from genome assembly GCA_964035755.1 of Teleogryllus oceanicus. Classification (NCBI taxonomy): domain Eukaryota; kingdom Metazoa; phylum Arthropoda; class Insecta; order Orthoptera; family Gryllidae; genus Teleogryllus; species Teleogryllus oceanicus. The sequence goes on along the minus strand of CAXIVR010000002.1, from coordinate 242,641,652 downwards.
GAGGACATGTAAGAGTAAATGTGCGAACGAGAGAGGATAGGAGAAGGAAGAGAAAGGAAGGATCTCTCTGTAGGTATCTCCCCCGATGAGGTACCATCCGGGACCAGCACTAAACTACTGACAGGTCTCCCAAACATGTTTGGTAGTGGAGGAAATGTAAGAGTAAATGTGCGAACGAGAGAGGATAGGAGAAGGAAGAGAAAGGAAGGATCTCTCTGTAGGTATCTCCTCCGATGAGGTACCATTCGGGACCAGCTCTAAACTACTGACAGGTCTCCCAACATGTTTGGTAGTGGAGGACATGTAAGAGTAAATGTGCGAACGAGAGAGGATAGGAGAAGGAAGAGAAAGAAAGGATCTCTCTGTAGGTATCTCCCCCGATGAGGTACTATCCGGGACCAGCACTAAACTACTGACAGGTCTCCCAACATGTTTGGTAGTGGAGGGTAAATGTGCGAACGAGAGAGACAGGAGAAGGAAGAGGATCTCTCTGTAGGTATCTCCCCCGATGAGGTACCATCCGGGACCAGCTCTAAACTACTGACAGGTCTCCCGACATGTTTGGTAGTGGAGGAAATGTAAGAGTAAATATGCGAACGAGAGAGGATAGGAGAAGGAAGAGGAAAGAAGGATTGGGCGCGGTCCGAGTCATGGTACTCTTCCAACATTTGCCTGGTACTAATCGGACAAACCATGAAAAACCGTCGATTAGGGCAATTCGCCGCTAGACATGTTCTCCATACCGCGGCCGAATTAGACCTTAACAGCTGGAGTCGAATTTCCGTCGGCGTCGAGGCTCGAAACCTACGACCTCTCAGTCAGAGTCGCTGCAGAGGCAGTTACGAAGTGGCCCAGCTGATAAGTTGTATGAAATACTTTATATTGCATGACTCCATGATTGGATATAGGTGCGGTGACTTGCTGATCTCTATTGTTTATAAAACTTTGATGTGGAAAATATACCCATCCAAATATTCATATTTTGTTTGGTAGTGAGCTCAACATTCTGTGCTCAATTTTTGAACTCTGGAATGGTAGTTAATAGAAGTATCACCTTTTTAACATTCCCAATGATTTCTTTATTTTTATGCACTCCTTTATTTCGGTAAAATAATTGATGGAAGAAATTAAGTGACTGTGATTTTCAATATCGTTCTGGAAATGAGTGACTGTCAACTTGGATAGTGGTTAGTGAATAAATAATTTGGAACTAATATTTTTGTGCGAAACGAATATTGTACTAAAAAACAATGACTAAAACCATTTTAAAGTTTTTCATTCACGGAAAAGTACGTTTTTCCTTTACAACGATGGCCATGCGACATGTTAGAGTTTTTTATTCGAATATACTTCATAGGAACAGAACCGAGGAAAGAATAAAGGGAATGCGAACAAAGGCTGTTATCAGCAAAGCTGTTCGTTTCGGTCAGTAGTTAACTCACATGCCGCGACGAACATAAAAAAACATACAAAAATATACATAAAACATATCTAAACATTAAAAAATTAACTATAATTTTAGAGATGTGCGACTTCATGTACCACATTATATTCATCCTTTTATACAACTTTATCTACTCGTACATTCGTTTAAGCAAAAAACGTTAACGAAGCATCGGTGAGATTTTTTGAAGTTAATTTTTTACCCTCTAGATTAGAGTTGTTCGTTTAGGAATAGTCCTTACGTTGGCTAAAATATTACTGAATATTTTTAACAAAACTATTAGCGGGATCCTAACGTATTTGTAGACAAAATAAATTCAAAAAAATGTTTCTAAATAAAAAGAAAATCGTTCGGTCTTAAAATATTATTTCAATAAAATCAAAATACATCCTATCAAACTATTATTACTTTCTCGTATACGTACGTATGAAGTATACGGAGTAATATAGGCCCCCGTAGTATAGAGAAAGTTATGTAACGCTGCGGAAAATCAATTTCGAAATTTCAACGGAAATACACATTTTCGAGTACCCTGATACCGAAAATGTGATATTTTTTGCAAAACGTCCGTCCTTCTGTCCGTCCGTTCGTTTGACCGTCCGTCCGTCTGACTGTCCGCCCGCCCGTCCGTCCGTCCGTCCGTCCGTCCATCTGACTGTCCGTCCGTCTGACTGTCCGTCCGTCTGACCGTCCCTCCGTTTGACCATCCCTCCGTTTGAAGGTCCCTCCGTCTGTGAACACTACTAACACCTTAATCACACGTAGAATTTTTGCAAAAAGGATATTCCCTGGTCGATCTGGCTCGACTCGAAGTGCTGCAATTTTGAAAAAAATATTCTTTAAAATTTGGGGGTACTTTATGTCAAACCCCTGGGTCATTTTCAAAATTTTCTCAAAAATGGCACCAATTGTTTTCTTTAAATTTCTTGTAAGAATAGAGCAAAATACTTTTATAAAGATAACACAGGCCAACAACCAAAAAAAGTTTGATGTGAATTCACCTAATTCTTATCGTTTTAAAGTGTGCCGGTTCCCAAAATAATATTGAAAATTCCGTATCAGTTGCAGTTGCGTTGGCAAGCGTTGCGGGTCGCTCCATGAAAGAGAACTGAAAAGTTCGGTATACATTTATGGAAATGACAAGTGAGACTGACAGTTGAGAGCAAGAAGTAGGAGGGCAGAAAGTGGTGAAGAATAGGGTGTTCCTGTGTTCAAACGTCGGAGAAAGTACAATAAATTGGCAATCATATGCTAGGAATTGAGCGCCTCGAACGACGAGAGCGTGGCGCAGTGCTGGACACAGCAGATTGCGGAGGCGCCGGCGGCGGGTGCCGCGAGGTAGCTGACCGCTTAATGCATCTCCTGATGCAAAATTAAAAGAGGGTATCTTCGTTGGGCCTGATATTAGAAAAATTATGTTTGATTCCCAAATTGAACTACTTATGACAGTAAGTGAAAATAAGCGAAAATTACATTTAAACACGTGCCAATAAATTCCTAGGCAACAAAAAAGAACTAGACTATCAAGCAATTGTTACCAATATGCTTCCAAAAAATTGGGATGTTTAATGATCCTCAAAATTCACTTTTTAAACTGTAATTTACAATTATTTCCGGACAATTTAGTTGGTGTAAGTGAAGATCAAGGTGAGCGTTTTCATGAAGATGTGAGAGTGATGGAAAAACTTTATCAGGGACACTGGAACACCAACATGATGGGACATTACTGTTGGTCACTTCACTGCGTCAGCAAATGGCGCATAAGCCATATCAGGAAGTTCAAAGAAAAGAAGCGAAGAAAATACACGTCAATTGGCACGTAAATCCTTTGTAGAATGTAATGGTAAGAACATAAAGCCATCATGTATGTTTAAATAAAGTTCAGTAGGTATTTTAAAAGTGGTTTACTTCTCATTTTTATTGATATATTTTATTTCGTAAATCCTGAAAGACGTGTATTACTATTTATGCCCGCCTCGTCTTCACACTGGTGGTGTACAGCAGTGGACTAAGGAAACTAAACGGATTATCAACAATTTCCACGCCGGTCCCTCTCCCGCCATCCCCGTCCTTCCATCTACTCTCCCGCCCTCTCCTCCGACGCAGCTAGCGACCCCTCTCACGCCCCTCTCGCCCACAACACCAACCTCTGAAGTCCCTCTTTCTCGCCGCCCCTCTCTCACCGCCATCTCTTCAGACCCCCTCTCACCCTCTCCCATCTCGCCCCCTCTCACGATGCCACTCTCACTAACACAATGATATACTGGAATAATGATGCAATACTAGTAACAATGACACAATGGTGTATTGAAATTACCAATTCTAATAATTCCCATGGAATTTCTCAGGAATGTCTACTTTCTTTAATGTTATCATATTCCTTGCACATATTGCTGAAGATAAATGGAAAGTTAGACTGAGTTGTATCAAACGAACCATCTCTTGAAATTTGTTTCTAGACCAATTTGTCTAACAAATACATCAGCAACCAATCTGCAGACGTGTATTTTGCATTATCAATGTATGCACTTGTCAGTTTATTTCAAAGTTGCTCACTGCCAGAGAATGGATATTGTTTTATTAAGAAAGAAAACTTTTCTGAACGAAAGGACACTTTATTGTTGGAAAACTGTTTTTCGTCAAGAAATTCAATAAAATGAAATTTTTCAAAATCTTGAAACCTATAGTTCATCTGAGTCACTACTGGATCAATAATTTTAAAAGTGACAATTTTGTTTCTTCGAAATAATTTTTTGTACTCTGCAAGTTCATTCATAGTCATGTCTGCTTTGATGCAGATTTCAATAATCTCTTCATATCGGTTTATTACTACGTATCTATACTATTTCTATCTCTACGCCATAACACTTGCCTCATGATTTCACATTGTTGAGCGAAAACTGCATTTCGATATCGCGAACCTGATAGAATTTAGTACATTCTGAATACAATATTATTGCAGATTTTTATAAATTTATAAAGGATGTATTTCGAGTAATTGCGTTTGAAAAAAGGTTTTCATTGAAGTATGTCTGAAAAAATTGATACCGTACAGTAAAATTAAATAAATAGGATAAAACCTGGCAATTGAAATACTAAATTTATTGAATTCATGTACACTAATAAAGATAAAAAAGAATTTAACGCCAATGAACTTACGTAACTCTATAAAGGGAGAGAGAGATTTTGAGGATCGAAGGCAGCTTTGTATCTCTTTCCCCTCTGTCTTTTGCCGAGATGTTCATAAACATTAATTCCTCTCAGTATTCATTTTTCAAAACATTAACATCAGTACTGAACACGATGCATGGACAAATGAAACTAAACTGCTTTGAAAATGTAATTTGCATCGAGGATGAAAATCAAGATGGCGTTGGCAGAAAGTTTGTTCAATCTACTTCCCTAAACGTTCATTATTTTGGACAAACAGTCAATACACCGTATTAAAAAAATTGTCAATGCAGATTGACCTGTGCTGCGGCTGCTAACTGCATTTGCTCGCCGAGTGCCAACCGCTCGTTAGCGAGATTCAGGAGCGGTCACGCAGGCTGTGAAGGGTGAGGGGGGAGGGGGTGACTCGTGGTAGCTCATTGGCAGTGGCTTGCCGCGTGGTCGCCCAATCAGGCTAACGTCTTCATTAGTGCACTCGTGACCCACATGCTGCGCCAGTCATTTGCAAGCAGGCAGAATAAACCGACTGAAATGAATGGTACGGTTTTAATGAAACCGTGGATTCTAGAGAGAGGACGCGCAATTTTAATTTTTCATGAAAAAGAAACAACTAAATGTAAATTTTGGAATGGTGGTGCTTTCTGATCGAATTCAACACATTCAGAAATATTCGAAATATGGAGTTCATTATATAATGCAACCCTTTTTCTCGGACAATTTTGATTGAAAAATTTTCAGAGTTTTCTTTGGAACCTCTTTAAATATTTTTCCTTTGTCTCAAATAGTATCATTAATTTCCGATAGATGGCAGCGCTAAGCATACGCGACAAAATGGCGTCTGCAAAGGCGGTGTGTTCCAAGAAAAGAGCAGTTACTGAGTTTCTTTTGGCGAAAAACCAGGACACCACAGATTGCTTTCGGAATGTCGGAACACATAGGTGCTTTCGGAATGTCTACGAATATCTAATAGTGAACTAAGCATGGCGAGTTGTTGCACGAGACGCGTGTCGTCATCACAGCAACATGAAGCAAAATTGTCTGCCCTCTCGCGTGGCGGTCGAGCGTACACAGTTATGACTTCTGCAATGTTGGAACGTGGCAATACTCTTCAAGATAATCCACGGATCACAATCAAACACCTCGCTGCCGAACTTGACGTCTCTATTAGTAGTGCTATCACAATTGTTTACCAGTTTAAATATTCAAAGGTTTGTTCCCGCTGGGTTTCTCAATGCTTAATTGAAGAGCATAAAGAACAAAGAAGAAGCACCTGTGCAAAATTGCTTAGTTAGTTAATGCTTTATTTTACGTGGCGTGATTCGGGCCATGAGGCCCGGCTCTTCCGTTTGACCACGCAAATTTCACTATGTTCCTTTATCCATCTAATATTTGTTTGCCCGATTATGAGGCTGACCGTGACTACTTTTTGTCAAACATGATCACAAACCATGAAACATTAGTTCATCACCCGAAACAAAAGGGCGGTCAATGAAGTGGCGCCACACTCTCATTCGAAGAAAAAGTTAGTCACACTACTCTCAGCTGTTAATGTCATAGTTGTTCTGTAAGGGGTTATTCTGTTCCATGTCCGTACTCAGGGAAAAGCGATCAACTCTGAAGTATATTGTGATATTCTAAGAAGAATGAAGAAAGGACTTGAGCGTGTTAGTAGCCGCAAAAATTCAACCGAACTTCTGCTTCTCCATGACATTGAAACACTTTGCTCAAGACTGCGTACACGAAAGGAGCTTACAGAAATTCAATTCTGTGTAGACTGCTCTTCCTCCGCGGACCTTGCACCTTCCGATTTTCGTCTGTTTGTACTAATGAAAGATGCACTCCGCGGAAACACTACGTGGATGATGGGGACGTTTGATGTAGCACGTCGTTGTCTCCGACAGAGACCAGTAGATTGGTACTCTGCAGTCATACAGCCCCTCACATTAAGATGACGTAAGGCCATTCCATTGAACGGAGAGGTTATGTTGAAAGGTAGGGTTTTGAAGCCATAAGGTTGGGAATAACAGAGTGTACTTGAACCCTCAATAAAACCAATCTGCTTTAAAAAAATATGTGGTGCATTATGTTGATCTAGTTCGCAAAATCATGCAAACCAATTGCCAAATGTTACTACAAACCAGTGGCGGCTTGTAGGCAGTGCCAATGTGCCCTGACACCACCAACAAAAAAGAAGGAAAATAAAGTTTTCACTAGAAATGTGTGTATAAAATATCGTTTTGTGTTCAAAATATTTTTCTTTGTGGTGATTCGTTTGAACAAGTGCTTAGTTATTCGATTCTCAATCAATAGTCTCTTCAAGCGCACACAACGCAGAGCTATCTGTCGGCCTCCTCCTAAACCTCTGAGCCATCTATGAATTGGAACCGTCTCTGCACATTTATCTCTGAATAAAGAATGCAGTGTTGGTTTGTATGCGTTTTTATGGACGAGACGGTGCCAAAATCGAACTGACACAGTAGTTCAAGTTTTGTGCGACGGAGTGCAATAATCGCACTATCTTCTTGGAGCAGATTATCTCTCGCTCAGGATGACCCGATGTCCGGGTATTTCGTACGCCTTTCCTCGTGTTATGCACATGAAGACGCGGCATACCCCGTGGGCGTAAGACTTTCCCCCTACTTCCCAAACCTTTCTTCAGTGAACTCAGGAAGCTGTGAACTCTTGAAATTACTATGGACGCTCAGGCATTCAGGCTGAGGTATTTTTGTTCTTATTATTTTTGGTTTGTTTTCTGTTTAATCATTTTAAGTTAATAAACACTGTCAATGTAAAATTAAATGTTGTTGCCCACGAATTTTATTTTAGCGATTACTATACTAGTTTTAAAGCATCACCTTGAAATTTAAAAATATAGATGGTTTCTGATCGATGCTTTATTAACATTGATGTTTTAATTTCAAACATAGATACCTGATAACATCGACGTTTTGTTATCGATGTCGCATCACTAACTGGACCATCATATATATATATATATATATATATATATATATATATATATATATATATATATATATATATATGATATCTGGGCTGCTAAACTTGAAAATCAACTAAATCCTAACAAAACCGCTGCAAAATATTTAGTTTAAGACCCCACTCTCCCCCACTTCCTTTCACTCTAAATAACAAATCAATATAATGAAACCTCCCTCAATAAACCTGTAAAATATTTAGGCTTATATCTTGATACCAAGCTAACTTGGGGAAAACATATAAATGCCAAAGTGACCCAAGCTAAAATAAAACTGTGGGAATTCTTCTTAAAATAAAACTGGCACAACTACGACCACTAATTTACAGAAACAGCCCAATACAATATAAATCAGCCATAGCAATTTACAAGACAATTTTAAGACCATTAATGTTGCACGCCAGCCCAATTTGGATCAATTCTGCGAAAACTAACATCCATAAACTACAAGTCCTTCAAAATAAATTCTTAAGAATAGTTGCTCATGCCCCATGGTATATAACCAACAATCAACTTAACAACGAATCTAATTTGGAACCCACTGAACAATACATTACATTTCTTACCACCAACTTTTATCATAACCTACCTCAAATCCCAGCCCTATCAGCATTCAAACTAGCAAAAAACCCCAATTACCAAACACGAATCAGAAACAAATATCCATATCACATATTCCTAAAAAAAATTGCAGATTTAGATCCGAACTGAGGACCCGAAAAGGGATTTCCTCCCGCTTGTTAGAATGTAAGATTATATTTAAGGTTAGCATATAAGTCTGTAAATACATATGTATAGTTATTTTTAGTGAGCTATGTAAATTCTGCAAAAATTAATAAATTTAAAAAAACTGGCACCACCAAGAGAATTCCATACTGGTCGCCACTGCTATAAACTTTCAGGATCCAGGTTCAAACTTCCAGGTTCTCGGGCATTGAACCCGGACATGCATATAAAAATTTCAATCCGGAATTCAAATTCGTTGTAGGAACCCAAATTTCAGATCCTGCAATTTGATACCTGCCAACTAGTATGAGTTCCAAATCAGACCACAAAAGGGGGTTAAAATTTAAGTCATTGTGAGAACGACACCGTAGACGGTGTTTGTATCTTCCTGGTATGGCCAGTAATTTACATTGTTATCCAAGGGTATGTATGAATTGAGTTGAAGAACTGGGAATGTTTCGTAATATTGCCAAAAAATCTACTGTTCTACCATTCGGATGGAATGGACGAAAAAAAAGTTGTAGATCAACAGTATTAGCAGAATGCGGCAACTTCTTATCGGGCGCGGCCCTTGCAATCGTGCCCGATGCCGCCATACGGCCATCAAAATTGCAGTGCACTCGCTGATTGCAGTTGTCCTCCGAGTCTTCCATAGCGTTTGGAGTCCTGGGAATGCGCACAGTTTCCATGACATGTATACTCTGACCAAATTCGAAAATTACAGCAAAACACAATCTACGAGAATCTACGCATCTAGGGCCAAAACGGTCAAAAGGGTACTAAAAAATCTCCTGGCCGTTTTTTAAAAATTATTTTAAGAAATTCTTGCTTTGCGATGATAAGAAGATTGGAACCACATCCTTTTAAATTGCTGTGCGACCGAAACAAGGAGAGGGAAAGTGGATGGGTAGGGAAAATTACTACTTTCAACATAGGAACGTAACCCTCGCTCAAAATATATTAGACAATAAAAGGTCTCACTTCGTTAAAGATTTAGAAACATTTCGAGGTTAGGTTCGCACCATTAGAGAAACGAAAATTAGGAAGTGAGAAAACAACTGACTAGTATGAGCGGAGCCTACACTTGAGAGGAAATAAATAAGGCAATAAGCAAACAACGAATAATTTAATCAGTAATTTAAGTTAGTAAACTGATAAGTAAATGAGTAATACGTCACAGTCAACTATTAAGTAAATAAATAAACATAAATAAATGAAGCTGCCAACTAATTAAATAAGCACATTAGGTAACAAAGGGCAGTGGGTGACCGTAAAGTGCTGAAGTGATGGTGCGGACGATCTTCTGTGATGCTGTTTAATTTCAGGTGCTGAGGAAGCCAAAGACTGGAAAGAGAATGCGTGACGCGCGCGCCATATAAATAAATAGTTTAAAAAAGTATTTTAGATTAGCATGTAGTCGTCTTTTCACTGCAGATTTTTCCCCTTCAAGGGTTTTTCCTCAGCCCTACATTATGGTCTCTTTTCCGCGGCTTTGATGCGATGGAGAGACCGTTTGGGATGAATACCAGAATGCAAAAGGTTAGAACGCGGTAGAATATATGTATTGTAATGGCTTAATGGCCTTCGGCCTAGCCACATAATATCAAGTTATTTAATTTATAAGTGTAATAATTACCTTTTAAATAAAATTTAAAAAAATATTCTTAAAATTACGAGGAACATGGTAGTGCCTTTTTCACATGAAATGACTCATTCCCTATTCAGAGGGGAAATACTAATCAACTTCACAAATGAGGAGTAAACATTCAAGACGTAACATGTCCACTTCACTCTTTTTAACGAAAATAAAAAAAAGAGTTAGCACAAATTTTTCATTTTTTAACACTGACTGTAACTCAACACATAGAGTACTACTCAATGTATTGAACGACATCTCATGTTTTTTTCTCTTAAACAAGGTTATAGGTAAAAACAACAGAAGAATTGAATTTTCGCCAAACGGATATGTTACCTTTTGAATGTTTGCTCCTCAAATAGGACACAAATGGAAAGCGCAACGGAGGCACCCACCTGCAATTTTGGAGTCGTAGGCGACGCCCACGCCGCAGATGCCGTTGTCGCGAGCGGCCGCCACTTCGCCCGCGCAGCGCGTGCCGTGGCTGCAACACAGCGCACACACACTCTCAACCCTCAACCTCAACAGTTCAGTCCTATAGCTACATTTTCCGTGCACTTAACTAAATACGCTCTCAATTCCATGAAAAATCCTTGATTATCTTTATGTTAATAGCATGCCTGCAATTAATTTATTGGTTGATTTTTTCATGTTTCCGGGCGCGTCAACTGCTTCGGTCATTAGTCCCGTTAGTGTAGTGCATGTTTTTTCTCTCGGGAGATGGTGGTGATTTTCCCCTCGCTGGATGGCGAGATCCGGCACCGACCTACCGTCGGCTAGTGGGTTTCCCCCTAACCAGGACTCTCCCACCAGCGGGGCACCGTCCCAGCCGGGACAAGCTCTAAGCTCCGGACCGATCTCCCGGAATATGTGGTAGTGTAGTGCATGTTAGTGTAAGTGAGTGTGTAAGGAGAGAGAATAGAACAAGGAAGGGAAGGACAGATCGCGCGCGGTCCGTGGCCCGTTTGGTAGGGTACTGCTCCGGCATTCGCCTGGTGTTGATCGGAGAAACCACGGAAAACTACCGATCAGAGCAGCCGATCGCTAGAATTCTCCTCCAGACAGCGACTGAATTTGACCTAGCTGAAAAGCTAGTGTCGAAAATCCTGCCGCCGTGGGGAGTGGGAACCTAGGACCTCCAGGTCAGAGGCGCTGCAGTGGCATCAGTTGATGCACTGAGCTATCGCTCCCGGTGCAATTAAAATTCCACCCTTAAAACCAAGATGGCTCATGGTCACCGTACTCGCTTTCCGTGCTGTGATCCCAGGTTCGACTCCCGGTCAAGGAAAAAATAGAGTTGAAGCTTTTCTTTAAAATCGCCCCAGTTTCTGTAGCTGTGAGACAAAGAAAAGCTCAAGCAGGCGGACCTTGCTAGCTTCAATGAAGAGAATACGTCATGTTCGCCTCATGTCGCTCTTACCCCCAAGCATCGGAATTTAACTGGGTGCAAGCATGGGAGACACCGGCCGGCGAAGTCGGACTACCGACCCAAAACGCCAAATACACACAATTAAAACTTCACACCTACCAATCAGAATTCAGGAAAGGAGCCAAATCGTTTAATTAATTACTATAATATACACCATGTGAAATTTTTATAAGTAAATAATGATTGTGTACGAAATCAAGATGGTCTTCGCGAAGATGTTGACATAGCCCTGTCTGTTTAGTTCTTTTTTAAAATTCGTTTCACCTTTTTCGCAATACGTCGCAACTTAGCTCTTCTTGGGCATCGAACGTATAATCTCTGGAGTAATACTCCGGTAAGTTGTTGTCTTTTGGCTCGGCTCGTCGCAGCCAGTCATTGTCTTAACTCTTCGGCCAGGATCTCGGCACCGTGCCCAGGCGGTAACCCGAACAGAAATCCGTGGTGCCTCGAATTGTTTAACTTCTGTGACTTACCGGAGCGTAGTTAAACAATTTGGCTCACCACACTGTTCGTTTTGATTAGTTTGAAAGTACTGGGGCTGCCGAGTCTGTTGGTAAGTCAAACCACGATTTCATATTTCGCTGCGTTATTGAAATATTCAATACAATGAGTTTACTCTCAGTACTTACTCTTTAATCTTACTCTTGTATTTAACAATTCCTAAATATACGCCAAAACTGTAGTAGATGCTGCCCCACATAATACTGAAATATGATATATAACGATTTTACTCTTAAGAACTTTGTATTTAACAATTCATAAATATACTCTAAAACTCTGATAAACATAAACCCACGTAAAAATGTTGACCCTGAAAGAAACAAACATTTAATTGAAATAAAGGAGCTTAGCTCGAAAATCTACTTAACCTTTTCCTCTCTCGATTCCGACGCATAACATTCTAATAAATAAATTTTCGCTCCGAAGCGCCGGAAAAAAGGTGTTGTTATTTGTTTTCAGACCTCACACTAACGCAATCCGCGTCAAAACAGGGATAAAAGATCAAATTACCTCGAGGCGGATAGCTTTAGTAGCAATAAAATTTCCACGTAGGCGAGCATAAACGCAACAACTCTTTTGAAAAACGCCGAAGCTCAAAGCCGGATCCTTTGGTCTGCTGTTATTGGCCGTGCAAGGCACAGCGCCTACACATCGGCCGTCCCGGTGGAATAAAATCCAATCGAGGACGCAAAATGAGATCGAGGATGTTACACTGCATCGAAGAGAAAGCCCCAGCGAAGAGTAGAGAATGATGTGCGTTTTAACCGCAACGCTGTGCGAACACAGGAATTCCAATATCGAACGGCCTTTGACGTTGCTTCAGATAAAAGCCTCCGGCTTTCTACGCGCCTCTACGGAGATACGACCGTTTTCTGACATTTGCTGTGTAGAAGATGGAAACCGTAGTTTGCATACTTGAAGTTCTGCCTTTAAATTTTAATTATGATGTTACTTCATCTGGCTGACACTTTGGTATTCTCTGAAAAAATCTGAAAACAAAATGTTATAGAATATTATAAGACTCATTTTATGTAGGAAATTGACACAGTACTCCAGAATTATCGCGTCGAAAATGAATTTCAAAAATTTATTTATTTTTTTATATTCATTTGGCGTCAAATTTGTTGACAAAAATGCTTTCAAATTGAACAGTTTGCTCGTGTCTGCGAATTTGTTCAGCCTAATGCACCATTCCAATTCTCAACTATACCTAGTGTTCAGAGATCATAAGTTCCTTCTCCTTCAAGTTATTATCATAGGTTTATAGTCTAAAGGTTATGTCTGCTTATAACAGACGGCTAGTCTGAGGCTATGAAGTGGCGGTTTTGCAGAGAGCTATGGCGTGATGCGAAAGAGTTTTTGAATACTTTGCTAATAGTAGTCATTCAAACAGCGTCTTTTTGCGCGCAGTCGTTTTTGTGGCTCCCAGACAGCAGAAAACTGATGATGATGATGGCTAAGCCATCGAAAGCTGCTATTTGTGAAATAAATACTATTGTTGACAATGACAACGCCTTCAAACATTTCAATTATGTAAATGTCAACTACACCTCACCACTGAATCAATATAACAAGACAAAGTCAATTTTTAGTATTGATTTCGACTTAAGGGGAGTACGCAATGTCTATAGCGGTAATGTTAAATTTTCAAACATAGGGTGCACTTTTCTGAAAAACAATGAAAGTTACAGTTTTGATATTTTACAACAGTTTCGTCTGATGATTTTGCAATTGGTAGAAAATTGTTTTTTAACGCTTCTCATTTAAAAGTAATTTTTTTTTTTTTAAAAGAAATCTCTAATTTCTTTTTAGTTTTTTTTATAATTTTACATAAAAAGGAGTCTAATATCAAGAACACATTTAGTTGTGTACGACAGAATTTTGTAGAAATTATATTATAAGTATTTTTTGGGATAAATGCATCAATATTCACTGGAAATAAATTTGCGGCAAATGGCCAGCAAAGTAAACAGTGACAACCACCAACCACTACGATAGGCTTTATGTAATCTGTGTCCTCCTCTTCCCTTTTCTTCTGAATGTTTCTCTTCTTCTTTCTTGGCTGTTTGCTAATATCTTCCACCGCTTTATCAGCTTTTTCACTCAAAATCTAACGTTTAACTCAGAATGGCAAGAGTATTTTTATAAACAGATGCGCGTTGACGTATGCCATGACAGAGGGCATGGAAAATTGAAATACTCGCCTTTAAATTTGAGGCACGGCCAAACGGCGACAACAGCTATATTCAGCACACGTTCAAGATATACAAATTGATTTTTTTTTCAAATTGTCGTCAAAATTCCACAACATACTCCCCTTCAACTATGAAAATTAGATTTCAACTCTTGTCCTGAAAATCGCTCCACTTACGCAATCGATTCACGGTTGCACCCGTGTATGACATACGTCACCCGGATTTCCTTTCCCATTCTTTTTATAACAATGACCCTGGTTCTTTTCAGTGTTCATATAGTAGAGGTCCATAATTCATTGATACAATGGCTGCAATGGATGTTGATATATAGCACAACATCGTTGCAGACTACTCTCACGGAATATTCTACACTACAAACACGTACTTCAATATGGACCAGAAAATACTCTTAGTAGGATTATGCTCTTTATTATCAACAGTATTCGGTAAGAAGGAGGTAAGATAGTTTGTTTATTTATGTATTTATTTGCAGTTTTCACAACTAGGACAACTATTTTTGTAACTAAAATACAGAAATGAGAGCGAACAAAAAAATTGTCCGTACGTACATTGAAACTGAGCTTGTGTTTGGAAGTGTAGTGAAACCGAGGTTGTGCCGTTCAATCGTCTTCTATATTATTTCAGTAGTATGCATATCGTTTGCGGCTCTCACACGCAACTAATCTTTGTAAATGAGGTCTCAAATAGAAGAGAATTTCACGGAGACGTGACGAATTGCACTTTGAGTTTAAAAATATGAAGAATTTGTTTAAAAAATGCATTTAAATATTCATGCCAAATGCAACCTGTAACACTAGGTGGCATTTATGAATATATATCGTTAAATAAGTCCTAAACAAAATGTTTTAGAGCCTTAAAACTAAAATTGCGAAGAATCGTTTCGCATACCGTAGTATACAGGATAAGATCATCTCGAACATTTTATTACATTTTTCCTGATTCGGCGCTTTTCGATTCTACCTCACCTGTCCAGAGCCTGTAGAATCTGCAAATGTATGTGAAACTAAACTAATTACTTGACTGAATTACAAGGAGGTACCTCGGAAATAACGTTAAGTAAGAATAGTTTGTATTGACAAATGTATTTTATTGTATTTATCAATTACAAGGTGACACATAGAACAAGTGAGGGACGATAAGAGGATCTTGAAGAAAAATATATGGAACAGGCTTAATATGGAAATGGAAAAATAGGGAAGAGGGTGGGGTTTAATATGCGAGGGTTCTCGCACGGGTACGCTAGTAATTTTCTTAATACCATTTTATTAAAAAAAACTCGTATGAAGAAGAAATACTATTTCATGTAATACGTATTGAAATCTTAAGTATAACTCATTTATTTCCATTAATTTTAATGGAAGATGATCTGTTAAATCCTTAACGGATGTGTGATAATGTTTTCGTTCCCTCAACTCTCGTTTTATTGACTTGTAGAGTCAGGTCAGAAAAGTGTTTATTACTTCTTGTATGATTCTCTTTTTTTGATCTCGTAAATCTATCCCTTATTTCACATTTTACTAGGTTGCTGAGCTCTACATATTCAATTCTCAAAATTGCATATTGGTACTGTTGTTGTTTCACTCTTTCTCCTTGATATATTAGTACCAATGCTTTTGTGCTTAATTTACTTCTTTTCTTTTCCTTGTCTTTCATTGTTGATTTTAAGGTGGCCTTCCTTATTGCATTTGCAATGTTTGAGTAAATTTCTCATATTTTGATTCCCAAGTTGTCCCAGTTGGTAACAATTTTTATCTATAGATTCTTTCATTATGTGAACATTTTGTGTCTTCTCGTACTTTTTTTTCTAAAATCACTGTTGCCCTTGCTAGCCTTTGATCTCATTCAACTTCATGTAGTTCACTACTTCTAAATTTCTAATGCTTGAGGCATTGTTAGTTACAATGAAGTCTATTTCGTTACATGTTCTACCATCGGGAATACCCGGCCATTTATATGTTCTTTTTGAAGAATGTATTACATCTTTTTAACCTTTGTCCATTTGCAAATCGAATAAGTCTTGATACTCTGAAGTTCCTGTCGTTGTAATCATATTGTCCCATGGCAAATCCACGTGGTCCTTCCTTTATTCCTATTTTACTACAAACCAGGTCCATTTATTTTTAAAAAGTCTTCAATTTCATCGTTACTTTTATTTTCGGTTCGCGCATAAACTAGAAAGATTGCTATGTTGTCCTTTTCGTATATTAAGTTTGCCACGATTATTCTTTCATTGATTTCCTTAATTTCTTCCACATAGAGTTTAATTTGTCTGCAGATTTAAAACCCACCCATTATGTCCTTTTGTTTCTACAACATAACTGAGAATGTCTCATCCGGGTAGTTTAATTATGGAATTTCCTTCTCATATTACTTCCGAAGGGATCTAAAATGTCTTCATGAATGTGTTGTAAAGCTTCTTGTAGTTTGACAAGTCTTTCTTCTGTTCACAAAGTCCTCACATTTGGCGTAGAAATTTTACGTTTCCTTTCGTTTTTCATGAGATCGCCACAATTATTCCAAGGGATTGTCTCAATGTTGTCTTGTATCTTGTTCAATTTCTCTATTTCATTGGTTTTCATTTTTCTGCATTTCGTTGCTTGTTTCTCGTCATTTGATTTTTAATCATAATTTGTGTTCCCGTGCCTTGGTTTGTGCGCGGATTTAGCACCGTATTAAGAAAAGTAATAATTGGAAGGTAATTCGAAGATGAATTTACAAGTATAATGATATTTTACACATAAAATTATACGTTCTGTAAGTTCTAGAAGGTTGAATTATTGAGATAATAAGTATGTGGATGCCATTTTTTTTTTAATTTAATTAATTTTTGCAGGTCGCTCATGTAGAGATGGAAAATTTCAAATCGTGTCCTGACCAAGAAGCAGTCGGTTTGAAAATAGATGTAAACTGCAACAGAGAGGAAATGAATTGTAATGGCAAATGGATGACAACTGAAGATATAGACGATACCCCTGTAAGTAAATGAATTTTGAATTGGGGATAAGATATTGAAATCAAAAATACACCTCAATATTTTACAATAACGATATTTTTAAGTAGTATTTTACATAAGGTTTTTAAATTCTCATTTTTCTTCGGAAATAAAATCTATATACAGTCAAAGTAAGAGTCTCCAAGTAAGAGTGAGTGGTTACTTAGGTATTTTCTCTGTTTTGCGTTTGAGGAAACTGGGCAGTGGGAGTTAACAAAGTTAAGATACGACAATTTTGATAACAAATAAGTTCTTTTATCTTCACAAAAAGTAAAACAAGAGCTAGGAACAACTGAAAACAAGTAACAATGCGACGAAATACGCCCTATTACTTTCCACAGCGATTATAGTCCAATGTCAGTGTATATTTGTGTGTTCATTAGACCCTCGACACAGACATGAAGCGACGTTTCTCAATATACTATAATATTTTTGATCTTTGAGTTGGTCTCCTTCGCAAGTTTACCAAACGTTGCGCTATGTATTATATAATAAACATTGGTATGAAAAATGTTGTCTCATAAAAACATCAAAGACCGAATATATTATAGTATATTGAGAAAACACAGACATAAATAAAATAATGTTAATACATAAAGCGATTGACTGGGACCACGCACGTGAGACCACAAAGTGTTGAGTTACATTATCTTGCGCAGGTAGGACGAGGTCAGTCACGTGGTGAGGGCTTTATCTTCGGGGTCAAAAGGCGAGGAGAGTTAGAAAAGCCTTGCGTAATGTTTCCGTAGCAAAGAGGACGGTGGGCGTGGCACCTGGGGCGTCTTTCGCTCGTTCCTATTTTTCCTTTGTGCTCTGAGAGGCAGGCCTCCAAATCCAGCATTTGCTGAAGACTGACCGCTCGCTTGTGCCAGGTGCGTATTCAATGGAGACGAAGGGAGGGAGGGCAAAAGTCATTTTAGTAAATGCACGTTTTCACGGTGGCGTAGAATGGTATTGAAAACCCATGAGTATGGAGCGTAAAATGTATTTTTCCCCTTTTTCAGTTTCGGACAATGCCGTTTAATATAGAAATTAATTTTATGTTTTGAAAACACGGTCATTACCCATTTTTAAATTTCTTTTTTTATTGTATTTTTCTCAATTTCGAGTAATAAGTCATTTTTTACCGTCAATTTTAATGCATATTTGGCTTATTTTGTCACTTTTAATATCATTTTAATGGTACTTGCTTCAAATAATTTTAGAAGATGCAACAAATGTTCTCCACAGAATTCCTGAGTATCCAATTCGATTTCTTCGCTCAGAAATTGTAATGCCAGCTATTGTGAATATGTAATCTAAGGTTCCTCTGACACTGTCGGTCAGCCGATTTTAGGATAACTAAAGACTGAGATTTCCTCGTAAAGAATAGTCCAAACGGAAAGTTGGAAACCTGAGTTCATTTGAAGAAATAGATGAAGCTTCGATTACATCAGAAACGTATCCAACAGCTTGAGTTGTTCATCCCAATTGCTTTTGATAGCATTTTAAAGTCATTTTTCTTAGCTTTTAGGGCATTTTATAATCATTTTAAGAGCATTTTATTGATCCATTTCGACGATGTTTTAAGTCATCAAAATCCTCCACCCACATGACGTAAGTCGCTGTGGAATGGTGATCACAAGATGTCAGGTTTTTATGTTCAGTTTTATTTTTCTGGGACTTCAGCGATAGAGGAGACACCTAGCGGTAGAATTTATGTACATATCACTGGAACCTTGCACGATAGAAGCATATTCAAGTGGCCACAGCTGGTAGACCAATGCTAGAAAGCAAGGCCGATTATAATTACTCTATCTCGTTTAAAGAGAAAAAAATAGAAAATTAATGAAACATTAAAAATAATCGCTATTAAACGCGCACTTGACTGAAACACAACTATATTTACTGCGTGTTCTTCCCAGACGTGCGAGACGGAAACTCACTTCAGATTTCTACTTTCTCGATTCGGAGTAGAGAGACGGTTATTTAATGCTGCGCAAAAAATGGCAAATTTTCGGTAGAAAAGCTCTTATTGCTGGGCATTGATTACGGAAAAGGTGATGTATTATTATATACGTAAATTTATAACAAAATCCTGTATCTCACGGTGTGGCCAGAATGTATGTCTTGTGGGTTTTTCACATCGAGAAATCGAATGACGGCAAACCGTCCGTCCGTTTGTCCGTCAGTCTGCCCGTCTGTGTCTGTCAGTCCGTCTGTGTCAGTACGTCTGTGCAGTACGTCTGTGCCAGTACGTCTGTGCAGTACGTCTGTGCCAGTACGACCTGTGTCTGTCTGTCTGTGTTTGCCTGTCAGTATCTGTCCGTCTGTGAACAACTCTAGGGGCTAAATCGTTCAGCCGATTTTCTCCAAAATTGATATTCCTTAATCGATCTGGCTCATATCGCGATCCCTTGAATTTTAAACCAATATTTTAATTTTTTGGGTAGGAGGGTATTTTATATGAAGCCCCTGACACATTTTCCAAATTTAAAAAAGGCTCCATCGTTTTTTATTAATTTAAGGGAATGGCGCAGGTCTCATGTTCGTTAAAAACCATGAGTGTTTGAAAATTGTAAAAGTTCAAAATGTTATCGGTGTCTTCTTACAACTAAAATATCAAAGATAGAGATTACTTCCCTTCAATAAAACTGTTCCTTAAATATAGATTTTGAAATAAGGTCATTTACAATTTTTCGAAAATCTGAGTACTTTTAACTCGTAATTTTGCATGAAAATACTAGCGAGAAATTACGCCACCAATTTCGCTTATGATGCAATGCTGTCAACAACGCGTCCGCCTTTTCATAAGAGAAGGTGTTGAGAAATGGGTGATTAAAAATGTGTTAAAAGGGCATGAACAACTACTAGGCCCAAGCCATGCATTCTTCCTCTCTTCCTGTGCTAGAAGGCACGCTACATCACTGTGATTGGTTACATTTAGTAACATTCACAGCGAGATTACATGTACGAGCAAATCGTTTAAGCAACTGATTTCAATTCAAAATCTGTAGTTTCAAAGTCTCAACTGTAGAACTAGGTTTGGTTTCGAGGAAAGCTCAGTTTAGGTATCAAATATTTAGATACTCGAATAGGCATTCCTCGTTTTGACCAATAGACCAGCTACAAGCTTGAACTTCAAGTCATGCAAAACAGTTTTCTTTGAAACATGTATCACGACTTAAATCGAACAATCGACTACACAAAGGACTCGCCGCTCATCCCCAAACACAAAGTGCACCTCTCCAATAATTTCTATTCAAACATCGCAACCCTCTACAACCTTGCCTGAACAAGCCAACGCGAATCACAGACACACTCCCATTAGAACGCTTTACAAATATTATTACAGTCCACCTACCTTTTGAAGATAAATATGTATTATAAGTGAAAACAATTTGAGGATGTGTATATTAAACTTATTTATTTTATTTTATGTCGCATCAACTGCAAAGGTTATTAGCGACATCTATACAATCACATTAATATTTTGTACATGGGGAGTTATGACATTTATAGGAACATTCACATCACATTATTAAAGTTTATACACTTGTCTTATATGTCCCCGTACAATTTTATGGTCTTCAGAAAATTGAGAAACCGATTACATTTTTCTCTGTCCTTCAGCACACTTGGGTATATTAAACTGTATGCTTATTGACCAAAATAATAATAAAGATTAATAATAAATGTGTTATCCCTTTTGACTGTACTTCTCTGATAGAAGGTTGTAAAGACTATGACATTGAAATCAACAAAAGGGAAAATAATAACTTTCCAATGTCATTTGCTCAACCCCATCAACTATTCGAGAGTAATTAAAACTATTATTATTATTATTATTATTATTATTATTATTATTATTTGTTGTTGTTGTTGTTGTTGTTGTTGTAATGCATTGTTTCTGTCGGTATTCGTCGTGTTTTTATTTGGATTTCTGATGAATCAAGACACAGGTCAGTTCATGTTTCGTTGCAATTTAAGAATTTTTGCACAATCCCGCATGTGAATTATTTTGAACGTATATTTAGGTATTTGAATTTTTTATTATTATTATTATTATTATTATTATTATTATTATTATTATTATTATTATTATTATTATTGCTAGAATATTTCATCAATTCAAAATGATTGTAATAATTTTTAATACTCCAATGCGCAGATAATCATCACAGTATTTCGTTGGAAACACAAAAAATGGTCATACGTCGTTAATTTCACCGACGACAACGCTTGCAGCTTAGGATACAAACTGGCTCCAGAAATAATGGATACCATAACAGCAAGTTGTGGTTTAGAAAAACATTGTCCCTTTCCAGCAGTGAGTAACAATTTTCATTATTTGTTAAGTTTTTTAGTTAAATTCTTTCTCATATAAGACTTCGTAGTAGAGGGAAATGCATCGTAATACTGTAGGAGAAAACTGCTGATTTTTCCATCGACACTCTGGTTACTATATCCGTGTGTGTTGTTTCAACAATACTGCTGTCTAAACCGTACACAAGATTATTACCTAAAAATTATTATTTTCTACCGATTTGGCATATGGCGTGGCGTCTCGAATTTGAAACGGACATTCACAAAAATTTGATAAGTTTTGGTATAACTTTGAGCGAAATGAAGGCAATTCAAACTCATGCTGCGACAACATAGAACAAGTTTCATCGAACTAATAACTGTTCTCATTTGAGTTCGGGTTGCCTTTTTGATTTTGAGCCAAAAGGCCCTACCTCGGGGAAAATTTCCAACAATAATCTGTCTTGTGCCCTTCTAACATAACGCTGAAGTAGCTGTTGAACCCAAACCGGGAGCGGTAGCTCAGTGCATCAACTGATGTCACTGCAGCGCCTCTGACCGGGAGGTCCTAGGTTCCCACTCCCCACGGCGGCAGGATTTTCGACACTAGCTTTTCAGCTATGTCGAAGTCAGTCGCTGTCTGGAGGAGAATTCTAGCGGCCGGCTGCTCTGATCGGTAGTTTCTGTGGTTTCTGCGATCAACACCAGGCGAATGCCGGAGCAGTACCCTACCAAACGGGCCACGGACCGCGCGCGATCTTTCCTTCTTCTTCCTTGTCCTATCCTCTTCCCTTACACACACACACTAAGATGCACTACACAATCACATATTCCGAGAGACCGGTCGGGAGCTTAGAGCTTATCCCTGCTGGGGCGGTGCCCCGCTGGTGGGAGAGTCCTGGTTAGGGGAAAACATGCACTACACTAACAGGACTAATTACCAAAGCAGTTGACGCGCCCGAAAACACGAAAAAAATCAATCAATCAATCAATCTTAAAGCCAAGTCGATTCTGTATCTATATTGGTGGTAGCTCTTACCCGGTGTAGGTGTTCGTTTTAGTGCTAGATGTAAATAGCCAGTTCCTCGATTATACAGATTGCACACAGATGTCACACACAGTTTGTGTTTCCGGGCGCGTCAACAGCCAAGATCATTAGTCCTGTAAGTGTAGTGTATATGCTTATGACGGGAGGTGGCCGTGATCTTCCCCCGCAGGATGGCCAAAACCGGCGCCGACCTACACGTCGTCTTCCTGGTTTTCCCCATCCAGGTATCGCCCATCAGCGAACCGGAAACAGCCCTAAGCTCCCGAGTGCGCGCGGTTAGTGACCAATTTGTTAGAGTACTGCGAGCATTTGCCTGGTGTTTACCATAGAAACCACAGAATTCTACTTATTAGAGTATCTTACCGCTAGACGTTTCCTCCAGATGTGAATTCAACCTAGCGTTATTCAACCTGCTATCTAGTGTCGAAAATCCTGCCAACGCCCCGGCTCAAATTCCAGGATCTGCCGGTCAGAGGCAGAACAATAACATCAATTGATGCCCTGAGCCACCTCAGACCGCCCGATCACCCAGAGATAATGGAATAATCAGATGATATTCATGTGATACATACGGGATGGAGAACGCCCCAATGCCACATACTCTAGGCAAACCAGTCACGACATAAGACGGGTTTTGAAGAAACATGAAAAGGGCAAATGTTCCTTCATATTCCGATGGTATTCTACGAAAAACCCTGTTAGAAAATCAAATCTCCATATACACGTTATTTCTTGATAAATATTTACTTTCCTAATATCAGCATTTTTGATAAATGAAAATCAATCACAGTAACTGGAAATACAACCAAATGATCAATAAATATTCAAAATACTAATTATGATGATCACCCTCCCAGTCGTTTGGAATGATGATCTGAGGCAATTATTCTGACAATTTCTTAATATTACTAGCAACATAATTATTCTCATCTCACAATCGGAATGATGTTCTTCATATATCGTATATAAATCTATCAAGCCGAGGAACCATACTTTTTAAAGGCATATTGATATCAAAATTCGAAAAATAATTTATATTTTTTTTTAAAAGTATAGTCTCTTGAATGGGTGCATGCAGTCTATCGTAAACCATGAACTGGAAATTTAGTTTTTACGACTTAAATGCATTTGAATCTGATGGGATATTTGAGGGTATTTCCCTACCGAGCATTAACACAGGTATGGATTTTTTATCGGTGTTTTTATGCAAAGAGTACAAAACCATTAACATTCCTTAGCATATAAAGTATAGTGGGGATATTCATTATAAACTCTAAACGCTGTATTTCTAATGCATCATTTCACAAACATTTGTATTTATGTACGATGTAAGTTTCAGCTGTGTGTTGAATCATGGCAATGTTTTTCAGGGCGACTACACGATAAAGAACTTTCCGATGAGTCATAAGTTGAAAAAATATCCGCCTTTACCAGAAGATCGACTAAGAGCGGAAATAAAAATATTTCATAACGGCAAACTACATGGATGTTTTGATATTGTTGGAACCTTTGCTATCACTTCCCAATAACAATATCAAATTTCAAACCTTCTGGAAATTAGACATTTTTACTAAGGTTTGTAAAGTTTGTGTATATTTAATTTGAAAATGTGAAATAAATATTTTACTGAGTGGATGTTTCTGTAACGATTTATATTTTATTTTTAAATGTATTTCTTCACCCACTTTCCTTCAGTTATCAATCTCTAGATGTTAATGATGTCCTGCATAATGCATGTTCAATTTTAATTAGCCTTAGTTTGGCAGCCTGTTGAGAAAGTGTTATTTAGTATCATAAAATAGATTCTTCAGAAATAAGTCTATTTATGTTTTCGCTTGCAATAAGTGGTAAATTTTATACATTTGCAAAGGAAATGAAAATTTGACCCGTACATGTATCTTTAATTCCCGTGAGTAAGCTAGTAAGGTAACATATTCTTATCCGCAACGAGCCATCCATAATTCATTTTGTTAAATTCACTCCTCTCGTGCAGTTTTCAGCCCAAACATTGCTTTTGGCCAAGCAACTCGCCCGTTGATTTATTCCAAGAATACCTGTAGGTACGTGATTTGCGAGAACTGTCATTTTCCATTATCACTCTGCTTCGAACACTATACTGATTATCAAAATCACGACATCGCTTCCCCCTAACTCGTCAGACTATCTTGTGCGCATATAAAATTCTCCCGAACTCCGAAACTTCGCCCAGAATCTTCTAAAGATTTTCAAATTCAACTGTCACACATGCGTAGTTCAGTATCCAGAATGCAATGTGTTGGGACAAACACTAAAATCAATACGTTCACTAGACACCGCACAGATCAGATACCAACGGCGCCGAGTCCTGGCCAAAGGGCAAAAGCCATTGACTGACTGCGTCCTGATCAGGCAGAAGATAAAATCTAAACGAAGAATTACTGAAGATCCCATCTCGATCAAGTTTTTCGTCCAGTTTCCCTGATCCATTGAGCAAATGCTGAGATGGCCCCTTGTTTTGCTTCTGGACATAAATGTAACTTCATTTTCTGTGCACGTCTTCTAGAATTCTGTGGGAAATACAATTATTCAAATTATCGTTTCCATGTTGTCGCGGCAGGAAGTAATAAGAGCCAAAATGTATTGCTTAGTTACCCCTTGAAAATAGATTTTATTACATGGGAGTTTTTTTGTTTTTTTTTCTCCCTTTCAAATTTCAAAATTTATTGCTTATTTATCCTTGAAAATAGATTTTATTACATGAGAGTTTTTTTTATCCCTTTCAAAATTCAAAATTTAAGAAGTATATGACTTAGAGTAGGGATCACAGAATTTTGAAAATGTGCACACAATTCACTTTTCCCCATAGCACGTCATACGCAGTTTTAACTGTTTTTTTGACGTAAAATAAATAAATAAATAAATAAATAAAAAGATGCGCTCAGTTCCAAAGAAGGACTAAAAAACTTTTTGCAAAAACGGCGCAACAAATTAAAAAGGATACTTGAGGGTGTTTCCCATAACGGTTATCAGATATTCATCAACACTGTCTCTATAAAATCCTGCATAAATATCTGAAGAACTGTTCCAACTCTCAAAGACTGTGATCGCTTTCGGTGGCATCACAAATTATGCAGGCGAGCAAATCTAATTTCTAACTTAGGTGCGCAATCGGATACCACCATGAAACATCGACGTCTCCGTGACGAACAATTCATTTAAAGTGTCTTGTATTTATTGCAAACGAAGCATGAGCAATCAATGCCGACTAGGATTGTTGATGGCGCCTACAACCACCGATGCACAAGTTTTTCTCATGCTTTTCAGAAACTGTTCGCCGTGCCTATCGCCAAGGGATTGGTGTCGCTAAGAAAAGCTTGTTGTTGTTTTCCAGAGCAACCGCGGCTAGCTGTGAGTGAGGTGTTTAGCTGTATTTTATGACTTTAAAATCGTACCGACGAAAAAACTAAACTATCTTCAGTGTTCAGTTAATCAATTCCTAATCCATGGTAGTTTTTTTTGTTTTTTTTCTCCCTTTCAAAATTCAAAATTTATTGCTTGTTTATCCTTGAAAATAGATTTTATTACATGGGATTTTTTTTCTCCCTTTCAAAATTCAAAATTTAAGTAGTATATGACTTAGTGTAGGGATCACAGAATTTTGAAAATGTGCACACAATTCACTTTTCCCATAGCACGTCATAGAGTTTTTAACTGTTTTTGACGAAAAATAAATAAATAAATAATCCAACAAAATCCAATCATTACCAGAGGCCTTTGGGCAACAATTAACAGTAAATTCAAAACCAATGAACTAACGAAATCTTTCAAAATAACAAATTAAGCAGGTTTTTTATCAGAAATTTCAAGGTGTCATTCTGTAAAAAAATATACTTTATTTTTACTGACACGTTATTTGTTTTTATTGCCTTACATACGGAACTCTATATTGCAACCGCCACCCTGATATTTTTATATAGTACTCGCGGAACCCAGCAGACGCTGTTCAGCCCTTTGTTTCCCTCTTTCTCCTTCCCTGTCTCTCTCTCCCTCTCTGACTGTCCCTGCCTCTCTCTTTCCATCTCATTCTTATTTAGTTGCAGATTCTGCGCGCTTCTGAGCAGCTGGGGTAGTATTGAGAAGCGCCGGACCAGCAAAAATGTAATAGTATGTTAAAGATCTCATCCTTTAGATTACGGTGTGAGAAACGTTTCATTCAAGGACTAAAAATTTTAGTTTTTAATGTTTTAAAGAGCTTCGTTTAGGAGTTATTTACCGATGTAGATTTTTTTAAAAATGCTGCCGAGTGTTGCGGGTTGCATTTGACATTAATATTTTGTTTTGCTCTACAGCACTATCTAGTGAAATTATAATAAGAGTTTGGGAATCATTTATCGATTGAGAAATTGAACACTTGAAATTCCTGAACAGTTATTTTGTATTGAATAAAACCAAGAAAATCGCTACATACGGAACACACAAAAGAAAAGAAACCAACAAAGGAAACGCCCACGTTCATGTATGACTCTGTAACCCAGCCAGCACTACCTTCGTGCTTTATAATACCCTTTCAATATTTTTACAAGTTATGAAGAGAAATTTATATTTACTTTCCGCTTTCCAGTGTGCACTTTTCCATCTAAGAAATCTCTCTCATTAACATGAACTTAGTTTACATTTCATTCCTTACTAGAAATTTTTAGTTAAACAAGAAACCCTTTGAAATGAGTTTAAACTTGTACTAATCGTATAATAAAGATAAGAATGTTTACAACTGTCTTGTTTCGTATTGATAACCGACGTGAATCAAATGATCTATCAAATTATGGTTACCAGTCAAATAATTTGAAATCACTTAATTCACTTTTCTGTTAATTTCAACGTTAGGCTTTGAACATTTTTTTAAACGAATAACACCTCTTTCAAATTTCCTCTATTACAAATTACACCGTTACACACAATGAATTTCAAGAGATTATCTTCGCATAAATGAATGCGTAGTTGTATTATTGTTCATTCAATAAAATCTATACATGTGTTTTTGATCATTCATTCCTTTAGATTATCTCTCAAATTTGTGCAAAATGTTGACCTAACTCGAAGATGAAGTCGTAGGCTTCCGCGGCCAGAGTCGTGTAAATGATCTTGGCTGTCCAGGTGACACAACAGCCCTGAGGAAGACCACGATAAGATGGTCGAAACGTCGGCAACACAGCCTTCGACGCGGCGTCACCTGGACAGCCAAGATCATTTACCTGACTCGAAGATGGCTGATTATATCACAATATATTAACCGCCTCCAGGTGGTCGTTCACATATCGCGGTAATCTGCCTGCCTCGATGCACAACGATTCGGGATCTAGCTGAGCTATACCTTGGGCTGGACTACGAATATTTTTTTTACTACCCGCAGCATACACAAAACATTCAACGTACTCTGATTGTCGAACTCGGTATAAAATTAATAAAAATCTAGAAATAAGTAACCTCGTGACAGTACGATTACTTACTCCAGTCACATTCATGAAACTTATGAAGCAGTTATTTAAAGTGTAAATTAAAAATAATTTACCTCTTAATAGAGCTTTTTCCGTTATTTCCACGTCTTCTAGTATTTCAATTACACAGTTTTGTAAAATGTATAATTTGCACGTACAATTTAGGAGACGTTACTGTGCAACAGTCTAGACGCAAGTGAGACCGAACTAACTCTTACAACCGCTGAATTTCTCTCTGCTACCCCTCATTTCTCCTCCTTCCCAGCCCGCCCGAGTCAAGGCCAGCGACTACTTTCCCGACGAGCGTTGCTGAACTCTGTAACTTCCGTGGGCCATTTTCCTATATTTGGGTTTTCGTCTCCAAGTAATCCAAAATCATTTCCTGCGCACCACGAATGCCCCATGGTACGTCTCCAATGCACAACTTCATACAGAATTCCAAATAGAACCGATTACCAACCATATTATTTCTTTTATTCACCCACTTCTTCCAAAACATACCACATAAAAACCAAACTAACCCCGCAAAGACTCTGCCAAAATCCAACTCACAGAACCCGAATTAAGAATAAATTATTTTTCCATACATTACTAAATAAATTCTCAGATCTCGATCAAAAGTAGAGATGTACAAAAATACCCCTACCAC
Organism: Teleogryllus oceanicus; assembly: GCA_964035755.1. Lineage (NCBI taxonomy): Eukaryota > Metazoa > Arthropoda > Insecta > Orthoptera > Gryllidae > Teleogryllus > Teleogryllus oceanicus. The sequence goes on along the minus strand of CAXIVR010000002.1, from coordinate 242,613,087 downwards.
CCTAGTAGTAATGTAAGTTGTACTTTAAGACTATTTGTAAGATTATTGGAAGTTAATTGTAAGTAGATATATGCAACTATAACAAATGTAGAGTGTATTAACACTGATCTTTGTATTGTTCTACCAAAAATAATATAAATAAATAAAACTTGGTTTTTCGTAACGTGGCAGCTGAGAGTATTATTTTCAAGATGAAATATGGCACGACGTTTTGCGTCTTCAGGCTTAAATCACTAACTGATTTGTATTATTGAATTAAAATAAAAAGAAAGTGGAGTAGGGATTCTAAAAGCCAGCATATCACACGCGTGGTAAAAGTAATTTTATTTTGCTCGTAAAATGGCGCCACTCGGTCTATCGGACTCGTCGTGCAACATTTCCTACTTGCGCAAGTAAAATGTGACCTCTACACTCGCATTATCAATACGAGGCACGTCCAGAAAGTAAGTTCCGTTTGGTAATAAAATTAAATTGTTAGTTAGTGAGTTAATGCCTTATTTTACGTGGCGAGACTCGGGTCATCAGGCCCGCTCTTCCGTCTAACCACGCAAATTTCGCTACGCTCCTTTCACCACCTACCGGAGAAAGGTATTTTCTTGGGAGATTGTGTACAGATACAGAAAAGTTATTTATTGCACAAACTTCTACAACTCTTAAACTACTTTTCCACATAACTGCCGAAATTTTCTAGGCATTTGTCATAGCGTGGCACAAGTTTTCGTATACCTTCTTCATAGAAATTTGCCGCCTGTGTCTTCAACCAGTTGGAAAGTTTCTTTCAGCTCGTCGTCATTGCTGAAGTGTTGACCATCAAGGAAAGACTTGAGATATAAGAACAGATGAAAATCGCAAGAAGCGAGGTCAGGGCTGTACGGAGGATGGTCAAACACGTCCCAGTCAAATCCCTGTAGGAGGTTTTTCGTCACATTTGCAGTGTATGGTCGTGCGTTGTCGTGAATAAAAAAAAACACCTTTTGACAGCTATCCTCGGCGCTTATTCTGTATTGCGCGGCGCAATTTCCGAAGTGTCTCGCAATAAGCATCTGCTGTGATTGTTTGACCACGCGGTAAGAAATCAATGAGTAAGATGTCTTTCCAGTCCCAGAACACAGTGCACATCATTTTTCGAGATGTCAAAATTTGCTTCGGCTTAACCTTTGCTGGGGATGAAGTGTGCCTCCATTCCATTGATTGCCACTTACTTTCAGGGGTGTCGTAAGAAACCCACGTTTCATCTTAAGAAAGTTACTACAAATATTCTAAAGAACTGAACATTGTATGCTACACAATGTACTGTTGTATACTATTTGAGACAAGGGTGAAGCTTACCTAGGGCAACTATTTTAATTCATGCCTCGTGTGAGTGGTCAGCGTCTTCTTGAACATAAACACTGAGGGAAATCTAACGACATTTTACATTAAAACTTATAATGACAAAAACGTTATTGTCGGCCCAGTGGCCGAGATCGCTAAGGACACGTTCGAGTCCCGCCTCGGGCATGGTTGTATTTGTGTTCGTCCTTTCACCTCTTATCAGCACCATATCGTTTCATCTTCACGGTTACCACAACGTTAACTCCAATAGTGGTCGCTAATGACCTAGATGTTGACGCGACCTTAAATAACGAAAAAAGAAAAAAGTTTATTAGGTATGTAAAGCAATATAAGAATTATGATGCTATTTCGATGAAAAGTTATTGATGAACAAGGTCTCTAATATACAGACAATCAGAAAAAGAAAAACATGTTTGATGGAACGTCGTATTGAGTCGTAGTAACCAACTGTGGAGTTGTTTTCGTGAGGTCGGTGGTGGGGAATCACGAGAAGATAAGGGCTGGGGAAGGGAGTGAAAGGGAAAGGGAAGTTTTTTCAAAATACAGGGTCGTTAGAACCTCCCCACCAGCATACAGGGCTTCTACTTTTTAACCATAGACGAGGATGGAACAAAATGTCCACGCCCTAGTACTTTTTAGATTCAAAATGTTATTCCCTTAACGCGGTGTGTGTAGTAGTCAAATACGCAGTAGAACGCATATTCATGTCCGTTATTTGCGCAAATTGTAAGAAATATTTTAAACGCGATGCTGGCACCGAACTGTCGTGGCCGGCCGCACACAGTCAAAGCAGCCGCCGCCGAGTGACGTCTGCGAAGCGTTACCGCCCCTGGCGAGAGAGGGAGGCAACCGGTGCGAGCCGGCCGGGTCCGTCTGCGCGCGGCCGTCACGCCCGAGCAGGCGGGTAGAGACTCGCCACCACCCCTGCTCCGCAGCTAGTGGGCGGGCCAATAGCTCTGGCGGGCTATAAGAGGGCTCCGACTCGACACCAGGGCAGGCAGCAAGCGGCAGTGTAAGCGAGTGTATCCTGGCTAGTGTATTGGAGATAGAAGTGTGGAGAACTACTACTACGACGACTTGTGCTACGGACTTGGAACTCTCCCGCGGATATTCGACTACTTGGCTGATTTCTTTTTTGTATTCTAGAATAAAAACCATTTTAAGAATCATTGTCTTTTATTGGATACTACACAAACATTATGTACAAAATTGTATACGTTATGTTTTAAAGGAAAGTGCCTTTTTTTCCGTACAAATAAAAAATTCTAACTACATAATATTGTATTTAACACTTCAAAAGCCTTTTCAAATAAAACATGCCTTTAAAATTGCTAATTCAGAGATGAAGTTTGTGTCTAGCGATTAGTTGAATGTTTGTATTTACATCAATCGCTATTTCTCGTGCTCTACTTATCTATGAAGTCTAAGATACAAGTTTCGGACCGGCAGGTGCTTTGTTTTGCATTCTGACGGCAACGTATTTGTGACACTAGCTACATTGATAGCTATGTCGAATCAATCACTGCGTGCTGAAATCGCACGATATTTTTCCTAATCTTTCTCCCATTCCATCCACTTGTGTACACTCTAGATGCTAGAACAATTACGGAGTGGCAAACGTTTCTTTACGACCTTTGGCTTCAAAAGTTTAGTTTTAATGCCCTAGAACGCTTCGTTTAGGAGCCATTTAACGACTTAGATTCAAAAGCCGGGAGTTCCGGATTGCCTTTGGCTTGAATATTTAATTTTCCAATGCTATAATTTTTTTCGTGAATTTTACTGATTTTTAATAGTTATTCAGCTATTCGGGGAGGAGATGAATCCGGCAAAGGAGAGATACTTAAAATGATCCAGCCGTTCTTGACTTATAAATGGTGTAACTAACCCTATATTATTTAGATTTCATCTTCGATCATCATAAATCCTGAAACTCACCTCTCAGCATCCACGTTTTGTTTTGACCGAAGTAAAAATGTCTACCTGTCTGTTGACGAATGTAGTATGTCCCGTTCTATTTTCAATCCGGTCACAACCAATCGATAGATGTTATCTAGACTTTACAATCTCAAAATATATTTGAGATACCTGTCCTATCTCAATACGTACATCATAAACTGAAGAGAATCCTATGTAAGATTATCATTCTTCAGTGGCGTAGCTTAAGTTGGTGTCACCCGGGGCAAAACGAATGGTGTCACCCCTCCCTAAATTTAATATACAAATATCTATACCTGAATAGTTTACACATTATTTAATAAAAGTACAAGTATATTTGAACAATATTGAAGATAAGTTGTAGATTATTTTATCAAGATTAACGATAAGATATAGTAATGGCCGAAATCGAGACTCTTGGACCAATGGAGAATTGGGCTCATTGCTTATAGCTTCACGTTTTAGTTTACATTATTTTTCTTTGCTTTCTTGATTTAGTATATGATTTATTTACATAACTATTATATCTCTCTCTCTCTCTCTCTCTCTCTCTATATATATATATATATATATATATATATATATATATATATATATATATATATATATATATATTATATATATATAATTTTAAATAAATCATTAAAATTATATAATTCGAACTTTAAAATTGTATAATTGGTGTCACCCTTAGTATCGTGTCACCCGGGGCGCACTGCCCCTCCTGCCCCCTCCCCCCACTACCTACACCACAGTCACTTTTAATCTTATGCTAATACATAATACTTACACACAGACAAATAGCTTTCTCTCTTTTTCACAGTTATATGTGAGGTGGACCTCCCATTATATTTATATTTTGTACAATTTTAATATTAGTATCTAAATTTTAATTACCTTTTATCACATATCATTTTATCATTATGTATTTTACCGTCAGTGTCGTATTATAGTATGTATGTATTTTTTCCTCAAGAGAGCCATAAATTTGGTGCTGCTCGATATGTTGAATTGGAATGAAATGCTGATGAACTGAGGTTATGGTTTCTGTCTTGTTTTTGGTCTTAAACCTTCGAATATTAATATATCTTTGTATAATTTTAGTTATGAATTTGATTGAATTACTAACGAACTTTTCAACAATATGAACATGTTTCTTCTCAATACTTTCGAATCACCCACAGAACTTCGACATCACACCCAAGACCCACTCAGACACGTGCACCGTCTCGTGAGTCAATAATTTGCATGGCCAACGGCCATCTTTCACACAACGCATAGCCTCTACAAAACATAACATCTACTTACAATTTGGCGAAGGGGGAATCTTAATCACGACACGATCACACAACAGTACCTCGATTAAGGTGAATATTTAATTAAGGTTGTATAATAATCTGAACGGGATGCAAGTGGATACGTTTTAAACAATGTAAATGAGAACAGGTAATGTTTCACATGTGACTGCGGCTGTCGTTAGCTTTACTAATGGAGAGTTCCGCTTCCGGCAGATGGCGTGGTTGCTAGTACTCAGCGGACCGTTAAAAAAGACGTTTTCTCGCGGTCGCGGGTAGGTTACTGACGCGGAAAATAGATTACACAATCTTTGAAGCGGGTTGTATATCGTGTCAAAATTTGAGCTCAATCGGTGTGCAACTATTGGAGCATACCTTTACGTAAATTTTACTATCATTTATTATTATTATTATTATTATTATTATTATTATTATTATTATTATTATTATTGTGTTAAAATTGGTAGTTTAGACGCAATAGAAATACTAAGATTTTATAAAAAATATTCATATTCATTTTTCGAAATTTTACTGCAAACCACTGTCCCTAGTTTTGTTACCTTTTTCGAGAATTCTCGCAGAACATTTACAATATTCTTTCATTTTGTACGAACAAATCAGTCCAATAACGATTATGCAATAGTAATTAGCTACACACTGTTTTGTTTATCTGACGCCATATTGACAAATGACTATTACAATGCATCTTTTCACTTTAGACGCAGGAAAAATTTATCAAATGTTTCGAATTCTCATTTAATTCAGCAACGAACTAGTAAACCATGAAGTTTTGTATGCACCACGGGCATTACTAGATGTTTTTGCCCATCAGGCGACTTCTAACCCTTCGGGCCAGAGGACCTCGGATTGGAAGTCACCCTTGGGGCAAAAACATCTCCTTAACGCCTTTGATACATAAATAACTATTATTGCTCAATACCGACACTTTAAATATGAAACTTGCAAAAAAATCATTTTTGCCTTTCAATTCAATTTATATTCCGCATTTACAACAAAACTAACGTAATTACATTTTTTTTAAATCTGAAAAAAGGAAAGCAACCATTTAAACCAAGTGTTTTGTTGGACCTCAGATACGCAATATAATGAGATATCCAAATTTTCAGTTCTCGACGAATGAAATAAAAATTTGCAAGATATTCATTTAAAAGCTTGACAAAAAACGTTCCAGGTAACAAGAAACATGCAAATTGGAAGGAAATTTCCGAGGATATTTTAGTTAACTTCAATTCTTAAGTTCTAACACGAGTGTGGAACTTTGTTTTCTACATACCCCATTGACTGAAGAGGGAAGGAACATTCCATCAAGACAATAAAACTACGAAAATAAAACACCATGGCAAGTGAAATGAAGTAATGTTACGGTATTATAGCTGGTGAATAAAGAACACTTTCAAAGTCACGGTGAAAAATTTCGACCGAGAATTTGAATTTAAATATAAGTACATTTTATTAAAATAATATAATTCAAGGTTTTATAGTTAATTAAGTATTAAAAGAGTTTGTTTTAATTCCAATTTGACGTTACTAAAATTATTTTTCGAATTTTCATGGTTTTATTTGTCTTTCTACATCTTACCAAGTACTGAGTATGCTAGAAAAATTTAAATACAGACTTGGATTCTAAATCCTTCATTACCTAAGCAATCAATTCAGATATATTGTCTTATTAAATTATATGTATTTTTTAAAATAAAGAACATTGCTAATTAGGATGTTTTTTTTCTTTTTTATTTTCAAAATCATAAAAAAGCTAAACACAGATTCACACACTAATTCAGGATACTCGTGTAATCAATAATCAGCAAGCTTTGCCCTCCTAGTGGAAATATGTTTTTAAATGCATACGGGAGTAACCAATGTACTCATTTGCTTAAATACTGTGGTTTTTAAAGTTGCTTTTAGGCGTGGTTTCAAACGTCTTTTCGGTATAACAGGGCTTACATCTACATTTAAAGAACCTGGAACTTGGCTTTGTTTATTTCCTTACACTAATGTGATTTCCAAGAACCTCGATCGGATATTTGTATTAACGGGGAGAGTAGAATATCGTAAGTTTCGCCTCAGAGAACCTATACAGCGCAACAAATTCGTGCAGACGTTAACAGTTGAAGGCCCATCCTTTACTTCAGATTATTATCACTGATACAAGCAATTCAGATCTTTCGATATTGTTACGAAGTTCAATCGTCTAACACTGTAGAAAGCCCCACAAAGAGAAAGTAGTTTTCATGACAAAAATTATATTATTGCCAATTTATGCAATGAGAGGTTTTCCTGACAGATGATTCCAGTCAAGCAAATTTTAAATACCAACGAAACGTGATTTTGTAACACCAGGAAATGCCTAGTTTTATCAGGACATGTGAAACAATTTAAACTTGGAAGTATTCAGCAATGAAAAATTCTTCAGGTGATTTTATCTACTATTTTTTGCGACATCTTTTTATCAAGTTAGAGATATTATCGCTGTATGCATGTCTGATTCAAAGTGACAACATCAGAGAGTTGATTCCTATGACTGCCAACGAGTCATAAAATACATGTAATATTATGTTATGTAAGTTAATGAAGAAACGATAGGTTCTGTAAAAAATGTAACGAAGTCGTTGATCTTTTAATTTTGTAGTTCATTACCACTGTGTAAACCGTCGTTGATTTCGGTGTTTTTGGCAAAGATAAATAACGATTATATGTCAGTGAAATAAAGAACTTGAATTCACTGCCGAGAAGTTTATATTTCGGCAACCGAATATTGAATTCGCCCAAGTTTTTTTTTTTTTGTCTTCTTGACATAATTTCTTTAAAGCAATGGAAGACTTGTTCTATTCAAAGTATATATATATATATATATATATATATATATATATATATATATACACACACACACACACACACACACACTAGCGGGACCCGGCAAACGTTGTTCTGCCTTTCATCATCCTCTTTCTCCTTCCCTCTCACTTTCTCTCACCACCTCCGTCTCTCCCTCTCTCTATCCCCGTATCTCTCTCTTCTTTCCGTCTCTCTGTTTCCATCTCTCTCTTTCCATCTCTCCCTCTCTCCCTCTCTATCCATCACTCCCTCTTTCTCCGTCAAGATGCTATTGCATCTTGAGCATATTCCTGCATGTGACTTGAACTGTCTATGTATGAAGATAGCAAAATAGTTAGCTTTCCAACGTTGATTGTATTGTGTTGTATTGACGTTTTTTTGTTAACAAACAATGTAAATGAGAACTGGTAATATTCCAGTTGTGACTGGTATCGCTAACCAGTATGACGAGTGTTCCCCTAGTCTCCGGCAGATGGTGCGGATGCTAGTATATAGTTGGCCGTTAAAAAGCTCTTTTCTCGCGTTCTCGGATGTTACTGGTGTGAAAAATAGATAAAAACTATCTTTGAAGCGGGTTGTTTATCGTGTCAAAATTGGAGTTCAATCGGTGCAGAACTTTTTGAGTTTTTGAAGCGTGCACAAACCAACTTAACATATACTATACATCCCGAAGTGATAATTGTTTAAAAGCTGCCCTCTCTGCAGAACTGTCAGCGATTCGAAATTTTATTTATTTTTTTAACAAAATAGTTATTTACAATAAGTATCTAGTGGAATTAGCCAAGTAGAAAGAGCCATAAAAGGCGCTGATCTTGAAAAGTTGGACAAATATTAGCCGGGATTGCCCGCAATAAGGAGACTCACGCCAGTGTCCACAATGTATCTCTCAGATGTAGCTGCGATTTTTGGTAAATGCGAATGGCCTGAAGGTCTATTTGCTGAAATACGTATTTTAATCAGTTTGTATATTTTCCTGAATGCAATTGTTCACTGTAGAATTATCGTCTGAATAGTTATGGTGAGAAAGGTAAAAAAAGTACGCGCAAAAATCATAACCATCATATTATCCTATTAAATAATATTAAATACCATTTCCTCAAATTATTTTGGCATGTTCTAAACAAATATATATTTTACTTTTAAACAAAAATATTTAGAAAGCTTTTGTCTTTTTTCTATTTTGCAACGTTGCCATCTTTTTTTCATTTCTCTACAGACGTCTCCTTCACATCTTTCTCTTTGCTAAGAAAGTGTAACAGTCGATTGTAGACAATGAAAATTATTACATTTTCTGAATAGGCAATTGTCATAGACACGGTGAAAATAATGCGATGATACGTACAGGCCAGGAGCCCACACTGGCTCTGGCCATTGCACCTAACGTATATGACAGTATCGCGCAGGGCAGCGATCAAGTTTACAATGCTCACGGGAAATAATTTTTTTTTTAATTTGTTGCGTTCACATCTTGACGCAACGCGTCTCCAAGCCTCTTAAGGGGCGTTGAGCGCATTCTTTGGAGTAATCCTCCGTTAATTACTAAGTCAAGTCTCGTCACGTCGCAGTCAGTCAGTGCCTTTTATCCCTTCGGCCAGGGGCTCGACGACGTTAGATTCCGGGGTTCCTGGCCGGTCACCCAACCAAGAACCCGCGAGTCTCGAATTCGCTTAACCTTCGTGACTTCACGGAGCGTAGTAAACGAATTCGGCTAGCGCCGCCGGCAATTCAGCGAAAGGCTAACAATAGAAGGCCAGGTGATCTCATGAAAGTGGAATGAAGGAATACATGATATGTCAGACGACTAGTGCATCGTAATATTTCTGGAACACAAAATTTCCGTGGCTTGTATCTCACAGATCTATTGAGAGCACTCTCGGGATAGTTTTAACGAATCTTGAATCCACTGACTGGTTTTTGAAAAATCCAAGGTCTAAATCTGTCCTTCGTGTATTTTCCATCTTACTAAATATTAAATAATAAAATAATAAAAAAAGGCACTTTTTCCATTTTTTCATGAATAACTCGCTTTCATTGGATTTCGGGCTAACAAGTACTTTTACCAACTTTTATAAGCACCAAAATTCCGATGTTTTATTTTTAGTTCTGAACAGAGACCAGGTCGTGAAAATTGGCTAAAATGGGGGAAAACTAAAAAAGGCAACAATGGTATCTATTTCAGCTGAATATTTTTTCTGTGAAATTGGGCGCAAGATACAAAATTCCTAACATCCTACTAAATTAAAAGCTCAACAAGTTAAATAAAAGTATTTGGTACTCTTCATCAATTTTAATTTTTACCAAGAGTTAGTCTGCCCAATGTGCAATAGAAAAATATTTAACATTTTTATGACAAAATTCAACTCAATGACAAGTTCCGAGTCAGCCCAATACAAGAACAGGAATCAGACCATAAAGCTAGCAGTGGTTGACAGGTGCAATTCAACAAATGTACTGGGCGAGAAGTTTCACACTTTGGGTGTCACTGTCAGCGGAAAGGTCTACGCGAAGCAGCAAGCAGAACCTGACGCGGAGTAAGCAGCGGAATGACCAGAGGTACGCGGAGGCATTGTGTGCTGGGCCAGGTGCTTTTTAACACACATATTTATTTTGGATGCATTACATCGTTCAGTATAAATACTTTACAGATGTATTTTCAGACTTATTCTAGTTAAAATATCTAAGAAGAAGAAATAAAAGAGGTCATCTTCGTCAACATATCAGCTTTATTAAGATAGCCGGCTTTCGACTGCTTTCCCGTCATCGTCAGTCTCGCTGCTGTTGGCAAAAGTCGAGCGATTGATATGTTGACGAAGATGACCTCTTTTATTTCTTCTTATAAGAACGTCAACAACACCAAATCAAAATTCACACAATAAAATATCTAAGCTAACTTAATCTATACATTGAAGAGGATATTCTAGGGGAGAACCTCGGGGTTAAGAATCATGGTTGGCTAAAAGTTTGAGAAAGGCTTCAAAAGGAAATACATATTTTATTCGGGTGTGGGTTGGATTTTTCGGTAGTTTGTAATGCAATGCTGCTGGCATATGTTAGGATTTGGTAGAATTTGTGTGATATTCGTACTATTTGGTTTATTATTGTATTGATGTTTAATTCTGAATGAAGTTGTTTATTACTTATGAACCATGGGGCGTTTGTGATTGATCTTAAAAATTTACTTTGCATTACTTGAATTTTATTGACATTTGTGGGGGCTGCGTTTGTCCATATTGGGAATGCATAAAGTACTAGTGTTCTGATTATAGTTTTGTATATTGTTGTACTGTTTGTGTATGACATGGATTTGTGTTTGTTGATTAGTGGCCGGAGTTGGAATAATTTATTTCTTGCTTGTTAATTTTGATATCTATGTGAGATTTCCAGGTTAGATTTGTGACCAGATGAAGTCCTAAGTATTTTAAGGAGTTGTGATGGTGTTTGTACCGCAGGTGTGCGAGGGGTGTCTGATTAATGGGAAGTTGTGAGACAACCCTTTATCTGACTACTCTGCCTGACCCTACCGGCAGCAGTTCTCACCGGTTCACACACCTGTAATACTCTCAACCAGGGATGGACAAGTTCCTACTCTCCAAGGCCTCTTTTGTGTTTTAAATGAAGGCCACACAACTAGTTCCGAGAAATGCGCATACATCAATGAACAATACGCATAAGAACCAGTGAAATATACGCCAAATCCATTACTTAATTTTAATGTCAAGTTCAATAATATGTAAAGTCAGGATAAAAATAAAAATAACAATTATATTTTAGTTTCGTTTAATGTTGTTCACTTAGAAATTAAGCGTATAGTTAATGTCATTAGAACTATACCCTACCCTGGCCTGTCCTAAACCCTAGCCCTTTCCTAATTTCTTCCCAATTTTGGCCGCTGGGTAGTGACGCAGGAGCGCGTAAGAGAAAGGCGCGTACGCGCTGGCGCTCTCTTTGACAACCGACAGTCGAGACGAGACTTACATACGAGATATTTATAGAGGATTACTCCGCGCTCAACGCTCGACCAGGGGCGAAGAGACGCATTGCGTCGATTAAGAGCGCAACGAAATAAAAAAAAAATGTTCCACGGCATAACAGAGGCTAGCGGTGTTGCCTCCATCGTCTGGTCACCAAGAGCCCTTCCCCCGCCGCCTAGCTATGAAGTCTTTTGTCGCCTAGTTATAAGTGGTGCCTCCGCGGCCAACTCGCGAAGCGTCTTTTTCTTTTCCCTGCCCGCCGCTTCCTCGACATGCTCTTCCTCCCTCTTTCTATGAGCCATTGCTCCATCACGTGTGCAATATTTGGTGTGTTCGCGTATTATGGAAGTTTCTACTGCTGATTGGAGATTATCCAGAGTCGAACCCCTCCCCTAATGACCTACATTTCTGGGGATTTTAATTGTCCGTTTTTGTGCACTCACGGCCGTCAAGTTGACCAATCGGGGTGGCGCGACAGCTGCCTGTTGTCGCCGTGATCGAATTATTGCACGACCCAACGGATGAGGGAGCTGAGAGCAACCGGATTCCCTTAATGCGGCTTGTCACGGTGCCGGACATGCCTTTTACGGAGAACACGGGCTGTAGGGAGGGGGTGGCTCCTTTCGGCTGTGCGCGTCGGCTCGCGGGGGTACCCGCGGGCTATCCTTTTATGGACTTTGAGTGGGGTATTTTAGTCATGAAGGATGACCGGGGTGACACCGCTGATGTTCTATGGGACGAGGGTGACACCGCTGATGTTCTATGGGACGACGAGGGTGACACCGCTAACATTCTATGGAACGAGGTGGCACTGCTAATGTACTAGGGAGACGAGGGTGACACCGCTGATGTTCTATGGGACGAGAGGGTGACACCGCTAATGTTCTATGGGACGAGGGTGACACTGCTAATGTACTATGGGACGACGAGGGTGACACCGCTAATGTTCTATGGGACGAGGGTGACACTGCTAATGTTCTATGGGACGACGAGGTGACACCGCTAATATTCTATGGAACGAGGTGACACTGCTAATGTACTATGGGACGACGAGGTGACACCGCTGATGTTCTATGGGACGACGAGGTGACACCGCTGATGTTCTATGGGACGACGAGGGTGACACCGCTAATATTCTATGGAACGAGGGTGACACTGCTAATGTTCTATGGGGCGACGAGGGTGACACAGCTAATGTTCCATGGGACGACAAGGGTGACACCGCTAATGTTCTATGGGACGAGGGTGACACTGCTAATATACTATGGGACGACGAGGGGGGGGTGACACTGCTGGGCGACGAGGGTGACGCCGCTAATTATTGTATGGTTCTGACCCGCATCCGGACTGCGCTTTTGCTTAGCGAGTTGCCGGAAGGGGACGCTGGGGCTCCCGAGAGTAATTAGCGCGACAGCGTGAATCTGTGCGATGGCTCATGATACATTGCTTTATATTTGAATTTTTCATTTATTCACAAAATATTCGGCAGCTCAGTGAACGCTTCTTTAACTAGTTCATATATTACAGAAAATCGATAACAGATTCCTTTGGAGCATAAATAGTCTCATAATCGCGTTTTAGACACATTCCATACTCCGTGCACTGGTAAATGTATTCACGTCTTAAAAGAGCGTGACGTCACAAGAACTCAAATAAAACACACGTGATGTCAGCCCAAATTTAGATGCTATGAAATCACCAATATTGCAGGAACACTAAATATCGCACTAGTAAGTTATAATTAACAAAATAACACAACAAACGATGAAACAGCAGCAAAAAGATGTTCATGAGTTGGCCAGCCGATGTTTGCACAGGATATAGGAGGTCAAAAACGTTGGGTTTCTACAATTGCCTGAATACAAATAATATATTTAAAGAAAAAGATTTTATTGCCTTTTTCCAGATATAATGTACCTAACGACTGAACTAATATTTTTCTCAGGCGTGATTTGCTTCGATAACCTCCATTTATATTGCTTTAACATTCCTACAATTTCTACTTCAATGAATAGTGGTTGTGAGATTTTTTCAATACACTAATTACACACAAACGTATAGTTAAAGAGCAACAATGGGATGATTATATTCTTAGATGGACTTTTACGAACCATCTTAAATGTGTTCACTTACAGGTAATGTTCCTCTGCCTGTAGGTATGGTAGCGGACGTAACTACCAAGAATAATAGGAAATTTGGTCTAATTTTTAAATACGTCTCACTGCGTAAAAGCCTCTCATTTCCTATTTCGGATCCTATCACATTGTAGAGAGGATTTTGTACACTATAGTTCATCGAAATTTTTACTAAGATGCACATCGACGATTTTTACATGAGATTCGAACATACTATGCTTTTCGGGCTGTTAATAATGCATTTCTATTTCATAATGCTGTTTGATGAATGTTGGCTCAGATAAAATAATTTTACATTTAGGATGTTTGATTGTGTTTTTGATCTGATAAAAATTCGGTCACATACTGTTTATTTTACTGTTGTACACTGAATGATATTTGCATGTTCTCTGTGTAATTCACGGTAGGTGGACTAGGTCAACAAACTACCCACAAATTCACATTTTCCTCACGCTAGTTGGATGAGACGCAGCGAGGAAGTAAATTGAAAGTCAAACGCACGAGCCCGTAGCGTGCCCGTAGAGGACATGGAATACCTTAGGACACCAATAGGGTGGGCCTTCCTTGTTTTCAAATTACGTACTTTTTACCCCGTGATCTGAGAAAGGAGAGTGGAGTGTAAAGTCTTATTATCAGTTTTTATTTACATTGTATATTACTTCAAAATTCCACCTTAAAAATACATATTTTTAAATATGCAATTAAAACTTATTTAAAAATTATTATATTTCTTAATACTTAAAACGTGCATTAAATAATATCAACAATAGCTACAAAAAGGTTTACTTAATTTCATTTACATATTTTGCTTTGTAGTGTAATGTTTATGACACTGTGTTAAATAATTCAAAACTTTTGGTTGTGCAGGTAAATTTTAAAGCTGGAAAAATAAAGTTATCAAATTTGCGTTGAATATTATTTCCAGGGTCACTGATTCATGCAATGAGATATTGCAAACTTTCTGTTCCAAAGTGTAGAACTTGTGAATGACCAAGTATTTGGTGGAATATTTTCCTTCGATATATTAAGAATTTATTCGGTGCACAGATCATTGGGATGAATTCATTTTACAGAAAAATAATGGAAAAGCAATCACCCAGTTGTTAAACTTCTGCTAAGCTTTGAATCAATAATGGCCATAGTTAAAAACATTTTCGCAGTTGTTCGAAATTTCTTGGGACACAGTACTATGTAAAAACTTTGTTATGTGAAATTCAATGGCAATTAGCATAACCCTATGTAAATATATCCCGCGCCTAAATTGTCTATATTTTATTTTGTATATTATTTTACTTGCTGAGTGACGACGAGAAAGCTCACCCTAAGGTTAGGAAGACCAGTATATACGATGAAGGGATGTTGGAGAAGCGACAGGGAGAGGTAGCCCAAGTGCATCAGCTGATGTCACCACAGTGCCTCTGACCGGGTGGTCCTAGGTTCCAGTCCCGACGGCGCACTGTGGTTGAATTTCAATATTTACGGGGTCATTGCTCTTGTGGAATTTAAATCAATTAATAACACTTGCATTGTGAAATTTATGTGCTTTTGAATATTTTAACACTCGTATCTACTATTGAGTAATTTTCCAGATCCTGTTTCGTCTTAATACTATTATTGCGTGCAAATTAGAATAGACTTTCAGTACTATATATTTAAATGAGTGTAATAAAATGTTTGATGTTCAGAGATACATATAATAAAAAACTATTTTACAATACAAATAAAATATTATCACTTACTCATATTACTTATACTTCAAAATCACTCTCTGAAGAATCATCAATACTTTCATTTTGGGCCTGAGATGAGTCTTCTGAATTCTGGTGAACTCGTTGCAATGCTGTGGAATGTGTACGCACTTCCAATATATCGACGGTTTGTTGTGGTAATTTATTTATTCTCCTTTTAGGTAAATTTCTGATACTAGAAATAAGTGAATCAGAAGATACCAATAGTACATGGAGAAGGTCTTCTATATTTCGGGGCCTACTATTTTTGCGAGTTTTGTGTTCGCGAAAGTAGCGACATTGTTTGTGTCTTGCTTCTAATACTTACTTCCTCGTTTAACTGCCCTATAGGAAGAAAACGTGTTTCCTTGACGTCAGCTCTATGAATTATAATTTTGTAGACACTTGCTGGCATTTTGAACCGTCCATAATGTTCCACAAATATTTCTGCTGTATCGTGGGCGTACTTTCTAAGCTCTTCGGTGTTCAACTCGTAATCGCAAAACATGGCTTGTAAAGTTACTGAAAATCGTGATATTAATGTTTCATTAACCCCAGAGATTTCTGCTGCTTTTTTCGGATCCTTGAAAAATCGCCTAGCTCTTTTTCCATCATTTGTAAGCCCGGTACCATGTTTCACAATATCCACAAGTAAACCAGTTTCCTGTAGAAATTTTGAAATAATTTGACTTTTTCTTTCTTTAACTGCAGATTTTTTTCATACCCACGAACTTGTTAAAAATTTTAAAACTTAATCTATACCATATATGCAATGTGCACTCACAAAGTCGAATGTGTGCATGTAAAATGGACAAGCCGTCTCAGCTTATTTCATTTATCTCGTTTGATCTTGCATTATAAATGTAGGAACTTTCAGTAGATGGATTTTCTAATAACGTGTTGACTATTTTTCCATCCAACATTCTTCAGCAGTGAATGATGCACAATAAATTCCTTTCCATTGGTTGTAATGCACATTGGCGTCAGTGCTAAAATTGGTCTTTCTATGTATTCACTATCTGGAGCAATGAGATTATTAGTTTCTTTTATGAAGTGAAATTTAATTGGCATGTAAAACCTTGTTGACGAAGAACACGAATTTTGATAAATAATTTTTTCGACATTCTCAGTTTTTGATGTCGTTTTTAAAGTATCAATTGATGTTAACAACAAATCAGAATCAGTGCCATTTGTGCTTTCAAGAAATCTGTGTTTATAGTTTGAGTGGCAGGAACTTCTATCAAAACCCCATTTGTATATGAATTGTAATTTGTAAATATTTTTTGCTCGTTAACTCTACTGAGAACTTCACTCTGCACTAAGCATAAACGATGTGCGGTATAATGGAGTAGACTTTGTAATTTAACTTCTGAATTTGTTTCCGAAATAACTATGTCTTTGAGGTAGCACTGCTGTTTTACTTTTAACACTTTGTTATAGGCCGGGTATACGTCACAATTTCTCTCTTTCGCACTTTTCCTTAAAAGAATATATTGTAATTTTCTCAATATCGCATCTACAATCAATGCCAGGGCTTCTTGTGGAGTGTAACGCTGAACATTCTTCTTTGGCTGAAGTGTAAGCTCTTCATAGTTCTCAAAGAACGAGAACTTAATAGCGTAGCCTTTTTATAACTTGAGCCACGTTTCGTTTGCTTTGTTTTGTAAAAACCGTTTGTATTACAAACGCTAGTTCTTGGTGGCTGTGTCTCTCGACTAAGTTTTTTGTGCGCCTTCTCTTTGTCCTAGCGCTTAATGTGTCAAATTCTCGTAGTGTGTTATGACTTACGGATTTTAAGTCTCTTTTATGTTGTGGAAGAAAAGTCATTTCTTCTCTTAACCAATTGTTATTGTGTTTCAAAAAAATGTCCTTATGTCTTCCGCTTGCGTTCCAACGACGTACAATATTACTAGTAAATAAATTTATCTTACTGGTAGAAACGTCTGAGAAATTTAGTATTATTGATGAAACGAAATCTGCAATAATTTTCCTCACACGTGATGTATTCGCTCGGGAAACAAGACTTTCACGAGAAAGATATTCATACTATTGATGTCGCGTCACACCCAGCCGCACACCTACCGAGAAAGAAAATTAAATAATGCAGCCTCCGCAGGTCTCCGCACATTGAAATTAGTGTCCATGTAAAGGTAGATAAATACTTTATATTACATAAAATACCTGTACCATAAATACCTTTACTAATTGTAACAATTATGTTTTACTCAAATCAATTCCGTTTAAAAGTTATAAACGTTTATTTCTCGCCCAATATTTCAGAAAATAAATTCTGTATTTATAAAACGTTAAATCCACTTAAAAGTTAGTGAATAACTTACCTGAGGAACTTGATGACATGTTAGCACAAAAATGTTCACAATAATATGCTATAGACGCGTGTAAGTGCACTTAGAACGCCTTCATCCGATTGACGCCCACGCTCGACTGAATGCGCTCCGCAATGTGCGCTGAGTTTCAAGCCGGGAGCGGTAGCTCAGTGCATCAACTGATGTCACTGCAGCGCCTCTGACCGGGAGGTCCTAGGTTACACTCCCCACGGCGGCAGCATTTTCGACACTAGCTTTGTAGCTAGGTCGAATTCAGTCGCTGTCTGGAGGAGAATTCTAGCAGCCGGCTGCTCTGATCGATAGTTCTCCGTGTTTTTTCGGATCAACACCAGGTGAATGCCGGAGAAGTCCCTAACAAACGGGTCACGGACCGCGCGCGATCTTTCCTTCCTCTTCCTTGTCCTATCTTCTCCCCTTACACACACACTTACACTAACATGCACTACACTACCACATATTCCGGGAGACCGGTCGGGAACTTAGAGCTTGTCCCGGCTGGGGCGGTGGCCCGCTGGTGGGAGAATCCTGGTTAGGGGGAAAACTCCACTAATCGACGGTAGGTCGGTGCCGGGTCTCGTCATCCAGCAGGGGAAGTTCACCGCCATCTCCCGAGAAAAAAACATGCACTACACTAACGGGACTAATGACGAAAGCAGTTGACGCGCCCGGAAACACGAAAAATCAATCAATGAATAAATTTGAGTTTCAAGATGCCTTATCGCTCTACGTCTCACAGAAAATCGTCTATTCATACTTTTTGAACAATTCTAGCTTCCGTTCACAACCCTGAATCGATATATTGAGGTTTCAACAACTTTGATTCCAAGACAAATGTCCCATAAAAGAGCAAAATAGACCACTGTGCGGCGGCAGGATTCTCGACACTAGCTTTCATCAATGTCGAGTTCAGTCGCTGTTTGGAGGATTCTTGTGGCCGGCTGCTCAGATCGGTAGTTTTCATGGTTTCTCCGATCAACACCAGATGAATGCCGGAGCAGTGCCCTAACAAATGGGCCACGGACCGCGCGCGATCTTTCCTTCCCTTTCCATGCCCTATCCTTTCCCCTTACACACATTCTTACACTAACATGAACCATACTACCACACATCCCGAGAGACCGGTCGGGGACTTTGAGCTTGTCCCGGCTGGGGCGGTGCCCCGCTGATGGGAGATACCTAGTTGAAAAAATCCAAATTGAAGAAACGCCTGTCCATTTTACTCTAGTTGAAGCAATGAAATTTTGAAAAATATTCATTAAAATTTGGGGGTATTTAACACGAAGACTCCGGAATAATTTCAAAACATTCTCAAAAACGGCTTCAAAGTTTTTCTTTACATTTTTTTAAAGAATAGAATATAACACACTTATAAAGGTGGCATAGGTCCAGTTTTTGGGGTTAACTCGAAATTTTCGGGAATTGCAAAAGTCTGATTCTTTTATGGCGTCTTCCTACAACTCTAACATTGAAGACAAGAGATTTTTCCTTTAAATGAAATATGTTGTACATAAATAACCCTTTCATTAAGGTCTTGTAGATTTTTTGAAAATTTTAGGAATTTCCTATTTCAGAACGTCATCTGCGACATAATCTATGACGCTTCGAGCAAGATAATTCAGTTGGTACGAGGATAATAGATGGAATAACACAATAAATTTTTAATTTTTCTCAAAATCAAAGTCATATTGTGGATTTTGCCAAAGTTCCTGTATATTTATCGAAATCATAAATACCTTCTCGGCCGAAATCTACTTTAATTCCTTTCAATTTCTGCGTATTTTGGAAGTTAATAATATAGATATTATTAGAACATTTTATTTATGGCCGTGAAAACTACTATTTCATTCATTCACAATCACGCTTCCTCATTGATGACCTCTGAAATCTGAACAAAATGAAACCTGTTAAGTTTTTTCCTTTTTGTTGTTTATTTCACACATTACTGATATTCAGGAAAACATCAATTTATAGGCACACAAAGAAACATAAGTTATTTCACATCAGTCGCACGCCATTATTAACGTCATAGTGCTCATTGAAATTGACTTCCATTCTGCGATAATATAAATCTACTTCCATTCTCCATACATAAGTTCATCTATTTAACAAAAACTACATAAAAACGTTTATGTGCAGTGAAGTATCATTTCTTTAAAAAATTACTGCGCCCCTCTCATTATTATGCAAGGATGGCGCAAATGAAATGCATATAACGTCGTGCATGTAGTAGCAAAGCTCTGGTTGCTACTTTGCCAGAGATGCATCTCACATTGGTATTACTGTCTTCGGTGGCAACATTGCCTGTATTGCTGGCTCAATTGATGGTAAGTTAAAGTGTTTTACGTGTCAATTATTGTCACAAGTAACAAGTAGAAATCATTTTTTATAAATGAAAATCTAGTAGTGCTACAACTCCTCCACAGTCGCTGAATTCAAATTTCATGTCAAACATTTATTTTTGACTGTCATTTTTGATAACTGGAACTATCGTAAATGCAATTTAGACATCAAATTTGAATTTAGTGACTCAAAAATAACTACACATAATATTTTTTTAAATGTTATATTGGTTTAAATTGATGACTTTTTTACACCTAGGACGAATTTGCTTCAAAAATGAATTTTTGACACCAAATTGATTGTAGCAATCCCAAAAACGTAAGTATACCAAGTTTCATAATTTCACAAAGAAATTTCTACAAGTAACGCCGAAAGTATATTTTTGTCAGAAAAGCCCATTGAAAACCCGTGTTAAATTTCAACTGCTTACCGGCACAAATTATTTTCCTTAAACAACCTTAAATAATTCAGGACACATTTTTTGGACATTTTAAACCAATTACCGAGCGGAGGTTGATGTAATTCCAACTTTTTTAAAATAAGGGTCACCCAACTGTCCATATTAACACATTTCAAGCATAAAACGCTTTAAAAATTGTATGGCATTAATCCCGAAAACATAAGATTTAAACATCAAGTTCGAGAATCCAAAAGACCGCTCCATCCACTCATCGATTACCAATGAGAAGTTTTTCTTTGTGTATCAAGCTGTGTCGTGTTCTTTGTTATAATGTAACCTGACAACTCCTGAAAGACTTTAGTAAAATATGAAGGGGTATTCGAATCTGCAATTTCAAAAATTTGGAAAATTACACTAACGTACTAATGTTTTATAAAATGACATGATCTTTTTTAAAGAACTGTTTTCTAGAACAGATTTTATTTTAAAAAATTATCAATATTGTAAATTTGTAATGCTAGCAATTTTTGGAAATACAGGGATTTCTCCGAAAATGCGTCCAGCTCTCATTCGTTGCCTGTGTTTTCCAGATATGATGACAAATTTGGAGCGGTCTTTGAGAAACTAAATGTTTAAAAGAGCCTGTTTTACTCTAAATTACGAGAAAAATACACAATTTTTTGAAAAATTGAACATGACCAAATTTGATGATCTCTATTTCATCAACAGATTTCATTAAGAAAGAAGATTACATTTTCAATATTGTGGTTGTAAGAAGGTGCCGATAAAATTTTGAACTTTGTAATTATCGAACATTTAGGAAATACAAGCAAAATGTGACCAGCACCACTTTCTTTACCGTTCTTTTCTACAGAGGAGAAAAAGGATATTGGAGTCGTTTCTGAGAAAATAGTTGTGTAAAATTGCGTAAGTTTCGTGAACGATTGCGCAAAACCTACTCATAATTTCGGAAATAGTGCATGAACGTATTTCAAGATCCGTCATTAGGTTGCAGATTATATAAAGGATAAAATATCTACCTTTACTACTGTAGTTATATCCGACAAATGCGGGAACAATTTTGAACCTTTGCAATTTTCGAAACATCAATGATTTAAACGAAAATGAGATCTAAGACATTTTTTAGTTCTTTATACAATCAGAGGACCAACTTTAATCAAATTAGCGGTCATTATTGAAACTGTAATTGATACTTCATGAAAAGTACCACCAAAACATCAAATTATCCGTTTCAAACTTGCAGAGCTTCCAGTTTGCTGTGATCTCTCAAGGAATATCAATTTGGAAGAACATTGTCTTAACGATTTAGGCTCTAGCGTTGATCACAGACACAGGACAGATAGACACCGTCAATCGAGTGTCAAGGAACCGTAAAAATATGTATTACGACTGCACAACAAATTAGAGAACTAAATTTACTTCTTATCGGAACAACATTTATCCACTTTTACGTTACTAGAGGAAATTAATTAAGGTTTAGAGGATGTTAAGAATCCTTTCATTTAGCCTTCTCGGGTTAGTACCAATTTCTATGGCCCTCTGCACAGAATAACGTATTTCTAGATGGTCATATTATGACTTGGGAAGTGGGTTGAAGATGGTGAGGCAAACATTATACTTCAACCGTATACTTTTTACTCAGTATTTACTGTAAATAAAGCCAGTAAGAATGAGTAATTGGGATATGAAAGCTGAGTCCTGGTCGCCCTGAAGGCTGATCGCGCTAAATAGGTCGGATAGAAATCCTCATGGATGCTGAGATTTGAACCCGGAACCCGGATCCCTCAGGTCAGCAAACAAATGTTCTAACCACTACGCCGCCGCGACCCGTGTATTATATTTTTAATGTTTAATCCATATTCGTGTATTCTAAAAAATGAATATGTTATACGCATTCTGGGAAATATTCGTTAATTAATGATTCCTTCTAGAAGAAGCGTTCCCTCATTCTCATCAAATGATTACACCTTATAAAGAAACAAATCGTGATCACAAAAGTTTCTGCCGTGTTGTCATTTTGCAAACTGACAGCGCAACACAGGCATTCCGTCTGTTATTTTTAATTTTAACATAAGTTTAAAATAATTGCATATATTTCACGCATAATTACCAGAAAACTACTCAAATTTTTGAAATATTGTGCATAATCTCATTTTAAAATCTGTCTTTAAAAATATACTTCATTTCGGCAAAAATCACTTCTTCAGAAACTTCCGAATTTTGCAAAAAGACAACTGAAAAAATTAACTTTAGCCAAAAATCAGATTTCAACGAAAAAGAGACCTGCACCGTTATTTAATACACACAAAAAAAGAAATAAAATGGAACGGTTTTTGAATTTTTTTTGAAGAATTTGTATAAATTTAAATCACGAATTACGTGAAGTCATCTTTTTTTTTCAAAAAAATTGTGCATGACCTTGTTTAAAGTTTTTAGAACGGACTTCGTTTGAGGGCAACATCAGTCTCTATAAGTGATAAATATTTCACTATGTAATTTATTTATTTACTTTAAAAACAGTTAAAAACTGTGTATGATGTGCTGTGGGAAGAAGTGAATACTGCACGTTTTCAAAATTCTGTGATCCCTACACTAAGGCATTTACTACTTGAATTTTGAATACAGGAAAAAACCCGCTCCGATCATCAATACATTTTTCAAATCAGCAATACATTTTTGGCTCTTATCCATCATGTCCTTCGTCAAGGAATAATACATTCTGCCGCAACAAAATGGAAAATATAATTTGAATAACTATAATAACAAAGAAATTTAATATACTGAATTCTACATAAGATATATTCGATTTAGGATGCAGAACATTCTGTTATACTGCTTCTTCTACTATAATTTTTAATTACTTTTTTTCTGAAAAAAATAAGAAACTTAAAAAAAAGGAGAGTGACTTTGCTTAGATTTTCTTACGTATCTGTCAATTTTCTTCGATTGGCGGTTTTTAATTCCGGAGTCTGTTAGCCTTCTATGCGTTTTGGTGACGGCGAGTGCTGCTGCATGTGAAGTGTGATCGTGTTCTCAAGGAAAAACTTGCATGGTGATGAACCAAAATATCACAAAGGCTGGAGTCTATAAACCTCTCCACTTGCTGAAATTCTGTGTATATTAACATTTTAAAAATATTTGTATCATCTATTTCGTATCCAGGGTCCCTATAAGCATCTGGAAGTGCACTCACTAGTGCCCTGTCCAGATGTTAAAGCACCAAACCTCACCTCAGATGTGAAACCGAAAACAGAGGAAGATGGTTCCGTCAAATTTTATGGCTCTTTCAACTCACCTATAGAAATTGGTAAAAATATGGAGGCAAGTATATGCAATTACATAATGAAATCAAATGGTATACCAATGTAACATTGCTAATCTATAGGTTTGGGTTTACCGATTTAGTTGTCCAAGGTTGCGTGAAACACATACGGCCCCGAGAGGACATATTGTTGGAGAAATATTCACAATAGAGAAGGTTGTACGAATATTCACAATTGATTTGAGGAATATTTACAATTGATTTGATTAGATGCTAGTATTGCTCACCGAGAGTCAGCAACAATTTGAAAAATAACGGATTTTAGGCATTAGAGAACCCCGGAACATAAATTATAATTAAAATCTCGGCATCAATTCCCCGCGGCATTGCATAACGTTCTCTATATTACGTATACAGAAAAGTTCCGAATACAACTCAGTCGCCATAACAATCATCGAAGCGCTGGTCGTTGAACATTTGCGCTTTCGAAAATTGAGAGGTTTTAATGAAAATGGAATTCCTGTTCAAAAAGTATAATTAAAATCGTAGAAGAGAAAATCTTGTTTAGGCCTAACTTTTAAAAAGTAATCATCTTTGCACGAACACTACTACTCCCATTTTCAAAAAATGTTCAAGACCATTCCTAAGGCTTTGAAAAGCTTTGCTCTAAAATTCTTAAGAGACCATTGATGACAACATACGACACCATATATAGAAACGTATCCTCTGAAATGAACACGCCGAATTCGACTCATAAATACTACAAGAATCTTGTGAATGTACTACATGAAAATACTAAAATAGTGACACAAGCTGTAAGACATTCAGATAAAGCATGGATATTACCTGTATTTTGTTTAAATATTATTTGCGTTAATGATTACCGTGCTAAGCTGCTGTACTAGCATTTCTCTCTGCTGAGCAGTATTCAGCGCTGTTGAGGGCTCAACATCGCTGGTTCCCTGTTAGTGTAGTTAATAACCAAACATTCAAATCGAACAAAGTCATCAAACAGTGAAGTGAACTACAATCTAGCACATAAGTAGTGCGCGTTAACAGTTATAAAATATCTTTGGGAAACTAAATATCTTTGTGAACTCTCATATTTTTACTAATACTGATTATACTACTCTCGATAGTTGTATGCACTTTTTGTAAATTTATTATGATTAATAAATAAATATTTTCCTCTTTTATGGTTTGATTTCTACATGACCGTATTGCAATAATAAAATATTGTTTATTTGTATAATTACAGGTAGAGATAAAACTTTATAAATGGTCTTCTACCTGGGCAAAGGTTTACAGTTTCACTAGTAAAGACATTTGTGCAGGACTAGAGAAGACGGCACCTGACGTGGCTGATCTGTTCATGAAAAGTTGTGGCAAAGAAGGATTTGTATGTCCTGTGGAAGCGGTAAGTTCAATTGAAATGTTTAATGTCACGTTACCGCTACCGCGGTAAAAAGGAAGTCATAAAATGCTGCACGGAAAAACGGCGAATTTTCGGCAGAAAACTGTTATTACAGAGTCCTAGAAATGAAAAAGAGGATAAATCCAGATGCTAAATTCAGAAATAAACGCTAACACGTGGTGTGGGCAGAGTCCATGTTTTGGGAGTTCTTGGTACCGAAAAATAGATTGACGGCAAAACGTCTGTCCGTCCAACATTCCCCAAATTAGATCTTCCTCAATCGATGGCTGATGTCGCGTCCGATAGAATTTGAAACCGATATTTACATTTTGGGGAATACTTTACATGAAACCATGTGAATGTTTAGGGAGTACATTCCATGAACATCAGCAAATACAAATAAACACTTCCTTAATAATGCATTTCTAAATTTATATTTATTTATTTTTTTTTACGTCACAAACAGTTAAAAACTGTGTGTGACGTGCTATGGGGAGAAGTAAATTCTGTGCACGTTCTTCAAATTCTGTGATCCTATGCCTAAGCCATATACTAATTGCATTTTGAATACAGGAAAAATTAGCGTTTTTTTGCAATGATTGTAACAAAAGTATTCGCTCCTATGTAATAAATTATATTTGCAAAGACAAACTAACAATAAATTTGACCTCTTGTCCCTCATCATGTTCTTCGTCCAGGAATGGAGAACGATAATTTGAATAACTATATTTCCCATTGAATTCTAGAAGACTTGTACAGATAATGAAGTTACTTTATTTTGCGGTAGGCCTCCACGAGCTCTTCAGGTGAGGTTGTATGAGGAATACTATATTGCTAGTTTTTTCTTTCTTTACTTTAAAAATCACAATGTTTCTACGATCAGAGATATTTTG
Organism: Teleogryllus oceanicus; assembly: GCA_964035755.1. Classification (NCBI taxonomy): domain Eukaryota; kingdom Metazoa; phylum Arthropoda; class Insecta; order Orthoptera; family Gryllidae; genus Teleogryllus; species Teleogryllus oceanicus. Next base: position 242,587,155 of record CAXIVR010000002.1, on the reverse strand, counting down.
GTTTTTCTATTGGAAAACTGCGAAGATGATAACACATTTAAAGGAGAAGTTACTCGTAGTACTACAACAAAACATACTTTCTCGAAATATTTTAAAATTTAATTTTTGAAAATTAAGTGTTTTCAAAAAAAGCAATTTTTAAGCTTTCGTTGCTATACAGCAAAAAAATGAAAAAAAAATTGAAGCCGTATTTGAGAAAAAAAATCGCATTCACGTCAAGCACAAATTACGAAAAACGTACTATTAGAAAACCATCGTCGTTTTAATGAATTTTTCTTCAAACTTTTCCAATGGATAGTGCTAATGCCACTGTTTAATATGACGTAAAGTTTATTTTGGTGTAATCTTTTATTTTTTCAAAAATTTCACAAAAGTATTTTTTTAACTAGGTCTTGCGCCCTTAATATACACGTTTCAATGTATTTGTATACATTATTGCATTTGTCAGTCGAAGTGCTTCAAATGACTTTAAATGAGCTTTTTGGAAATATCAACAAATTCCTGTGAAAAATAGCTTCAAATCTTGCATTCACCGTAATGCTTAATCGCCATTTTCTTTAAAAAGGCTTCTAATTTTTTTAATGAAAATGTCTACTTAGGACGAGGTTTTACTCTTCTTTAATATTCTTTAAGTAATATCTCGATTTCTACTATTAAACAACCAAAAAGATGAGAAATTGTCAAAAAAATATATTTTGGGCGACGATAGATGCCAGCTGGCCAGAGAAGGTCTTAAAACCAGACCACTGTTCCCACACCAAAGAAATTAAAAAAGAATTGTCCAAAGAAAGCCTGTGCCATTCTGTAGCACCTCAGTTATTTCTGAGTTAATATTTCTTCCTGAAAAAATATATTCATTTCTTTTGTAAATAATAAACAAATTACACGTTTCTGGAGTCTTTGTTTGTTTCTGCAATGAAAATGTTTGCCTAGAATGCTCTTGACTGTACAATGTCAACGAAGTTGATTTGACGAAATGTGCTTAAAATTATCATATGAGCTTAATTCCGATTTTTTTATGATTCCTCCCCTCACTTCCTGTATTAAAGAACGCGAATTTGGGGATTTCGTGTTCTATTTTACCACAAAAAGGGTTTCTAATGGACTGACCAGAGTCCTGGAGGCAAATTTAATTATTAGTGTGAGTTAAGAATACATTTCTACCATTCATAAACCATAATTTAATCGATAATTTTTGAAACCACGTAAGTAACTTTCTTTTGCATTTTCACGTTTGGTAAGAAAAAAGAATATGCAAATAAGAGGCATCTTTCCATGTATTGATTCAGTGGTGAGGTGTAGTTGACATTTACATAATTGGAATGATTGAAGGCGTTGTCATTGTCAACAATATTGTTGACAATGACAACGCCTTCAATCATTCCAATCTTTCCATGTGTAAATCCTGTAAATCAGATGAATGGAATGGCCGTAAAGGCAAAATTTTGGTTTTGTTTTTGAAACTCTTTAAGTCATTGATTTGATTGGTATATATGACTGTGTATGTGTACAGTGTGTATTACTGGGATGTGGATTACTCTTAAAGAGAGATTGTTCAAAAGAGATGTCCAACTCGGAAATATTCTTATGAACTCTCAATAAAAAACATGTTTAATGAATTTCTTTCATATGAATCATATTTTATGTAGATGCATGATGTCATTTCACGAATAATATTGTAATGAATGTGTCAAATTGTAAACTCAACCTGCAATGTGTATTTATTTACATGTTTTGGTAAAAATTCCAGATTACTTTTTAAAATCCCGTAAGTCATAAACTTTTAAATAAGTCCAGCAACTATTATATTATTTATACAAGTCAATTACATGTCTGCGCGGCATTCTCAATCAAGATTCATGCATCAGAAATAAAAATAACAAAGAAAAGTTCTCTCTTAATAGGTTTTTCTTGTTTTGCTTCAACTTAACAATTCCTGACATGCGGGGTTTTAAATGTAATCGATTAAATTATGCATAACTAAAAGACAAAATGAGATTAAACAAATGGTTCTCCTTAAACATTATATATGATAATCTTTATTTTTCAGGGTGTACACAATATTGAAGGATTTCCTCAAATATTGCCGCCTCTCAAGAATTTTCCAAAATTACCCTCAGGAAAATATAGAATTGATTTATTAATTAAGCACCAAGGATCTAACTTCGGCTGTACCAGAATAGAAGCAACCGTTTGTCCTAAAGATAAGAAAGTATTTCCCGGTAAATAAAAATCTAGTAAATAAGAATTCTGTTTGATAGCTGGTGAAGAGAATGAAACACGTTTTCTTCCACAATAACTTGATTGGGTAAACTTTACAGAAAATGTTGCCATAAATTTAAAAAAATAATGTTCTCTAACATGTATGTTTTTTCTGCTCTAGAGAGGTAAATATATTTGTCACTAGATTTATATTCAGGAAATAAAAACATGTTCATCTGAAACTTACTGCATGTTGATTTCTTTGATTATTTTTCACCAGAAATGGTCCTAATTGTGATTTGAAATTATCAATGTCACAATAATTAGTTCTACTTCCTCATATAATTACGAGAATGGGGCAAGACCGAAAAGTTAGCCCATTCTAAAGAGTTTTTAAAGCTATCTAGTACGAGAAAGTCTGTCTCATTTGGTAGCCAACACTCATTTACTTTCTTATACGTACGAAGTAATATTCGTAGTACATAAGGAGTTATGTAAAGCTACGGAAAATCGATTACGAGAATTCACCAGAAATACCCTTAATATAAAATAATATATAAAACAAAAAGTACTTTTTGTTTTCAAAACATTCATCCGCTTGTCCATCTGCCCTTCTGACCGTTCGTACGTCTGTCCGTCCTTCCGTTGGTTCTGTCCGTCTGTCCATCCGTGTTTCTATCCTTCGGTCCGACTCTCCTGTTGTCTGTGAAGAACACTGCTGTCTAAAATACTAGAAAGCGTTTTCAGAAACAAATGGATCCAATGTTTCTTTACATTTCCTGAAAAAATACGGTAGATCTAACTGGGCAGGCCTGCTGTAATACCTCTAGTTTTCTTTCTCTTGTACATTCGTAAATACGGACTAATAAACGTAGTAAAAAGAAAGTTACGTAATATAGTGACAAAAAGTTCAGATTTTACTTTCTCCTATACATATTGTACATGCGAATAATATATGTAGTATAGAGAAACTTATGTAATGCTGCGGAAAATCGATATCAGATTTCAACGGAAATACTCGTCTTGGAGTCCCCTGATAGCGGAAATTTTTATTTTTTTTCAAAACGTCCGTACGTATGCTTGTCCGTTCATCTGTCTGTCTGTCCGTCTGCCGTCCGTCGGTGAACACTACTAGCGTCTAAACTACATGCACGATCTTTCCCAAATTGAAGAAATCCCTGTCCATCTGGCTCTAGTTGAAGTAGATGTGCTCTAGTAGTCGTTTTTGTGGCTGCCAGACAGCAGAAAACTGATGATGATGGCTAAGCCATCGAAAGCTGCTATTTTTTAAATAAATACTATTGTTGACAATGACAACGCCTTCAATCATTTCAATCTAGTTGAACGTTTGAGATTTTGAAAAACATTCTTTAAAATTTGGTGGTACTTTACATCAAGCTCCCGGATATTTTCAAAATTTTCTCAAACATTGCTCCAAATGTTTTCTTGAAATTTCTTTTAAGAATAAAGTAAAACCCTTACAAAGGTGACAAAAGTCTGATTTTTTAAGTTCACTCTGAAGTTTCGAAAATTCCGAATTTTTCTCCGTGTCTTCCAACAACTACAAAATAATGTCAGATTTTTCGTTCAATTGAAATTTGTTGTCCATAAATAATTCTTTCATTACGGTCATGTAGACATGTTTGAATATTTTAGTATTTTTTGTGCAATATTTGCAATTTTAAAAAATTACAAAAACAAGATTTTCTCAAAAACGGCTCCAACGTTTTTCTTAACATTTTTGGTACAATTAGTGTCACACGAATCCTACACGATGACGTAAACATCATATTTCTCTACTCTTTTGCGTTTTCAAAAATTACAGAAATATAATTATTTTGCGTCGTCACTCACGTCGGTAATATTGGCATTATTGGCGATTTCTTTACGTCATTGTAACCATGCGTACAAGTGCTTTAAACTGTTCCAATGAAGAGCGGTAATGGAGCTGTACAATATGACGTAAAGTTTATTTTGGTGTATCATTTTGTTTTGTTTTTAATTACACAAATGTAATTTTTTTCAATATCTCTTACGCCGTTAATACGCACATTTCAATGGATTTGTATACATTATTGAATTTGTGAGTGAAATTTCTTCAAATTACTTTATATGAACTTTTTAGAAAACTCAATAGATTCCTGTCAAAAAGAGCTTCAAATTTCCCATTTACAGTAACGCTTAATAAATGTATTTAAACTGCAATTGGGTGCAACTCGGTGGCAGTTGATTACATAAATAAGATAATAAATGTCATGCAAATAATATCATAATTGCAATACTAATGCGAAAATGACAATAATAATAATAATAATAATAATAATAATAATAATTAATAATAACAATACAAAAACAGGTGATTCTTGAAACATTAAATTACATGAAAAAGCAAAGAAACGTCTATCATCTAAAGCCCCACTGAGTGTTTATAGAATGAAGACGGCACTGTACTATCCTTCACTTCACTTCATTTCACACACCAACTCATTCCGATCATGCGATGATATTACAAACGGTTTCAGCCCCGAACTATGATGTACCACAGAGGATAAAATTCATATCCCCAAATGAAGTGAAAAACGTAATTAAAAAACTTCCACACAAAAAAGCCCCTAGTCATGATAATATCACTAATAAGATCCTAAAAAACCTCCCAACCTCAACTATAGCCTATATAAACAACATCTATAACTCAATAAGAATTGGATATTACCCTATAGTATGGAAAAACTCAATCATAATACCCATTCCAAAACCGTATAAAAATCATAGCAGTGTTGCAAACTACAGACCGATAAGTTTACTAAACACACTTTCAAAAATTCTCGAGAAACTAATTCTAAAAAGGTTAAATAGCTACCTCCAATCAACTCAAATTATACCTTACACCAGTTTGGCTTTATAAGTCATGTATCAACTGCACACCAACTACTCAGACTCTCAGAAAATATCCACACAGCGTTTCAAAATAAACATCACACAATAGTTTCATTTCTTGACATTTCACAGGCGTTTGATCGAATATGGCACGAAGGACTATTATACAAGCGCCGAACAATGGGAACACCAATCTACTTAGTAAATTTCATCAAAAGTTTTCTAACTGATAGATCCTTTACAGTTTCCGTAGAAAATCACGTGTCCAACCCCCGAAAAATAATAGCAGGCCTTCCACAAGGTTCACCACTCTCACCCACACTATTCAACATATACACAGCTGACATACCCACTACAATACACACCCAACTAGAACAATTCGCCGACGATACCGCAATCTACAAATCCAGCCACTCACTTAAGACCATTACTGATAGGATACAAAATCACTTAAATGAAATAGACCAGTGGTCAACATTGTGGAAAATCAAACTCAACCCAACTAAATCAAAACTGCAAAAATAAAAATAGCTCAACTAAAATGCCTTATCAACTCCAAAAGCCGGCTATCCCTGACAAATGCCATTACAATTTATAAAGCAATAGTCAGACCATTAATGCTCTACGCATGTCCCATCTGGACCAATGCATCTATTTCTAACATTAATAAACTCCAAATTGTATAAAATAGATTCCTCAGATTAGCAACACATGCCCCATGGTTCATCTGTAACGCCCAACTTCATAAAGAACTGAATATATCACCGATCATCAAACATATTGCCCATCTTTCCAATAATTTTTACTCCAACCTAAATACAATTAACCGAGCCGTCCACTACAACTTGGCCACTATAATTGACTTCTCTACTAGAATCAAGAATAGATTTCCTGCCGAAGCGTTCTTGAACATTTTCTCTTCTAATTGTCCACAATAGTCCACACTCTTGTAGTTTCCTACACCTATAGTAAGGTAGTTTAGCATAAGTTTTTAGTATTAAGTTTAGCATAAGTAGCAATGTAAGCCAGCAAATGCACATGAGATAGTAATTAGTACTGATCTGTGTAATTTCCAATCACTCAATAAATAAATTTAAAAAAACAAACTTCATTTCACTATAACACTAAAAACATTTCCTTCATTATTTCTCTGCTCTACACTGCACGACACCTCACTACACTGTGTAACTTAATATTGTTAGTTAACTACCTCATAAACTTAAAAATACCCTAAATTAATTTCGTAAACTGTTGAACGCTTCGAGGAAAGGGTTCAAAGGTTTTTGCAGGCAATCTATTCCAATCCCTTATCGTTCGATTTCTTCTATCATTTTTCTTAAAGACGGCTCAAAAGTTTTCAATTAAAATTGTTATTTAGGACGTGGTTTTAGCCTTTTTTAATATTCTTAATATAATATTTGTTCTACTATTTGAAAACCAAAAAGGTAAGAAAATTAGAAAAAATGTATTTTTGGCGACTGGCAGCAGGCAAGGAGGAAAGGCAAGACTCTACAGTACCATTACACACCAAGGAAATTAGAAAACTTCCCTTGGAGAAAGTCTGCGGCATTTTGTAGCACAATTCTTATCTACAATTCTGGTTTGATTTGTTTGATTCTGTTGTGTGTTTCCGGGCGCGTCAACTGCTTCGATCATTAGTCCCGTTAGTGTAGCGCATGCTTTTCTCGGGAGATGTAGATTATCTTTCCCCGCTGGATGGCGAGATCCGGCACCGACCTACCGTCGGCTAGTGGGGTTTCCCCCTAACCAGGACTCTCCCACAAGCGGGGCACTTAAAAATGGTGCAGATATAATTTTCGATCAACTCTTTGAATTTTGAAATATTGCAAAAGTAAGAAATAATACGAGAAAGTATGAGTTGTTGTTGCACTCTAATTATATTTATAACACCAAAAGCGATAGCAAAATTCTTATGACAAAACTAAATTTCTCATTAAAAAATACGTTAGAATCATTTACAACTATGCTTGTTTAGAAATCCTTAGCTGGTCAATGTTATCTACGTCTACGATAAACCAACTTTACAAAATAAACAAAACATTCTTACATCAAATAATTAATCATAATAATTTAACAATAAACAAAGCTGTATGTGCGGCCTCGGTCATGGCCTCCAATAAGTGAAGAAATAGACCGAGCAACGATCATGGAGCACTACAACGAGAATATGCAGTTCAAGGGTGGTTTGCCCACAGTTCATGTTACTAACCATAAAGACCCAAGGGACTCAACCTCCCCGATACGGAACATTCCTGATACCGATACTTCAGAATCCCAGAATTCCGGCCAGGGTGGAAAATGATCGCCCACAAAAGACGTTTAAAGAAACCCCTTCCTCCTCCAATTCCTAGTACTCCCACTAAAATTATTTCTCCACCTCAGACACATCCCTACCCTAGGACTAATCAGTAGGGCCCGCATTTTAATGACAAGTCATACTTTTTTTCTGAATCTTCGGATGAACTTTAAAACAATTTATACACAAATTCATATATTGTCATTTAGAAAAAACGTATATTTATTGTGCATATGAAGTAATATTTACACCGTTTTTTGTAAAAGGTCATATTTTGGCCAAATTTTGCCGTAAATATGTCATATTTTTAAAGACACTAGAATAAAAAGCTTAAAAATGTGTCTCGTATGACAATGTATCCGGTGTATTGTCACAATTAAATTCAACAATTATTCAACAAATTGCAAATTCGGTGGTATAACGGTCAGCGTACCGGACTGTTGTACCCAAGTAATCGGGTTCAAACCCAATCGAAGCCGTTGAAGGGCGTTTTGAAGGGCGAAAAAATCCTTTGTACGCCTTTCTTCGGAGGGGAAGTAAAGCCGGTTGTCCCATGTTAGTAGATTTACTGCATGTAAAAGATCCTCAAGCCTTAAAGAAGCCTCTGAGCAAAATTGAGATCCCCCTGTTTCGTCGCCCAAGATAATTCCTCCTTTCTCCGCTGGGTGGTGAAAGGAGGAGTGGAGCTATAAATCGGCGTGGACGACATCAGGCAGTTGGCCCAATCCTACTACTTGACGGCCGTGGGCGCACGAAGGCGGCCAATTAAAAGCTGCAGAAAGTAGGACATTAGGGGAAGGTTCGCCTCCGTCCAACCCTCTTAGAAGCATCAATAGAAGATTTTTGAAGACGAAGGAACAGCCCAAAATGTGCCACATATCACGCACGTGAGTGAGCAAATTTTTTTTTTTTTTTGAAGGGGTAGGAAATGACATCGCAAGAGGCAGGGAACGGAAACTGCACTTGGTGTCAGAGACTCAGAAAAAGCGCTAGAGATGAGACGCTCAAAGCAAGCACGTGGGAAGAGAAACTCGAGAAACTTATCGTGACTCAAACTTCTCGTCGGAGACTTGATGACTGCACGGCGGAAACAACCCTTCAGCAATGTATGACTGGTCAGTACCTGCCAGCCTGAACAGTCCGAGTGTTGTATATCCACGATCCAGATAGCGATGTTTAACACAGAAAAAGGTTTTCATTTACTTTAATTCCCACAAACTATATGCAATGGAACTTTGCAATAGAAAACAAAATCAACAAAATAAAGGATTTATTGTATGGCAGGGTTCTTGCCGAACGATGTACAAGACTTATCAAAAATTAGTTTTTATTATCCTTGTTCGACATTCTTATGTCTTTTAAGGGTTTTTATGTTACGTAGTATATACAATTTTTTTAATTACATTTCATCATACATTTACAATGTTTGAAGACAATAATATTGACAATATAAGACCCAACTAACAACTAAGGATACCCAGGAAGGGTCCATCAGAAAAATACATACAATATTTGGATTAAAAACATTAATATTGAATTTAGAAATGTTTGATTCTGATTTAAAGCTAATTAAGGAGGATGCAGTAGGTCTTTAGAATACCTCGATTTTATTCGTGGAAAAAGAATGACTGATTTACCTAGAGTGTACACAGGAGTGGCTGGGCAAGATGAAAGAGAAGAGTAGAAATTGGAAGACAGTTTTAAAATCCAAGTTTTTAGAGCTTCTATAGACCCACACTCGAATTAAAAATTGATTCCCTTTTGAAGCATTCCTCAAACTTTTAGCCAACCACGATTCTTAACACCGAGGTTCTCCCCAAGAGTATCCTCTCCAATGTATAGACTAAGTTAGCTTAACTATTTTAACTAGAATAAGTCTGAAAAAAATTAATCTGTAAAGTAATTGTACTGAACGATGTAAATCTTCCAAAATGAATAAATGTGTTATATATATTTGTGACGTCACGGGATTATACGAACCCGTAACGCCACCATAAGCCACGAGAAAAGACCAGAACACAGAGAAATAGGGTACGCGGCGGAGCGATGGTCCGAGAAAACGACATCTACCCGCAGGTTTTCGCACTCCGATGTCCGAAGTTAGGTATAAGATTTTTCTTGAGAGGGCGCGAAGGAGGAGAAAATTCACTCCTCCAGAAATTTCCCCAGGCGGAGTCGCATAAATACCGCGACGCACTTCGGAAGAGCTCTCTTACAACTTCGACAGCGATGGCGACTCAATTCATCGGCGATAGTCATTGATTAGTGCAGGAATATAATTTTACTTGCTTAGTTAAAGCTGATTTAAGAAACGCGGTAATATGTGATAGAATTCAGAAGTGAAGTGCATGTACAGTGTTAGCACTAACATTACGCGAGTAAGCAAGCGATGTGATTTCTTGAACCTGAAATAGTTTCATAATTGAAATAAATTCGCGCAGAAGGACTCTAAACGAAATCCAGTATTTAATTTTGTACGCCACGACCACGCACGCTCAAAGTGTGGTATGTCGGCCGAGTGCTAGAAGTAGTCAATTCAAGTACGTTGGTTATTTAAAGCTGGAAGCGCGAACGACGCGGCAGGCGGCAGAAGGACGACTCCAGTGAAGACTCAAGCGTAGGCGAGAAGGACTTGGACCAAATACGTGGATGGTACGAGCCCGAGATCGAGAGAAAGGTCTGGAATTGGGACGTGTGGCGGCATTCTGAGATCGAGCGAAGGAAGTGGTGTAACTGCGGGACATCGAACCAGTCAAGTGACGCGGCGAGGACTGCGAGCGACCGAATACCCAAGGTTAACTGATGGCGAGCGGGAAGGAGATGTCGAGGTAAAGAACTGGCAACTTCTATGCGGCAATTTGTTGAGAAACCGTGTAGCTTTAAAGATCAGGCGAAGCGTCCTAAAATAGGTGAAAGTTCCAAATAATTACTGGGAGAAATATTTCGAACGTATGAGCGGCAGTTTGGATTTCATTCGCTGTAAGCACCAGTAAATTCGTTTGAATGCCATACCTTGTACAACTTTTCTAATGTAAATTATAATTTTTCATGTAATGTAAAAGTAATCTTATTTGAAAGTCATGTTTCCATTTTATGATGTCAGGGATAATTAGTTGCTATAATTTGTAAAGGGTATGATTTAAGTAACGTGTGCGTCACGTTTATTCTTGTGTTAGAGTTTAGAGCATTGTAATAAATGCGCAGCTTAAGGCTGATCTCTCTTAAAGGGCCGTGCACGGAGAAAAACTTCAGATTAACAAAAATTAAATGAGGTACATGAAATAATTCAGAAAGAGGTAGAAGCAAAAGTATTGTGAATATTACTTATTGATGTATTCAGGCAGTCAAGGTGACGCCTATACATATTTTTTGTGGTTGTGTTCTTTTTTTTTTGTTTCTGTTTTCTTTGCAGTGACCATCTACGCAAATTGCATACTTTATTGTATATTTGTGCCACTGTGTAATTTGTTTTACTGAATATATGTTCATTTTACCAGAATTTTACATAATTCATTGTGTCAAGGGTTCAGACCTTTCTCATACCCGAAAGATCGTGCTTCCTGAGAATTCAAAGCTCGCTTCACGAACATTCATTGTTTCACGCTTCATCACCACCGGCTGAAAGTAGTAGGTGGGCGTGTTATAATATATAAAGCTTGCTCGACAGTGGCAGCACAAGTTTCACGCTGCTCATCAAGGCCATTCAAGGTCTCGGCGGCTGCAGCCTGTGAGGCGGCGCCTACAATTCCCACGTCTCGGCCCGGGAGGACAGATACATAGATATTTATCGTTTCTGCAGGTAGGTTGCTGTAAGTCCTGTTTATATAGGTTTCATCAACTTACACATTATATCCCCATTACAATGCAACATTATGTGTGATTAAACAAAACTTTGAGATTGTGTAAATTGGTTCATTTTGTGATGTTTTATTATATTCAATATAGCTTGTATAACATTTTCTACATTAAAAATGAAGAATTTTTAAAAAAAACGTATTTTATTATTGCAATGTAGTGTTCCAAATTAGTGCTTGTAGATTTAGGAAAAATCAATTAACTACTATTATTCTGCAAATAATAAGTACAGAGGTGGTAAGTATATTTGAAGTTGAATATTTGTTATATGAAAAAATGTTAACGTTTATTTCAGTATTTGAAGTAGAATATTTGTTATATGAAAAAAATTTAACAATGTTTATTTCAGTATTTGACTTTTTGCAGGTCTCAAGAATGGGAAGGTGCTGTTGTGTGAATAGGTGCAAAAGCAACTACAGATCACAAAATGTGTCAGCACTTTCTCTTTACCTCATCCTGTAAAAGAAAAGGACCTAACAGCTCGGTGGCTCAGAAAAATACCCACCGACCTAACAACAATTAAAAATCCCTGTTTGTGTTAAACATTTTAATGAGGATTGTATTGTATCGTATGACGAGTTTGTTGTCAATGGGGAATTGAAAAAAATCAAGAAGACATATCCAAAATTGAAACCAGACTCTGTACCAATAATATTTCCCAATTTGCATGAACGTTTTTCATCAGTCCGTGTAGAAGATTATGTGATACAGAACAAGAAAGAATGAAATTTGCTGTGGCTGCAAGTTCGGAGAATTTTAAAAATTATGAAGAAGACCTACTCCTCAATAGTTTGTCAGAGATCGCAAAATACTTTTCCTCAAAACGCTATGAATTCAACTTGAAGTGGACTCGAATTGAAGAAAGTGATATGATAGTAATGTGTCTAGTGGATGTCAGTGATATTCCTTGTGTCACTGCTTCAATTAAAATTAATAATGATCATAGTGTTAAAGAGTATGTAAAAGAAATTAAAATTCCTTTAGAAAAGTTACCAAAACATCTTCACTCAATTACAATTAAAAATTTGTTTAACACTATAGTCACAGCTGATTTCCAATTTCTTGAATTATTGTACAATTCACATCACATATTCAAAAACAAAACGTATCTTTAGATCTTAAGATATTTGATGAAATGAATGTTCCTGCACTAAAGTGTATGTTTAAAAAAGATGCTGATTTTTCTGTGGCCCTACACTACAATTTATGGAAATTATCTGTAACTGGTGGCGCATCGTCAGTGTGAAAAGTGCATTTGAGGGCCAAAAGTTAAATTACATCTTCAGAGAAGCTGTTAGGGAAGATGTTTTTCACCAAATTGACTTTTTTAAGAAAACGTGTCATTGGTTGAGAATATGGAAATATTCTGTTTCTACATCAGAATGTCTGAGTGCACTAATTGTACAATCTCTTTCTAATACACTGGATGTTTTGTTGCATTAATTCCGTATGTTTTTAAGAAATATAATGTTAGTTATATTTTGTTAGAGAAATTCCAAAGTGACAACTTCGAAAGTAGGTTTTCTTCATATAGGCAGTTTAGTAGAGCCAATTATTATATTAGTCATATTCAGCTGTTGGAAGTTGAGAAAAAATTAAGATTTAAGGATATACTGGCTCTCTATTCTACAAACAAAGTTGTGCCCCTTAGGACTTTATTGCCATGCTCTGTTATGGTTAATAGAGGTGTTGATTTCAGTAAATATTCCCAGGTTTTGGAATTCAACTTTTCTTTCACTGACATTCCTGCAAATATTTTACCTGTGATAGTTTATATTTCTGAATATGCTGTCATGAAACAACTTTTCCTCGCAAAATATAATGTATATATGGCATGGGTGCAAAGCAACAAAAAAGTAGTGTATACCCAATGATTTTTTATCAGAGTATGATAAGGGTAAACTGACAGTACACACAGAGTGCTCGTTTATATTTACTGCAAGTCCATGGTTTTTGTTAGGAAAACTTATGAAAATTAGTGAAGCGTTATTTTTATGTGACACAACTCAATTCTTAATTTTAACATACAATGATCATATAACTATCAATTTTGATTCAAATGTCAAAAACATTCAGTGATGGTTATGGCTTCACAATAGACATAAATGGACATTGTAAATGTAAAAGAAGTGCCAACGATTTGCTTCACAGTATAATGCTAAGAGCATGCAAAAACTCTGTAAATAATGTAATAAACCTTAAAAATGATGACATTGTTGCTACTAAGTGACAAAAACAACTCAAGGTATTTAAAAAAATAATAAAAATAAGAATCCTTTTATCAATTTTAGTTTTCTTTATTCTTTCTCCTGATCTTTGCCTTATATTTTCTTTCCCATACCAACTGAGAAGAGTTTTATCATATATTAATATATTATATCATATAATACCATGAGTTATTTTATGATTTAATAATAATATTTATCTATTTTAATTTTTATACATTTATAAGAAACGTGCTTGGCTTAGAGGAGAGAAGTTCAATCTGCGCAAATTTTCCTCGGCTCCAGCGTAAATATTATTGTGAAGTAGCATTAGTGCGAGAAAAGTTAATGACGATTGCAGCTCTTTATTTCTACCATACAGTTGCAAGAAAACTGAATTAATAGCGTACAATAAATAGTCTGAATGCTTTAATTCCGCGAGCCAGGACTCGGGCCACAGCACGGCTTTGGTGACGTCACAGATTCGCGCCTCGGCCTTTCTCTTTCGTGGGCCACGGGGTGGAGCATGTGAGTGATTTGGAGAGAGGGGTCGCTCCGCTGCCGGGCGAGGTTTTTAACCCCCTGCCGCTCAGAGAGAGGAAGGGAAGGAATGCCAAATTTATTTTCTTTTGGGCTAATCATTGGCGTTTTTCTGTCGCATTATGTTAGATGCGTTTTAACAGTGACAAACTGATTAAGATATTTCAGTCTGTACTAGCAGTATGAGAATGGAAAGAATAACACCAGTAAAACAATTGAATTTTTGTTAAAATCGAAACAGGTCCATTGTGAAATTTTCTGGAGTTCCTGTGTATTTTTAATGAAACCATAAGTACATGCAGCACTGAAGGAATCTACATTTGTTCTTTTCAGTTTCGGTGTGCATGAAAATTAGTAATATAGATATTATTAAATTTTATTCTCGTTAAAAAATACTATTCCGTCCATTTACAATCACACTTCCTGATTGATGACCTCAGAAATGTGAACAATAAGAAACCTGTTCATTTTTTTTGTAGCTTACAACATACAACCGACGTTCAGAAACAAAACAACTGATAGTAAAACAATACTGCTTATTTCATAACAGCGGTATTATTAGTATAATACGACTCATTGAAATTATATTCGATTAGATATCGACCATACGTTTATCTATTTAACAAAAACTATATGAATAGCGTTTTTGTGTATATAACTAACTATTTTTTTTTAAACTCTTGTTCCCTCTTAACATCATGCAATGAACTGGCAAACAAAATGCATAAATGCCTTGCACGTGGTTGCAGAGCTCCGATGCAAAGCTCTCTACTTTGTAAGAGATGCATCTAATATTGGTATTACTAGCTTTGGTGGCAACACTGCCTACATTGCAGTCTCAGTTGATGGTGAGTTAAAGTGTTTTAGCTGTTAATATCTTGCTTCAGAGTAGTAATCACTTTTCCTAATCCCATAGGATTCAGTTCAACTTAAAAGATCCGTTATCAGGATTAAATATAGTAAGAACATACAGCAGGTGTTATAGATTCTGTCATAGAAATAAAATATTATTGGGGCAGAAAACTAGCAGATTCTTTAAATATACTCCATGTTGGAAGCCACTTGTGAAAAAATTAATCAATAGCAAAACAAATCCGTTACAGTAATATCTGTTAACATGGGAATTTTATTTAGCAACAGCATAAGTTGACATATTCGTTACCAACATTCTTTGGTATGCCAAATATCTTAGTCAATTTATTTTATTTTTATTTATTTATTCAACGCCAAAACAAAATTGTGTGACGAAGTATCAGGAAAATATGTCCACGTTTTCTCGAGTTCCGAGAACCCCGACTCATGCATGCATATGTTAAATTGAATAATGGATATAAGTAGAAATGAACATGGAAAAAACTGAGAAGAAAAAATTCACTTTCATGCGATAAAAATATTTGCAAAGGTAAATGAGGGACACGTTTTGTATATTATCTCTTATCGTGACCTTCGGGTCAGAAACAACTGGCTGTTGTTGAAAACAGAATGGAAAACGATTTAACTAACTATATTACTCACTGATGCTCAAGAAGAAGTGCACAGATAGTAATGCTCCATTTATGTCGAGAAGGCAAACATCGGAACATCTCAGTATTTGCTCACAGGATCACGGAAACTGGACGACAAAGCTGATCGAGTGAGAGATCATTGTTGCAGAAGCTGATGTACAATTGTTGTATAGGTATAGTCCTTTAGAATTATATATGTACATGTAGCAACAAACGCCATACACTTAGAGTGGAAAACCTTACCAACCTTAAAATTAATCTTAAAATTAATTCACAGCCACTCTACGAACCTTAAAATTAAGCCAACCTTAAAATTAATTCACAGCCACTCTAAAAACATTTCGGTTCTCGAGGAGCTACCACAGATTATTTTATAGTGATAATGCTAGAACATTTCTAAAAGCACACAGAATTTTAAAAACGTGCACAGAATTCTTTTCTCCCCATAGCACGTCACACACAGTTCTTAACTGTTTTGACGTAAAATAAATAAATAAATAAATAAATAAATAAATAAATAAAATAAACAAAAAGCAAAAAATCAGTTGGCTTAACTATTCAAGCTTGTCAATGCTCACCAGGAGCACTCGATTCTCAGACTTACTTCCACTTGATGGAGCAGCGTGACATTGCTCCATTTCGCAATGGATTGTCAGAAGCTGCCGTAGGTTGTTTTAAGAATAATTTAAAACAATATATTGGGAAAACGTGTATTTATTTATCTGAAATGCATACTTTATTAGCCGAGATAGAACACACTTTAAACTCATAGCCCCTGCTCTCTGTATCTTAGAAAAATACCGAAGATCATATTAAGATAACAGTAAAAAACTGTAAGTGAAGTATCAAGGAGAAAATCATCTTCGCACGCTTCCTTGAGTTGCAGAATCCCTTCCCAACAATTTAACTATTGATAGTTGAAATTTGATTTAAAAATAATAGTAATATTAATAATAATAATATTAATAATAATAATATTAATAATAATAATATTAATAATAATAATATTAATAATAATAATATTAATAATAATAATATTAATAATAATAATATTAATAATAATAATATTAATAATAATAATAATACATTAAAAAAGAAAGAGATTAACATTTCAAAAACTAGAGATTTTAGTTTCCGAGTTCTCGAAAACTTATTTGTAACGGTAAAGGAACAAACAGATTTGATTTTCCTATATTGCTAACAAAATAGAAACTCACCCAGAGCTCTACTACCACTACAAGCAAAAGGAAAGCTCAACAAACGTGCGCATAGTGAAGCTACATTTACGTCCAGAAGCAAATCAAGGGGCCGTCTCAGCATTTGCTCAATGGATCAGGGAAACTGGACCAAAACCCGATCGACAAGTATCGACCGTATTAACCCCAAATCATGTAATTGATGGGTACTCTCTTAATTCATTGGATTTTAATCAAGAATCAAAGCACGAGTTAGCGACAATCTGGAGTTTCCACACGATGAAAAAGCAATTAAATTCTATTTGAAGATTTTGGGCCGAAAGTTACCTTAACTCTCTGCAGACCCGCATAGAATGGAAACCATCATCCCAGATCTGAAAGTGGTCTAGTCATTTTCATACCGGACCCATCTCCACCTTGCGGAAGGTTAGTGTAATTATTCAGACTCTTCTTGACTCTACAGGCAATGTTCGAATAGTATAGGTCACTCTTTAGATACGACCATGAGACCAGAATACAAATATTGTATACCCTACCAAAGAAATGGTACAACACTACTAGATATTTACCCTCAGAAGGCTTACAATTTATTGTCTCTGCTACGGGAGTCGGCGTTCCCGGGCTCTCAGTTCTCCCCGAACCTCCACTCTCCCATACGCAACATTCGTGTTTGGAGGGCTCTGAATTAACAGAAAAAATATTAGAAAAATTTTACATTTTCTCAGACCCACATTCAAACACAAAAAATATTTTTGAAAAAAATAACAAAAAATATTTTTATTGTGTCTTAGAAACATGAAACAACCTTGAAAAACTCAAAACCTGCCTCTTAAAACATCAATGGTTGTGATTTCTTTTCAGATTTTTTCGACAACTGGGCTGCTGTTAAAAAAATTAAAACCATTTCCCCACCTCTAAATCGTATTCAATTTAAATATACTTTGAAAATAACTGCAACAGTGCTGTGCATTTATTTTAGTGTTAATTATACATTTGTATACACTGTTGAAGCAACCAGTAATATTTTGATTTTGGAATTTAGTTACAAATTATTATTTTTTAAATCTTTCTAATCCTTTGCATAAGTATTTCTCACGCTAAGGAAAGATTGTATTTTGTCAGTTTATGAGAAAATTCGGTCACAAATGGAGGGTAAGTGGGGGACGCGTGGAAAGGGAGCAGGTTTATTTATTTATTTATTTTACGTCAAAAAAACAGTTAAAAACTGCGTATGGCGTGCTATGGGGAAAAGTGAATTGTGTGCACATTTTCAAAATTCTGTGATCCCTCCACTAAGTCATATACTACTTAAATTTTGAATTTTGAAAGGGAGAAAAAAAACAAAAACTCCCATGTAGTAGAATCTATTTTCAAAAATAAATAAGCAATAAATTTTAAATTTTGAAAGGGAGAAAAAAACAACAAAAACTCCCATGTAATAAAATCTATTTTCAAGGATAAATACGCAATAAATTTTGAATTTTGAAAGGTTGTACCCGGATGTGCCAGATCTGTTTTCCTGTGTCTTAGAACGCCCACCCAGGCACGAAAAAACCTTAACACTTCATCTCACAACACTAGGGAATTTTGTTTACAGTTTTTAAATTTCTCGGCCATAATTTTAAAAAATAAGGTTTTTGTAGTCAATTACTTGGCTGTCGGATAGAAGAGGTCCCATTAGTCGAAGAGGAAGGTCACAGAATGACGCCTGAAAGGTTGGTAACTGTGTCTAGGACGCGAAGGTCGCAGTGCCTAGGACGCGGCGTATATCGGAAAGCCAAATATTTCGGTCTGAGAAAATATCAAAAAATATTTTTCTGATAGAATAAATTGTCTTCTTATTTATCATATTTTTTCAGTCAGATACAATACAATTAAGTTGCCCAAAAAGTTTTCAAAACACTTTTTCTGCTCTAGAGGGGTGTGGGTGGTGGGACGGGACTAAGAAACTTTTCATTAATATTATTTTTATGTTAGGATTATAATGTAACCGCTCACATGTAATTTGTTTTAGGGGAACTTTTTACCATCTTAACTGGGGGTACCCTTTGTTTCTTATAATCAGTTCTTTCAATATAGTCATGTAGATTTTTTAAAAATTTTAGTAGTTTTCGCGCAATAAGGCGTGCAATATTTGCAATTTAAAAAATTACAAAACACGATTTTTCAAAATCAGCACCAAATTTTTTCTTTTAATTTTTTGTATGGATTGTGTTAAATGTATAAGATGCCATGAACGCCATACTGCTGTATTCTTTTGTTTTTTCAAAAAATTCAAAAAAATATTTTTTTGACTTGTCTCTCACGTCGGTAATATTTATATTAGAGGCGATTTCTGAACGTTGTTATATTTATGAGTAGATGTACTTTAAATAATGTCAAATAAAGTTTCTCGAAAATTCTGTAGTTTTCTGTGAAAATTATCTCAATATCATCAAATCTCTATCAAATTCCGCATTTTCAAAAACGCTCAAACGCCATTTTCTCAAAAATAGCTCTTAATTATATGTGTTTGTTCTTTTTTTGTTATGTATGCACATGTATTGATGTCGTCAAAAGCGAGGTAGAATTCGCTGAATACGGAATGAATACGAAACTGGAATGAATACGGACTATCAATGAATACGGAATAAACCAAACCGGTAATTTTATACGGTATTATGACAGAAATTTCATGGAGTTATTATTGTTATTATATAGCAACAACCTGAATGATAGGGAACAATTAAAATATACACATCTTTCTGAAATAATTGTAATGTTATTCTCGATTTCTTGTATAGGATCGATTTCGCGAATTCACGATCTATAAATTCGTTGGAATGGTATATCACAACCCATATTAAGAGGACAAGTGGGGTTCAAATATTACAAAAGTAATTTTATTTGTGTTTATAAGGAAAGGAGTAAAGAGGTTGTGTGTATATTTAGAAATCATGACATATGCAACTATTGGTTGCCACTTCTCTGTAAAAGATTAATTCAATTACACTATCTCGCATCCAGGCTGCCTACAAGTACGTGGAAATAATCAGTTTTGAGGACTGTGAAGACGGAAAAAACCTGACCGTCGAATGGCATCCGAAAACCGACCCAGATGGTGCCGTGAGAGCGTATGGTTATTTCGAAACAACTGACGATATGGGTAGCAATATGGAGGTAAGTAAATATAATACCATGCATAAAGAAAATAACATACCAATGTAATTTTCCATTTCCAAATTAAATAAGAGGGGGTACACATGCATAATTGCATTGACTGCAATACTGTATAAATCCGAGGATAATTCCAAAATTAATTTTTCAGAGTGTTGAGGTCGCCGCGAAAATATTCGTGCAAATGTTACTTTTTTGTTGTTTGCAATTTTTGAAAATTCAGGGAGATGAACGACGAGCACCAGTTTCCTTACCGATCTTTTTTTACACAAGAGGAAAAAAAACTTTCGAATTGCTAGGAGAAAATAATTGTTATGGATTTTTAAAATTTGTCTGTTTCATGCAAAAATACTCAAACCAGTCCTCATATTTTCAAGAAATTGTATATAACATTATTTCAAGATTCATTAAGCAAAATACTGAATTTAAAAAAATCTGTCTACCATATTGTATGTTAAGAAAAAGCTGAAAAATTTGAACGTTTGCAATTTTCGAAAAATTAAAAATTTCAACACTTATGAGATTTGTTCAATTCTTTAAAAAATCTTTACGCGACCAGAGGACAAATTTTAAATAAAACGTTATATAAAATACCAAATTAAAAGTACCTTCCTAAATTCAAACATCCATTTCAAGTATGCAGGGCCTGAAATTCATCGAGATCGTTGGGGTAGTATCAATTTGCGAGAAAATCGTCTAAGCGTTAAGGGACCAACGTTGACAACGGACGGATAGCACCAAAAATTGTTTGTATCAAAGACACACAAAAGTGGATTTTGACTAAAACACGTGTTAGAAGAAGTGAGTTAGTATTACAGTACGTAAACAGTACACTAGAATTTGTAAATAAAATAAAACTCGTACATGAGCAATCCTTGTTTACATTTTCAATCACATTTATACGAAAACTAATCGTATTTTGAAAAATATGTTCATTATCTTTTTTACGGCTTCCGGTAGCTCGTCTAGAATTTTTGAGAGGCCATTTATGAAGCCATTATTATACTCAACACGAAAGGCATACACAGAAACTTCACCACCTCCGAAATGAACGAGAAGGATTCGACTCCGAAACACTACAAAAATGTTGTGAGTACATGAAAACACGATAGAAATATTATAGGTGATACATTCTTCATTTTTTAATACTGGATTATGATTAGAATCAAGAGCTGGATTACAATATTGAAAGGTAGGTGAATTATAATTATTAGATATTACAACATCTGATGTGTCAGGTTGTATAGTGCTGGGTTGGCCACAACGAGGGAAGCCGCATACAGCTCTTGAGTCAGTCTCGTGCGACCCTTGACACCGAGCTGAGAGTAGAATTAATGAATAGGCAGTCAGTAGCAGCGATGTGTAGCTTAACTTACGTTATTGAGTTCAACCATCTTAGCTCCACGAAATTCCGGCAGAAAGCGCTGTAGGTCAGTGGTGACAGACAGCATGAAGTGAAGATACTTCCTGAGCCTTCTGTTAAGGGCACAAGGACGTGAATTTTTGAAAAAAAATCGAATTTTGTTTTTTTATTGTAAAAAATATTTGCAGTTTTCTGAACAATTTGATATATTTCAAAGTCATGTAACGCATCTGGAAAGCATTTAAATAGAAATTTAAAGTTGGCGTGCCGCATGTCACGGACAGAGCCACGCCCCTCTTTTGCTGCTACATTTTCGGATCGGTGTTCTCTAAAATAAAGTTGGATCTAGTAATTTTCGTTTTCATACGTTTTCTGCAGTGTGTAGTACGTTGGCATCATTGTTATGCCGCGAAACGTACTGTTTTCGTCGTTCATGTGTGTTTATTAGCATCTTTCTCTGTTCATGTATTCGCCAGTCTGTTATATTGTGTAGTTTCTTTTTGTTTGTTTTGACGTGTGTCAATATGCCTACGAAAAAGTGTTTTGGTTCTCGGAGACGAAAATTTTATGACAAGTACAGTAATAAGAAACATCAAAAACAAGATGAATATGGGCCTGGAATACATTAGAACAGTCAAAAGTAAGTTTGAGATGAAATAATAACTTTAACCTGAAATTCCTGTAATTCATTTTTTCCATACATTTTCTTTATAGACAAAAAACTATTGAAGATAGAGAACTGGAATTTTCAGGAATTAATAAGCTGCATATTTGAAGCAAAGTAGACTAAATTTAATTTTCTAGCACTAAAATTAAATAAAATTTCCATATTATAAAGTTTTAAAAAAACTATTTTTCATGCTAAATTTTAGAAATTTATTTCTCTAAAACTATTGCAGTAAATAGTTTGATTTAGTCTACTTTTGAGATACTATTATGGTTTCCACGTGTGTAAAATTTGAAGTCTATATCTGCAATAGCTTTTGAACCTATACAATAAACATGTGGATTGGTAAAAAAAAAGAAAAAAATACACGCGCCTTTAAAATTGTTATAAAAAATAACTACGTGGTATAATAAATTACAGTCAATTTTAAAATGCTCAGAACATTTCCTTTTTATTGCCATATAATTTCTATTTATGTCTGGTAAGTAGTTTCTTCAAATCATGCAATGCAAGTTAAGCACATTTTCATATTTTATGCATAGCGTTCACGTCCTTGTGCCCTTAAGCAACGCTTTCACCGCGAACATGAGAGTCAGCGTCTTGCGGTGAAGCATGATCAGTCGGCGGTGACCTCATGTAAACATTGCAGCGCTTCGTCTCCAATTGTCAAAGGAACGGGTAATAGTAGCGGGTGAAGATATTGTTTTGTGTGCAGTTGTTGTGTGCTGTTTGACTACTGGTGTGGCCTCGTGACTGAACAATTACAATGCTGTCGAAGAAGCGTAAATATTAAGAGGAGTATCGAGCTTTTTATACAAATTTCGAGGAAGAATTTGTTTTCGCAGAAAGAAACGATAAGCCAATGTATTTCTTGGGTCAAATAATTTTATCATACTTTCATGACACTAACATCAGTGGTTTCAATAATTTCCTGTTGACTCTTAGTTAAGGAAAACCAAACTGAAAACACTAAAGGAAAAATATAATGGTTAGAGAAGGGTTACGTCAACTTTTACCAAGGATTCAAATTTGACAACTGAAGCTGAATTTATCTTGGCTTTTAATATTGCAAAAGACGACCATGCACAAGTTATTTGTTTTCGTACCCAAAAATATGAAACTGCAGAAGCTAATCAACAAAATGCCCGTTGCGATACACACAAAAGAGAGGCGAGTTTCTGTTATTTGTGCGTATATTTTAAATAATTTACAAAAACATCTAAGTGAGTGCTCAGCAGTAAGTCTGGCTCTGAACGAATGTACTGATATCAAAGATAAATTACACCTAGCCACATTTGTGAGGTACGAGTCAAAAGACTTCGAGGTGAGGCGACTTGGTTACATTGAAGGATACTACTCGATGTTGTGACATTAAAAAAGCCCTGGATGGTGTTTTAACGCAAATAACGTGTTTTAACTGCAATTAACGCAGTGCCTATCAGCAATATTGAAAGCATTGCTACTGATGGTGCCCCTATGGCTGGCAGGAATCAAGGGCTTATAAGTGGGCTCAATGCCGACATATTATGTTGGTATTTCTAAAAATTGTGAACTGTATTCGCTCGAGTACCAAAACACAGTGACAGTTCAAATCCTTTATAGAAGATAGGAACAATGATGAGATTCCTGATGATGTACATTGGTACAGATAAGTGAGGTGGCTCTGGAGCGTAGTACTGGTTAGTGATGTTTTTGGCAGATTTTTGGAATTTCTGGATCCAATCAAACAGTTTATTGACGAGAAAGGAAAATATTTCCATGAACTAATGACCACCAAGTGGTTGTTAGATTTGCCTTTTTTTTACAAATGTTGTCCAGCATTTACAACCACTAAACATATATTTACAAAGATGTAAAAACTTATTTCTGATTTGGCCCAGACTGTATGTAGCTTTCATACTAAGTTAATTCTTCTTGAGAAAGACCTTTAAAATAAAACATTTGCTCACTTCAAATGTTTACAGAAAGTTACTGAAAGCTTTCTAACATTCAGATGGAAACTAAAGATTATTTCAGTAAAATGTCTGGCCTTGCTGAAGAAATCAATGGTTGATTTAATGATTTGAGTTCACTTAAACAATCATTTTTATCCGTGTAAAATCCATTTGCTGTTGGTGTTGTGGGCGGTGACTGTCCTGTTTCGTCCCAATAACAAAGGACACAGCAGCTGTACAGTTGGGGCTACGAGAACTACAAGAGAACGAAGGACTAAAAGGACTCAAACGAAGTGGCGTTTCCACCAAAGAATTTTGGAAGAATGTTTCAGAACAAAAATACCCACTAACAAGCGTGTGCTAAGAGACTTACAATCTTTGGCACTTCTTATGTGTGTACTCAACGCTTAAATTCATTAAATCCTAATATAGATCTGAACTAACTGATGAACATTTAAGTGAACTTCCGCGATCTACGCTTACCAATTATCAGTCAGATTTCAAAAATCTAACAACATAAATAAAAGTCAAAAAAGTACTTCACAAAAGTAGAATTCCATTCCTTGACGTATTCCTGAATAATATTGTTCTGCGCAGTGTGTAGTTATTTATGTATCAAGGGCGTTAAGTAGATGATTTTGCCCCAGGGGGGACTTCCAAACCCGAGGGCCTCTGGTCCGCAGGGTTGGAAGTCGCCTGCGGGGCAAAAAGTATCAAGTATCGTCCGTGGTGCATACAAAAACGTATGGTTTACTATGCACTACTATACTATGCATGATATTGTATGCATATTACTACATCGTTGTTGAATTAAACTCGAATTCGAAACATTTTATAATTGTTCTTACATATAAAGTCAAAAGATGCATTGTAATAGTCATTTGTCAATATGACGTCAGATAAACAAAACAGAGGGTGTATCTAATTGCTATTGCACATTCGTTATTGGACTGATTTGTTCACGTCATTTACTCATTAATAAAACATGTGAAGAAATTGCCACTAATGTCAGTTTTACCGACGTGAGAGACAAGTGAAAAAATACATTCTTGTAATTTTTGAAAAGCAAAAGAATGCAGAAGTATGGCGTTTATGTCATGGAACAGGGTTTGTTTATCACTAAACCTATCAAACATCGTCTTCAAAGAAACTGTCTCTAAAGAAATTGTCTTTAATGTAAATATTACCGACGTGAGAAACAAGTCGAACAAATTTTTATATTTAAAATTTTTGAAAAAACAGAAGAATAGAGTAATATGGCGTTTATGTCATGGCGTCGAGTTTATTTGGCACTAACAATAGCAAAAATTTAAAGAAAATATTTTGAGCCGTTTTTAAAAAAATGTGACTTTTGTAATTTTTTAAAATTGCATGCACTATTGCACAAAAACTACTAACATTTCCAAGAAAATCTACACGACCGTATTAAAAGAACTATTTATACACAACATATTTCATTTGAAGGGAAAATATGTGTTTTCAATTTTTGTACTTGTAGGAAGACACGGAAAAAATTCAAACTTTTGTAATTTTCGAAAATTCAGAGTTAACCGTGAAAATCGGACCTATGCCACCTTTGTAAGAGTATTTTACTCTATTCTTGCCTGAAATTTAATGAAAACATTTGAACCAGTGCTCGTCACTAAGAATTTTTCATCCGAAAATTTGCCGAACTTTTCCCGTAGCATTACATAATTTTCTTTTCTTAAGAAGTACATTCTTAAGGCGAGAAATTAAAATGGCGGGATGTTTGCGGAAATCGTGTTTTTTAATACCCCCATATTTTATTTCAAGATACGCAAAAATACTAATACATACTTATAAGACAATGAACAAATTATTAATTAAAGAACTAATTGCGGAGAACAAATTCCATTTTAAGAAAAGCGTTATCGTGAATTCTTTAAGGAAGACACCGAATAAATTAAAAGTTTGTAATTTTTGAAACTTATAAGTTTAAATAAAAAAATTGGAAGCCATTTTAAAAAATTGTTTATTCTTCCAAACATTTAAACAAAACTTTGAAGTCACTTTTAGAAAATTTTCAAAATGTTCCAGACAATGGGTTGGAAAAAATATTTGATGATAGTATATACATATTTTTTCGATTTATTGTTTCTGTTCTACTTGCCCGTAGTATATTGCGAAGATGAAATGTATTTCTGTTCAATTTAGGTCGTCATATCAGTATGGATATGGGCTACCACTTCCTGGAAAAAGTTCTACGTTATTTCTAATAAAGATACCTGTGCAGGACTAAAGAAAACATTTCCTGACTTAATGAACCTGATATTCATAAGTTGTGGCAAAGAACGATTTGATTGTCCTGTACTTGCGGTAAGTTCGATTAAAAATTATTTCCTTTTATTGTTTACATAATGGTGTGCCTTACCAGTACAAAAGAGGTTCATCAAGCTGGCCCACCCCTATAGCAGAATCTAACCAAATTAGTTCAGAATTTTTAACTAATTTATTAGAGCAAAATAATTGTTTACTGCTCATCTCCATACAAAAAACGGGTGGCGAGATAGCTTGGTATCAAGCTGGCCATCACAATAGAATGAAACCAACAGAGTGCCATAATTTTTAACTATTTTACTATTAATTTATTACTGCAAACCCATTTTTTTCGCCGCTCATTTCACCCCCAAAAGGAGGTGATTGGCTAGCTGGGAATCACGCAGCCCTACACACAGCAGAATCAGATCAAACTAGTGCCAGATCTTTTAATATTTCATTACTAATATATTACCCGAAAACAAATTTTGTACCGCTCATCTTTACCCTCTTCCGTCTCACACATGCAAACGGATGACGGGCCCGCCCAACATACGGTATTAAAATGAAACCAGTGCCAGAATTTTTCCTTTGCGTATACGTGCGTACGTACGGAGTAATGTACGTAGTACAGAGAAAGTTATGTAATGTTACGGAAAATCGATTTCGAGATTTTAACGGAAATACACGTTTTGGGGTCCCCTGATACCCAAAAAGAGTTTTTTAATCAAGACGTTCGTTTGTCTAGGATTCACTTCAGAATTCACTTCTCCCCATAGCACGTCATACGCAGTTTCAACTGTGTTCTTTGACGTAAAATAAATGAACAAGTACGCCGAAACGGGATATTACGTTCAAATCTCGTAATCGATCTTCCACGATATTACATAATAAACTGTAATAATAAACTTAAAATAATCTATAGTAGTAGTTTTCTAATTTCCTTGCTCTGGCCTATCTTTTTGTCAGCTAACGCCGTCCAAAGTACATTTTTTCGGAATTTTCATGCGAATTTCAAATAAAGAAGATAATTTCGTGCTGACCTGCACTTCCTTTACCACAACTAATCTACACTTGAAGCACAAGACACCATCAACGTTTGCAAACATACAGATGAACAGTTCTTAGGAAAGGTTTCTACGTTATACACAGTTATTAGAAATGACACATGGGATTTTAAAAAATTACAGTTTAGAAACTATTACACATAACATAATGAGTTCATCGATAGAACGGCAAACTCTTCATGTTTTCGTCACATCATGCTTGCTTCATTGTCTTCCACCCGATAGCAGCACTACGCAAGTTTCCAAAATGGCGACTATGCAGCAGAAAGCATTTTGCATTTTAGAGTATGAAATTTATGGTCATAGGCACAACGTAAAAGCGATGCAGAAAACTTCATACTCCAACAAGATGGAGTCGCTATGCACAAGCATGCAGATGTGCGTCGTTTCTCTAATGGAACTTCCACACTGATTGACCGGGTGATGTGCTGACACCTTGGCACCGTTTGAGTCCGTAGGCCTCCCGACCTCACAGTTTCTGATTTCTCCCACGAGGGCACGTCTTAGACATTTTGTACACGCCTCCATGGCCGACAACAGTAGGGGAACTGAACACCAGAATTGTTGATGCTCTGTTGACGTTTCTTAAGAAATACTACGTCGTGATTAGCCGGAATTAGGATTAATTTTATACATGTACTTCATGAGGACACATTGATCATTTAAGATAACATGGCAAAACGTGGGGAGATTGAAGTTCTATTAATATATCACTAATTATGTTATGTATAATAGATTGTGAAATATAAACGTTCAAAATCCGATGAAACATTTGTAACTAATAACGCGGTTTTTCGCGACTAACGACGAGCTATTTTGATGAGCTCCTGTGAGGGACCGTTATTTTCCACTTGAACACAAAATTGTAATAAGAAATCCGCGAGTGCCAGACATAGAATGTCAGAGGGCTTGCGCCCAATAAAGGAACTCTATATTACCAATTTCTTCTTCTTGAATAGCACAATATTTCTTCTATCAAACTTACTTTTGTATTTATATTGGAAAACTGTTATTCCAATAACACTTCTTAAACTAGAGGTGCTACAACAGCATGTATTTTGTCGCATTATTTCTGAATTTTAGGAAACAACATTTCACACTCGCATATTTCCAATTTTGCCGCCTAAACTCAAATTCACGATTATAAGACCTCCTTGGAACAAATTCGGTACAAGCTCGTGCATTTTTAGAGGTAGGCGCATTTGAATTTTTTCAACAAATTTTCCAAAAAAGAACAAGGTATTAATTAAGAAGGTAACTGTGGAATACGAAGTTTAATTAAAGAAAAAAATGCCATCTTTAATATTGTACTTGAACTAAGATGCCGAAGAAAAGAAGAGTTGTTTAGAAAGTTCAGATTTACCAGTGAAAACGTGACCTATTTATCTTGATATACTCCCTTACTCTACACCAAAAGGTTTGTTGGGAGCATTTTTGTGAACCGTCCGGAAATTTAAAGAATAGTTTTCAAAACCGCTGAGCTTCGAGTTGTTCCATATCGACCCAGGAATATTCATTTTGGAAAAAAATTGATGAATAGTTTAGACACAAGTGTTGTTCACAGATAGACGGACGGTTAGAAAAAATATTTTTGGACATTAGGCGACCCCGAAACTTGAATTTCTGTTGAAATCTCGAAATGGAATATTATCGCCATCACAAAACTTTCATTGTACTAATATAACTTCGTATATTCGTAGGTATACGAGAAAGTAAAAAGTATTCATGACGATAATTCAATAACTGATTATGGAGGACAAATTTCACTTCAAGAAAACCTATGAATAAAAATGTTTTTTAAAAATTACATTAATTTCAAGCAGACACAACGCAAAAACTACTCGGTTGTTTTTTTAAACATTGTACATGGCTTGTCTGCAGAATATCGCTCTCTGATAAACGCTATAGCATAAATCGATCGGCCTATTTTCTCCCAAATTGATGTTTACCGATATCTTTAAATAATCTCACCGTCCTCTGAGTTTGAAACAGAATT
Organism: Teleogryllus oceanicus; assembly: GCA_964035755.1. Taxonomy (NCBI): domain Eukaryota; kingdom Metazoa; phylum Arthropoda; class Insecta; order Orthoptera; family Gryllidae; genus Teleogryllus; species Teleogryllus oceanicus. The sequence continues at coordinate 242,557,999 of CAXIVR010000002.1, read as the reverse complement.
TTTCATTTTTGTATTTATGCCTCGACAACAATTTCAATATTTTTTCAAAAGTGGCTTTAAAGTTTTTGATTACACCTAGTCCTCGCATGGAGTATAAAACTCTTTAAGAGAATGACGTAGATGAGCCATTCCATGTCAAATCGCACAAGAGCTGAAACAACTTTTTTAAATGTACGGTATTTTTTTCTTAAATCTGGAAAATGTGTATTTTATTCCTTTGTAAATCAGTTTTTACAAAAATTAGTATTTCATTTTAAAAATGTAATTTAAAAAATGAAAGTTTCAATATAAACTCGATTAGATAAAAGTTTGAAAAAATATAGAAATATTCCTTGTTCAATTTTCTATAAAATACTAGATATGCTATAGAATGGCAGACTTTCTCGTAGTAACGTTTTCTAATTTCCTTTTTGTGGACTGGTACTGTACAATCTTTCCCCTCCTTGCCTGCTGCAATCTATCGCCGCCCAAATTACATATTTTAAATTTTTTTAACTTTTCGCTTTCCAAGTAGTATAATCCAAATATTAGTTTAAGAAAATTAAGAATGCTAAAACCGCATCATAAATAGCAATTTTCATTGAAAAATTTGGAGCCCCGTTTAAGAAAATGGCATTAAGCGTTACCATAACTGCGAAGTTTGAAACTCTGTTTCACAAGAATCTATTGAGTTTTCGAAAAGGTTCATTTGAAATCATTTGAAGTACTTCCACTCACAATTTTAATAACGCATACAAATCGATAAAGACTCCATATTAACGGATGGCGAGGTATTTAAAAAAATACATTAATGTAATTTTTGAAAAAACAAATGAATATACAAAAATGAACTTTACGTCATATTAAACAGCGCACATAGTAGTATCTAATAAAAATTTTGAAGAAAAAATTTGGAGTCATCTATGAGAAAATGGCATTTGAGCGTTTCTGAAAATGCGACATTTTGAGCTCATTTTTACACAAAACGGTTGAGTTTTCGAGAAACTTTATTTTACATTATTTAAAGCACATATATTCATAAATATAACAATGTGAAGATATTTTCTTTAATGTGAATATTACCGACATGAGAAACAAGTCAAACAAATTATATTTAAAATTTTTGAAAAAACAGAAGAATAGAGTAATGTGGCGTTTATGTCATTACGTAGAGTTTATTTGGCACTAACAATACCAAAACTTTAAAGAAAAAAATTTTGAGCCGTTTTTGAGAAAATCTTGTTTTTGTAATTTTTTAAAATAGCAAACATTGCATGCACTATTGCACAAAAAGTACTAACATTTCAGGAACAATGTACATGATCTTATTGAAAGAACTATTTATGCGCAACAAATTTCATTTGAAGGAAGAATCGTTTTCAATTTTGTAGGTTAGGAAGACGACGAAAAAATTCAATCTTTTGCAATTTTCGAAAATTCAGGGTTAACGGTAAAAATTAGACCTATTCCACCTTAATAAATGTATTTTACTCTATTCTTACAAGAAATTTAAAGAAAAAATTTGGAGCCATTTTTGAGAGGATTTTGAAAATGTCCGGGGGATGTCAAGTAATGTACCTTCAAATTTTAAAGAAGGTTTCTCAAAATATCAAACTTTCAAGTAAAAATGACATAGGTTTCTTCAATCTGAAAAAGATCGTACGTGTGGTTTAGGCGCTAATAGTTTTCACAGACGGTCGGAGAGAGTCGGACAGACATGCTTCCAATTGGTTTTTCGGCATCAAGGACCCACAAAACAGGGATTCTGGCTACACCACGTGTTAGAGGATTTTTTCTCTTAATTTAGCAACTGGTTTAATGCACTTTTCGCCACTTTTCTGCCAAAAATCTGCCGTTTTCTCGCGCAGCATTACTTAACTTTCTCTATTCTACGAATATTACTCCACATATACGTACGTATACGAGAAAGTAAAAACGAGTATCCCTTGACTGGGAAGTAGATACGAACAGCCTCGACAATTCCTCTATCGCAAAGATTCATTAGGAATCTCACAATACAACGATTTTTGTTTTGCCCTGAATGGCCATCGTTAAAGTTAATAAGATGATTAGATGATTGCCAAGACAAGAATGCTTAAGGTTGCTACAAGACGAACATGAAATATACTGCGGGAACCCACCATGTGTTTAGAAAATTCTGAATAGAAAATAGACTGAATAGAAAATTCAAAATGAAATTTAACTCTTTTGGATACTTTACAGATGAGTGATTTCTGTATGAAACGGTGTGTTTACATTATGCAATTCAGAATCTATTCATAATCGATTTTAGATATAAATGTCAGTTATCGGGTTTCTGAAATAAATGAATAGTTCAGAAATTGTATATATTAACTTTTTTGCTTCTAGGCTCTGGCAATAAGAGTTTTTGCCAAAAATTTCGGCGCACGATTACATAATATGCCAAGCAATAATAGCGCAGTTTGAAATTCTGGAAATAATATCTCATGGTTGGTTTGGATAGGGGTATGGTAAAGGGATAACTTTACTTAATGTTATTGTTACAATGATCAATAAAATGGTACATTGAACAGTACTAGAGGCAGAAAATATCTATATAATAAGCTGCAAATATTGTACAGTTAGATTTATTTGTATTTGTTGTCTTTTGTAGATGGAAGAAGGGGCTACTCTTCCTTATTGTTAATATATGCAGATATGTATAGTTGCCTTCGCCCTTCGTTTGAATTTCTTTTGGACATTTTCAAGTGGTGGGTGAAGGAATGGCAGAGCATTTAATATTATAACATTTCGGAGCCGTTTCGAATTATGCGATATTGCACGTACTCTTGTAACATCTCTAGTTTCAGTTTGCATAAAGCATAATTAAACATAATTAAAAAACCCATGTCACAAACAACGTTTCCATCAAATGAAATTGCTGACTTTCTTTGTTTTGTTTTTTTCAGGGTAGATATGATATCCAAGGATTTCCTCTCTTAGTACCTCCTTTCAAGAACTTTCCAAAATTTCCCATTGCAAAATTTAGATTCAGGATGTCATTCAAGCTTAAAGGATCTAACTACGGATGTTTTGAAGTAGCTGCAATTGTTCACCCTAAAGATAAAAGAAGGTATGATTGATAATTTATCTATCAAATGAATTATGTTTTTTAATACGAGACATTTATTGCGTAATCTTTACACACTATGTTTAACTTAAATTAAAAATTAAAGTACTCTCTATCACTTATGACTTCGTCATTACACTTACATTCAGGAAATAAAAAATAAATATTTATGAAACGTGTTGTCTGCTAATTTTCCTACAAAATGTTTCCTTTTTCGTATCTAGCCATTATCTGTAAAAATAATTATTTACAACTTATCGTATTCATATTGAGACGAATGCGGGTGTCCACGTTCGTCCCACTCGCCCACGCAGCATGCAAACGACGGCTGTAGACGTGGTGAGCGAGCGCGGCGCCATTCAAAAGTGGGCTCTCCAAGACTGTTGCGCGCAATGCCCGCGGCACGGCGCGAGCCAGGTGACGTATCAGCGGTCAGATGGGGAGAGGGAGATGACGTGCCACTACCCCTACGAGGAGGACGGACACACGAAGACGGCGGGCGACCGAACATTTCTTCTTCTGGTTCCGATCGCCGTTCGAGCAGCAACTTCGACCTACAAATTCCAGCGAGATATTCAGTAGGAGTTTTTGGACGAACAGAGAGAGATGTAGATAGTCACGAAATTATTAGAATTTTTGCCAGAGGAGAATTTGTCGTCTATCGAGGACGGGAGCACGTGATACGTATTAAAGAGTTAAAAATAATGCAGTGGTAAGCAAAGAAGGGGGTAAGCATGGTGAAGACGCAGTTACTTACGATTAGAGGCGCTGAGTAGACTGTGATATCAAGCGCGACGCGTACGCTCGAAGTAAGCAAATACGCAATTATTCAATCAGTTGCAATGTGGAGGGGACATTCGTTCGCGGGCGTGAATGAGACGACGGGGCAAGAAAGAAGCAGACGAGGACGTGAGGCGCCGTGAGAGGAAGAAACACGCCGATGCAGCTGGCTGCAGCAAGGCCCCTCAAACGCCGGCGCACAAGCGCTGGCGTGCGCCGCCGTCACTTCGAGGCGAGCGGCGAAGGTAACGGCGAACAGCGCAAAAGTGCTGAAATACAGGTCAACGCCCCGCGACCGGGGAGAATTTTAAAAGGGAACGGTGATAGGGAAAGATAAAATAGTAAACGGAGCTAGCAGAGAAATGAAATCTTTCTGCCATTTTAAGTAATATTACAACAGAATTTTTATAAACTTGTGTTTGGTTTATGTTATTCACGATAAATTATTTGAGAGTATTATGTAAATGTTCTCAAGTTGATGTTAAATTTGTGTTGAGACTAAATGTCGCAAATCTGAACCCGGCGTCACTGGGCAGGTTAAACTGAAATTGGAGTAAATTTCATGTGTAAACTGATTGACGGGAATTCCAAGGTTAAATAAGCGAAAGCAATGAATGAAGCATTAATTCATGCATTAAAAGAGAAAGGTACCGTTGATTCTTGTTGTTCTGTGTATTTTTTGTGTGTTCAGTGTAACCGTTTTAGAATATTAAATTCAGTTTAATTGTTTTATGTGTATTTGCTTGAATTTCCTCTCGACACCCAAAAAGATCCCACTGCCCTGAGGTATCACAAAAGCTCGCAAGGGCATGACATCTGCGAATTCTCGACAGGCGCCTAGGAATTGCTGGGCGGGGATGTTTGTCAGAATATGTACTATAAACGTTTTCTTACTGTTAACACTGACATTTTAAAAAATATAAAAGTTAAAGATTTTGACTCATTTTGCTGATCTTCACGATCAGCATTTAATAATTGTCATATAATTGTATATTTTTCAGAATACATTTCGGGCAAGTTTCGAAATATAGTTTTCGCGCAAATTTGATTGAAATAAGGATATTAAACTAGAGGTGCTTCAGAATGGCACAAACTTTCTCGTATTTTTTGTTCAATCTCAGCCTTCATTTCGGTTTTACCTCTCTTCTTCTCTGCTGCCATCTACTGACGCCGAAAAATCAGGTTTCATGATTTTCGTCAGATTTTATCAAGTTTTAGAACCCCTAATAATATAATTTGAATTAGGCATTAATTAGTATTTTGATCGTAACAAGCCTCCAAAACATATTTAATGCATTATGTGTCATTTTATAATTGTTACATGCTTAGACATATATGTCTTCTTATGCAACAGCACTCCAGTTTTGTACAATTCATAATGCAAATTATATTCTGTTTCTTTAATCATTTCTGGTGTAAGACGCAACCATGAATTACAGAATGTGATACAATCTCTCTCGCCTCAGTTCCAGGATTTTCAGAAGTCGCCCTAGGCAATCAACGACTCAGGTCGCGTCGCAATTCTCGGAACTTATACGTAATACAAGCAGTATACATACTATTTTTGAAAATATCACCAAAATTTTCAACTTTTAATTTGTCATATGCGTATACATCTCTTCTTTAGTTGTTCAGAATAACTGAAATTCAGTATAACTTAATGCTTCCAAATTACCATAACCAAAATTCGATCGTTCAAAGGTTTAGTGCTACGGCACTCGCGAAAGCCGTTCGTCCCTGGTCATTAGTCCCGTTAGTGTAGTGCATGTTTTTTTCTCGGGAGATGGCGACGATCTTCCCCCGCTGGATGGTGAGATCCGGTGCCAACCTACCGTCGGCTACTA